>JARLTB010000135.1:3857500-4187500 GCA_030141615.1 Unio pictorum
CTGCAACATATAAAGTGACCATGCCTCATTGATACAAGATGATCAGCATTTCATTCTCCTCTTACCAATTCTCCTGCCCATAATGTGATCAGGTAATGTATTTGATGGAGAAAGTAAGCTATTTACTAAACTCTGTATCGCTGATAATACTTACCTGATCACAATACTAAAAGTCCCTCACACCCTTCCCCACTGTGCAAGGTTATTATTATAAGTTTAATTCAGTTAAAAACTGGTTACATGTGAGCATATTGGTAGCTACCTAGCGGAAAGAAAGGGGAATTAACCTGTGACAAACAAACGGGAAGACAATATTTTTTCATCGTTCAGGGAGGGCAGAATTCATAAGTTGTAGAGAGTAATCCTCATGTTAATGTGATCAGGTAACTTTTATAGGACAAACAATTTATTAAGAAAGGTTTTGCTCTTTCAGATAACAACCCATTCCAAGCTCCTATCAACAGCAGACAAATCGGATATACATCAGGCAGTAGGAATTCCACCTGAGAGGATTGCTCTGGAAACTCTTCAGTCTTTTGATACTGAGCAGCAGTTCAGTCGAAAAATCAGGTTAAAGTACACCCTCATTAGTCTTATATAATTTATGGTGTGTACCCTATATAAATCAGAAAATGGGCCCTACTGGGAATGAAATCTGTTATTCCCAAATTGCAGTAGCCAAAGGTGGTAGATTGTTTCATTGCCATATAGTCTATATGTCCATTTGACCATATGTATGTGTCCCAAATCTCAAGCACCATATTGCAAAAACTAATCAATTTCGAGCCAGCATATTTAATGTATAATAATAATAATAACAATAATAATAAATAATACTACTACTACTACTAATAATAATAATGATTTTATTTAAAGAAGAGGCATATTTGATCAACTACCAGTAACCAATCTTCCATGAGGCCTTCTACAGTGACATTGCTACAAAATTAATATAAACTTGACGATTGATCTACTGCTACAATAAAATATGTACAAGTGTTCAAGGATGAGTACATACATGATTTATACTAACAGTAGTAGTAAACATATGTAAAACTTTATAGGTGAGTAGGTGATAACAGTGTTGTAAAAAGTAGTAGTACTGAATGAAATAAAATCATACATATGATTGTTTCTATAGATGTTGACTAAGAAATGTTTTAAAAGCTTGGCTTGTGTCAGCTGACTTTATATAATATGGTAAGTCTCTATAGATCTGTATCAGTTTTATCAACAATTTCAAAGTAATTTGAAAGATATGTTTGTAATAAATTTAGAATCATTTTATTTGCTACATTCACAACAATCAGGCTTCCATGAAGGACATTCATGCCAGACTACAACTAACAAAAATGGTGGATGATTGGTTAACAACAATAGATTAAGGTAATCTTGTAGCTACTGTGTTTCTTGACCTTACAAAAGGCTTTTCCTGCTGGATAAGCTCATCATATGTAAAGTTAACTTATGGAAGCTTAACTTCGTTTTGGTCCTATCTTGAAGGATCTCCCTTATTATGTATTGGAGTTGCTTTTGCCAGTTTTGCCTGTTTGGAAAAATACCTGTGGAAGTACTTAAATTAAAGAGATACATAAGTGAAGGGGCAATCAATTGAGATGAGAGTTTCAGGAATTTATCACTTATATTATCTAGACCTGTTGCTACAGTGACATCAGTTTGGTCTAATTCATTTAAGATGAATTCAAGGCTTACATTAGAGATTTTGATGCACTCTTTTTTGCTAAGTTTTGAAGAAATATGTTTGTTTAATTGATCACTGGAGAATCATTTAAGAGTTGCAAAATATGCAATATTTTTCATTTATACTCACAAGGAAATCATTGAGGAAATTGCAATTTTAAGAGGTTCTTGCTTAATATCACCATTTGCATCACTACTACATGAAATGGCAGGTTATTGACAGATTTGAATGTCAAGTCATATAGGTTTTCCAGAGTTTTCTAGGATTCTTTTTTGTAATACTATCTGATATTTTAATGGAACAATAAGTTTTCTTTGACTTTTGAATCATTGATTTGACTCTGTTTCTGCATAATCTGTAATGTTCAATATCTTTTAATTTATGAAATCTATCTTAATAGCATTTAGTATATCACCTGTAATCCAGTTTGGTTTATTTTGTTACTTAACACTCGTGAAATTAAAAAGACCATCAGTGCTCAGGGTGTCAGTAAACATATCTATCCAGATGTCATTATCTGATGGATCATCACAAGATTTAATTACTGATCAAGGGATATCTTTCGGGTCTTTAAGGGATATTTGTGAATTTAATCTTTTCATTATTCAATACTTGATATATTTGAGATGGTAAGTTTTACTTTTTTGACTTAATTTTCTTGTACAGCATATAGGATAATGATTATTTATGGAATACTGGGTAACTTCAATTTCTATAATATTGTCAGCATTGTTAGTATAGATGTGATCAATTAGTGTTTCAGATACCTCTGTTATCCTAGTGGGTACATGAACTAGCTGTTGATAATTCAGGGAATTCATGGTTTTAATCCACCCTTGATTGGTGTTATAAAGCAAATTGTGATTGAAGTGACCTACTAAACAGACTAATTTGTTTTCTATATACAGAGTTTCAAGCTTATTTTGAAAATATAGTTATGCCAAGTATTGTCAGTTTTTGGTGGTTTATATATGCAGCCTATTACAAATTGTTTTTGCCAGATTTTTTCCATACCGATTTCCTCAAGATCATATCAACATTTGAAAGAAATGCCATCCTTAATGTAAACAAGAAGTCCACCACTCTTTTGAAAAAGTCAGTCGTTTCTTTGAAAACTGTAGTTAGGAATTTTAAGTTCATCATCATCATGAAAAAGTTCATGTAAGAAAGTTTCACTGAAAGCAACATTATCAATTACTGAATTATTTCCACCCAGCTATACATTGAAAAGACTTTAAAACAAAATATTGTTAGCATTCCATGTTATCATGTGTAGATGTTGTGTTTCCTGATTGGCTGGCCTCCTAAAGTTGGCTTTCTACAGCTTATCTTTAGCTAGGATTGTCATATATCTAGCAGATTTGGTTTTCAATTTTGAGATGTCTGCTTTCCATGAGATTTATTGTGAGTTTGAAATATAAATTTGTAGTGATAGCAGATTTTTTCCAGCTTTGATTTTTTTGTTGTTGAGTTGTCTAAATTTGCAAATGCTGTGTGAGCTTCATTGTCAGAAGTTTACTTTAATACCATGTACAGTTATGGCTTCTTTTTATTGGATATGCTCCCATTTGTAGCTAGACAAAGTTCATTTTTCAAGGTCTAGCTCAACAAACTAGAGCAAACAATGCTAATATAATCTTGAAAAATTCTTAAATTTGATGATTTACTTTTGTAAAACTATTTTAAATTCAGAAAAGTTGGTTTTATCTGTAAACATTTTTGAATTTGTTGCCAAACCTCTTTTTCGCTAAAAAACTCCTTAAATGTATCTGAGTGAATAAATAGCTTCAACTGGATAAGATATATCATGTTTTTAATTCAGAAGTTTTTAGAGTATGTATTTTGCAAAAGTAAAAAGTATAATGTAATACAGTTTAATGGATCAAAACAAATAAAATACATTCAGTTTGATAATATAACATATCTAATACATGGAGTAGTATCCTGTTGTTATGGTAGCAAAGTTAATTTTTTGCTTATTTGTATACTGCATGCCTGTTTAAGCAGAGATGAACAAAGTAATATGGATAAACTTTAATTTCCATAACAAAAAATACCCCTTGAAAACATTTAGAAGCCTTTCAAATGTCCTCAGAAACAAAATCTCTCTAGTACTATATGAACCATTAAGAAGAAAATATTGTGTGTAACTGATGTTACATTCATTGTTATAATTGACTTCAGTGTTAAAGATTTAGATCATTGATTCTAGCTTTCATGGCAGGCATAAGAAAGAGGAATCTCCACAAGATCAAATGGCAAGGTTGAAAACAATAACATATAAAATAAAAAATCCAATGATAATTTTTTATTTTCACTCTGTTCCAGGTATTTCTTAGAGTCAAACCCAGAAGAGGAGCTACTCCTTATGATTCAGAGTGATTCAGGCGACACCAGTGCCAATTTGGTGGCTTCAGCCAGATACTGTGTCTTGGATGAACACCAGCATATGAAAAACAGACGAACAGCTCCTTGTCATGTGATCTTCATCATTCAGCTACCCAGGATTGCAGGGGGTTGCTTTACTGGATTCCAGGTTCGTTTTCGAGAACAATTTTACAGAAATTTGGCCTGGCCACATATTTGCAGAACTTTTGAGCAAGAAACTGTAACTAAAGCTGCAAACCTGTAAATTGGATATGTCCTGTGCATATGGACTCTATTTGCATGAGTAAAATTTATCCTGTATTTAGGAAAAAAATGGAATGATAGTAAAAGATATGTGAGAAAGCTGCTAGTAGCTTCCTGTGGGTTTGTAGTTCTTACAAGGGTTTTCCCCAGGTTCTTCCTTCACCAGTTACACTGGCTGCCATACATAGCCTATCTTGCTCTTAGAAATAAACCGCTCCGGTGGCCTAGTGGTTAGAGAGTCTGCTATGGGAGCGGAAGGTCGTGGGTTTGATCCCAGGCCAAGTCATATCAAAGTCTTACAAAAATGGTACTAACAGCTGTCTCACTTGGCGCTCAGCATTAAGAGGTTAGTTTTAGGAATGGTCGGCCTGGTGTCAGGATAATGTGACTGGGTGGGACATCGTCTTGAAAGACCACCCCTTCTGCTAATAAAATGTGGTAGATCAGAAGAGGTCAGCACATCATATAAATACACTGATCTGTGCAAGAAATATCTGGTCTTTCATGAAGTTTCCAAAATAGCAGACCATTAAAACAGACTTTATAGCATTGAGGTTGGCAGAGTGAAGGGAATTTTCCATGCCAATTTCATCTCAGTATTTGGACATTAAGACGGTCCAAATTACTGAATTTTGAGTATTGTAATTTACTTGAGACCATAATGAACTGTTAATTACCTTTTTTGTTGTATGAAGGACAATTAAATCCTCAACACTTGTTAAAATGCCAGATTAGCTGCTAAATAAGTATTTAGCAGTTCACAATAAGTTAATGTGATGTCACCTTTCATGTGTTGTAATTGACTGGAGGGAGTTTTAATCTGTTAATCAGTTTTTGGCACTTTACTAAAGGACCATTCAGTCATTAGCAGTTGTTACAATACCATCTTAGTTTCTGTGTAATTTGAGCTACCCGAACTATTTTAATCCATTTGATAATGCACAGTTCTAAATGTTCTAATCATTCAACAGAAGACTTGCCAATCTGGTGTCAGTGTTAATGTTTCTATGTTGATATATTCATATATTCAGTTTTTATAATTTTACTAATATTGAAAGATAATTCCATGTCTTGACCTTTAAAATGTGTTTATATTGGATCATCAGCATATTTAGCATATTTATCTTATTTTCCTTATCAACCTTTTCAGACCATGCGATCTAAAAAGAACTTATTGCATTATAAATGGGTTACAAATTATCCAAGCATCGAATAATGTCAGAGTAGCATACTGTTAAATTTTGAGCACCACTAGCTAGTGTTGATCTTGATTCCTAACTGAAGACTCAAAACTGCAGCCCATAGAATTTGGGATATATTTTTTCTCAACCCACTCTACAGAGTAAGGACAAGGCTCGATAACCAATTGTTTAATGTTCAATTTGATGATGAAACAAGGAAATAAGGAAACTTTCAGGTATGACACATGTAAAAAAAATGCTTGTATTTCTTGTAGATTAATTGGAAATCCATTCAAAAGAGAATTTTATAAGTACTTGTGCATACATGGGCACACCCCTTCAAAGATAACATCAAACTGTAGAGTGGCTATAATGAAATCGGAAAAAGGAAGTGAAAAATCCCATACCAGTATTAGTCAACATTTGAACATCTTTTTGTGTAAAGAAACATAAAATGGCCTGTTTTACTGCTATGAAATGACACCCTGAAGTTGTATGGTGATGAAAATGGCAGATGGTCTAAGTTACGCAATTTGACTTCACTTTCTGCTAATTAGTGATGCATGCAAATAAGAACATGTATACAGTTTGGATATGTATTTGATGGTTACAAAAAGGTGTATCTTGTAAAATATATTCAACAAGCTCTTGGCATTGTTTGTTTTAGAAGACTTGAAAGAGACAAAAATCTGTCAAATTAGAATTTTTGATTGAACACAGGCCTATTTAGAAACAAAATTAACTGTAAATTTCACACTGATTCATTACAGTTTTGTGTACATATTGATATTGATATAAAATGGCTATGGCCAATTGTGACCATAATAAGTACTCTTACAAGCAATTTATTTTCTTGTTTACAATTTGGAGACCAAAATGCACCCTCATCATAGCTTGTCCTTTATACAATATTTGTATTAGAAAGGCTCCCTTGCCCATATTTTCATCAATTTGTCCAACATATTTTCTTTAAAGTGTTTGAAAATGCTTCTACTGTGAACTGTACTACTTCACCTTTACTTTACTCTGATGGCACAAAATGAACAGTGCTCTATATCATGGAAACCGCTCCAGTGTCCTAGTGGTTAGAGCAACCGCCATGGAAGCGGGAGGTCATGGGTTCGACCTCGGGCCAAGTCATACCAAAGGCTTACAAAAATGGTACTAACAGCTGCCTCACTTGGTGCTCAGCATTAAGAGGTTAGTGTTAGGACTTGTAGACCTGGTGTCAGGATAATGTGGGTGGGACATCATACTACATGTCTGAGTCATTATGCCCCAGTGCTAGACATCACTATAAACTGCCTCAGTGCAGACATCGTAGCAATATGACTAAAAAATTGTTAAAGCTACATTAAAAATCCTAATCGAACAAACAAACAAACTTTATCATGGAGATGCTGGATTAGTTAATGGTGCATTCTTTGACCCAATCTATATTTCATATATCCAAACAAATGATTCAGGCAGTTGATAAATGTTAAGTTCTATCTCATTTTAGTGTGGACTCTGGCACTCTGCTCATGTTGATGACCTGAGGGCACAAGTTGAAGATATGCCTTCCATATGGGATATGCTTGGCAAGTCAGTGGGCTTTCTGATGGAAAGGGCAGTGGGTACTAAGCCAGCATACATGGACATGGAAGAAATGCTCAGTACCAACACGTTTGATTATGGTTCTCTTGCACTGGAAACTAATGACATGGATACTGAAAGGAAGGATCCAGAAGTACCCAGGTAGAACTTTAATCTGTTGTTTGTTGACTAACTGTTTTGACAATCTATTCATTTTGTCTTGCCCACATGGACATAGCAATTATAATCACTTTGGCATCTGTTTGATTAATTGTTCTTTCATGCACACCCAAGATTAACCTCATTGTTAAAATGTGTTGCTTTCCTTTTATTTCAGTGTCATTTTGGAGCATAGCTTCAGTATGAATTTATCTATGTAAATTCTATCGTTATGGCAGATTTGGAGGTAGTCTCAACATGAAAGCCATGGGTAGCTTCTTTAATTTTGTATCACTTTGGGTATTGTTATACAGCTGCCTTCCATCTGTCAGTTAAAAAATGGTACTAGCAGCTGCCTTGCTTGACACTCAGCATTAAGAGGTACTAGGACTGGTCGCGTTGGTGTCAGGATAATGCGACTCAGGTGGGACACAATGCCACATGTATGCTCATTTATACTACCTTTTGGTTTAATCTGGTACATTGTACCCACTATGGGTTGTTTTCAGAGACGTCATGATTAAGTACGCAGATACCCACAATTCAACGCGCGCACCCCTTCTGCCGCCATTTTGAGTCCCTAACAAACCATTGTCAACATTAGTCATCATATATATTCAAGATAATAATCTGATGTAACTATCAATAACGATATTGACTTCTTCGACACTATACATAGATTATACTTGAAATTATGTGCCCTATAGCACAAAAATAAAAGACAGAATAGTAAAGTTAAACCGTAATCATGTATATTGATATCTGATAGAAATGCACTTATTATGTTTTACAAACAGACAATATTTACATTTTTTAAAAGTCATTTGTATCATATTCATAAGCTTGTCATCTTGAAAGAGTATTTCCAAAATAATGATTTTCTGGATACAATATCAGTTATGAATTAAAATTTTGTACTAAAATTTCATAGCATGTATTTTAAGCTAGAACTTTTTTGTACAAATGCTTTTCTTGAGAACATGTATTTGTGCCAAAGAATATTTGACAAACCATTTAATTAGTTATGGTCAAATATTGTATTTGTGGAGGAGATGGTGGATGTAGGATTATACTGAATGAAAGCGATAACCGGTCAAAGAAGTGTCATCTTTAGTGTATTCAAACCTAACACGTGTCTAACGAAACATGACTTTGTGTCAAATGTTAAAATGATATTCCTGAAATGCTTTTAGAAATATGAAATTATATATCAACAATTAGTTTTTTAACTTAAACAATAATTTTGATATTTTTTCAGAAGAACTTTATACTTTTTTTCCATTTTTTTTTTGTTTTATTTGTAAAGATTTTTTAAAACTTTAAACTTACAGTCTTGTGAAAATGTTTGCTTTCTGTCTTGAGGAACTATATATTTATATTTATTTGGAAGCATTTATCTTTCTTAAGTTTTTAAAAAATTTCTTTTTACATTTTTAGAACATGCTGTTAGACCCAATTAATATACACATATGTAATATATTTACAGAATTTAAATATTTACATACCTGCCTTTTCATGGCATGTCATATGAAGAAACCACATATTTTACTCCCAAAGCCAAACACAGTCATTTCCAATTAGTTTTATGCAGGAGGAGGAGGAGGAGGAGGAGGAGGAGAGAGAGAGAGAGAGAGAGAGAGAGAGAGAGCAGTATATATACAAGTAACATATAGCCAGTTTAAATAGTAAATAGTCATGATTCACATTTCTTTATGCTTAAGCTTATTGAAAATTATCACCACTGAGCAGTTAATACATTTAATTGTACTAGAAGTGATTCAGAGGTAAGTCACCAGTGATAAATAACCAGTGTTACACAGATTACTAAATTGTCTAAACAACAGCTTGACTGTTTAGCTGATGTGTTGCTACTCCTGCTATAGAAGAACTGATTTGAATAATTTGCACAGGTAAAGTATTCGAAGATAGGTAAATCAGATATTTATTTTGACAAAGCAAAAGTTATTATATCTTATTGTCCAGAATGCAAATGTTTATGCCATGTTTTTCAAAGATTATTGTCTAGTTTGTGATAGCAACAATGTTTCATTGAAGCCAGATCTTACTGCATATATTAAATATAATTTTTGTGAAATATTTTGGTAGACGAAATGGTGATGTCAGGAGCATTGTGAAAGTGTAATTTTTTTCAAAAGACAAATTGTAAAAAATGCACCTTATTCAGGAAAGGATGAGCCATATACGAAGTCAAGTCCAGCAAAACTAAATGTAAAATCTCCTTAATAATGCAGTTACTGTGAATGGCATCAAGGTGGAGCATTTAATATTTTACATGTACTGAAGCATATGACATTTTTTGAAATAGTATTACCACTTGAAGAATTTTTAATTTGAGGGGTTGCCTTGAAACTCCTTGAATATGTTGGAAAACTTGGATATTGCCAGAAACTGTTTGAATTACTTGAGGGAATACACAGTCTTACAACTAAATAATATATATAACTTTTTATTATGTTGTCATTTATTTATTGTTCCAAAAACTAATAAATAAACAAGTCAGATGTAATAAAATGTGGTGAAACAAACTGCACAAGATTGATAGTTGTCAAATTAAAAATATTTGGAGAGTGTTTTATAATTTCCATCAGTCAAATTCATCCTTGAAAACTTTTTAAAGTCCTTTAAAAATCTCTCCATTTCTGTAGAAATGTAGAAACCATTCATCCAGCATTGTGATTTACTGTCATTGAGGTTTGCAGGTATGCATTTGACAGAAAGCATCCTAATATAGAGACTTTTAAATACTTTACAAATGATGCTGATGTGCCTTTAAATGTGACTGAAAATACAAAACTTGTGAAACCTTAATATAGTTGTTTTAATGACATTCAATTAACAGCATCAGAAGAATGTTATACAGAAAATGTCAGATTGACTGATGTCTTGGATAATTTTTCTTATATTTGACTGTTGGGCAGATATCATCCAGACTTGGGACCTTTAGCAATTTGTATCCAAGTTATTAAAAGCAGTACAGTGACACTTCAACTGCAAAAAATTATTTTTCAGTAGTAGATACCTGAGTTTTCTTCAAAGAAAAATTTCACTCTTTCATCAGGCAATTTGAAACTGAACAAATGGAATGGGATGGAGAGGAAGCAGAGAAGCATCTAGGTGACCCTGAGCTTCAGGATGATACTAATGAAAGAACTGACCACAAACTGAATGTCCGCAGTTTGATATTGTCTTGTATCCAGCCAGCTCTGGTCATGGTCAAGGACAAAGAAGAAACTAGTGACAGATCAACACGGCGAATTGAGTTGATGCTTGATTTGCTTCATCAAAAGCCCATTGATGGTTAGTATTTGAATGAATTTTTGCCTTTATGATATGATATATCTCTGGAATTATGTTGTTATTGCACTGGAATTTAATAGTTTAAGGCTAACCAAACTTGATTTTCAGCGCATTGGATTCATGTTGTTAAAATTGTGTGTGTTATAATTCTTCTGTTTTTGATATTATAAACACCACACAGTCAAAAGAGAACTAAAAACTAGATTGAAATTTATTCCCTCAAAATATAGAATGTACATGTGAAATTCAAACAAATATGAATACTATACTCAGAAGAAAAATTAATAGCAATTACTCAATACTGGTATTTCATTTACTCAGAATAAGTGAAAAAATTAGTAAACTATTTGTTAAATTTATAAATAATTGCAAGTAATTTCAAGTAATGTTAAGTAATTATTTTATTAAGTAATGTTAAGTAATTACTTTTTTAAGTAATGTTAAGTAATTATTTTGTTAAGTATAATATTCTTTTGTAATTATTATTCAGTAAAATAGTATTACTTTGTAGTTTTACTTGGCAGAAATATTATTTAGTAATTATTTTTGCAAAGTAATATATTACTTACCAGTATATATAAATTTACTAAATAAAACAATTTATTTTTCTTACTAATTTTGGATAGTAATTTTTAGGTAAACTCTGAAATGAGTAATTATGAGTAGAAAAGGCAATCAAATGTAAGTAACTTTAGCAGATTGGTGAAGTTTTAAGTAGCATTGTGTCTGGGTACAAATATCTTCATGTCAGTAGGCAAATTTTGTAATTATGTTACATTTTCTCCGTTTAAGAAAGTAATAGTTTTCCATTAAAGGTATAATAAAAAAAATATTGATCCAGTTACCAAAATTGAAATTTGGTACTGTTCCATAAAATATTTTATTTTCCATTTGATTCCCACTCCCGATTATTGTTGGAATTTAAATGGTGTATTTGCTTCAATTTTAAAATTCCATTAGGTTTGGTATTAGCCTCAGAAGCTTCTTTAGAGATAAAAGAATCATTTTTGTATGCAAAACTTAAACATCATGTTCACAGTAGGGGAAACAATGGGTAAAAAAGATACTTCTCATCCTCAAGATAAAATGATCCTTTTTTCAAAGGCATGAACAGTCTCATGCAAGCTAGTGCTTTGGAAGTGGGGAAGGCAAATTGATAACATAATCACATTTGTACACAGAACATGAACTAGGGAGCTGGGAGGAGGGAGGGAGACTGAGAAAATAAAATCACTCCAGCATGTTGTTCCATTCAGAATTGCTGTGATTCCTATTATACCATGTATGTGAAGGCTGTATTAAGTTTATTGTAAAGAATAAAACTACATTCAACTATGAAATGATATTTGGGGGGATCATGATAAACATGCATTGTTTTTAAACTAAATATACAAAGATTTTAAGCCATAGCAGCAGCAACACCTATGGATAATAGTAATAAAAATAAACAACCTATGTAGCACTGATCAGTTTTGCAGTTTTTATCTTGCAACATTCATTCTGCATTACCCAAACTAAAATCACAAGCTTTTCATGCAAGCTTGCAACAACCTTGCACAAACTTATCATGCATTATAGTACTGAGAATCTTCCCAAACCAAAATGCAAGCTTTCCACAAGCTTGCGGCAAGCTTGCAGCAAGCTAGTTGAAGTTGTACAAGCTAGTAAGGTAGCTTGCGCAAGCTTGCAAAAGGAATTTTTCCAAGTCTGCAAGCTTGTGCAAGCTTGCAAGCTTGCAAAAGGAAATTCTCAAAGTCTGCAAGCTTATTGTAAAATCTCAAACTTACACAAATTAAGCTAGCTTGCAAAAGGAATTTTTCCAAGTCTGCAAGCTTGGAAAATGTAAAATTCAAGCTTCCTAGATTGCAAAAAATGAAGGAGTGCATCTGCAGTCATTCATCAAACAGCAGCACAGTGGATAAACTTTAACATAGAACATAATTTGTCCACATTGTTTTACACCATTAAATATAAAAAGAACAGAGCAAGAATTTCTTGAATGTGTGTTATATTTTACACTGTGATAAAGGATTCCATTTAGTAAAATCCGGTTAAATACATAGCATTTACCAATTGCAAAGTTATTTACAGACTGACTTAATAGATAGATAGATAGATAGATAGATAGATAGATAGATAGATAGATAGATGACCACTCCCTGACAAACCTGCTGATAATAAAAGGTAAGGAATGGATTCGGTTTGTTTACTTGAAAATACAAATAAAAAAACTTTATCCCTATTTGTTGAATGTGATGAAAATTGTGATCAAAACTGATTAATAGAACCTTGATATATTGCTCGTTTTACCATTGAAAATGGTGATTAGTACCTGAAAATTTGAATCAGCATTTTGAAATTGTCAGCTTCTAATAAAAATTAATATATTTTGTTAAAATAATTGCAAACATCATTCTCAGTTTACTAAGTACACTGTAAACAACAATATTCAATGAATTTTCTGTCAATGTAAATGTCTCTAATGCCTTCTAGTGGAAAGTTGTTTTCAAGTGAAGTCTTAGTTTTATTTTTTTTCATTTTGTTTCAGTGTAATCATTTTAAATGCAATATTCACCTGTGTATTCAACATGAAAAATGTCAATCTACCATCACAGCTGTGTGCAAAACTTTCTGTGAGAACATGGTTAATTGCCAAATAAGTTTTGATCTCCTACTTGTGGAAGTATTTGCTGTCTTCTTAAACTCATTTTAAAACACACCTGCTTTGACTTGTCGCCTTAATGACATTTGTAAGAGCCAGCAATCACTCATTTCAGTTGATCATCTGAACACTGTTATAAGTATTATTATTTAAGTACTTTTAATCAACCTAATCATTGATAAGTGTGATCAAAAATTGCAAAGCAACTTAATAAATAGAGTACTTTGAAAATAAAATTCTTTTGTTTCACAGATACCATTCATTATTCCTAAAGCAAGTTCTAGGGTCAGATCTTTATTCAGCATTTAAGCTTATATTTATTATATAATTTATAATTGGTGTTTATGTGCTTAATATGTTTACAAATATTGATTAAGCATAGATCTTTTTATATGAATTACCACATGTACTGTCACATACATCAATGGAAAATAATTATTAATTGGCACATCAATGAAAAAAGACAATAACAGGCACTTATTGACCATGTGAAACAATAGAAATATGGCTAAGATGCAATGTGAAAGGATGAGATGTGGTAAAATATTAATAACATATGCTCATACTTTTTAAGAATAAAAAAGCATATAAGTGACTCTAAATATGATATGCACTAAGTAAGTACTTTCTTACATTATTAAAAGGTAAAACAATTTGTCTTTCATTTTTAATTTACTTGTAAAAATTTGAAAATATACATCCAGATTCACCAATATAAAAGCAATGCTAGTATAACTGTTTATTGAATTGTAAACTGAACAAAAATAGGTCACTGCTGTTGTGACCTGTGCCAGTCATGCTGAGTATATCTATTTTTGTGTCTTTAAGTGATAATACACTGACAAGGCTATGAACATGAGCAATGACTACTTTTCCTTTGTCAAGAGTTTCTTTATAGTATAAAAATATTGCAGTGGTTAAACCAGTAAACAAACATATTTTATGCACAAACAATAAACATATACAGTGTTTATGTTAAAACTATCAGTAAGCATGCATGTATGGCTAGAGACAAAATCACTCTCGACAGTTCTTGTACAGCCCCAAACTTCAGTTCAGACTGATTGGAAAGTCAGTTTTTATTGCCTTCCTTTTTAAATAACTTAAAAAGAGTTTACAAGACTAACTCTTGTGGATGACCATAACATTTTTTCAGCTTTCTATGAATTTTGATGTTTTCTCTTCCTAGATTTACCCACATTCCTGCAAGGTCTGAGCTGCCATATTGCTACTCTTCTAAAAGAGAAGGAGAAAAATGCCTTCAGAGCAGACAACTGGTTGTCAAGTGAGGCTGCCAAACTAGAAAACATCAACAAGGCTGGCACTTTCAGGTATCTGCGAGATCTTTCCTTCTGAAACATGTGTCATTAGTAACATTGAAGTAACAGCATTATGCAGAAGTATCTTAATGTCAATCACCTCATGGTCCTATTGTCCATATTATAATAGGGTTATGATCATGGATCACAGTCATTTCCTTTTTTTTAAAATACCATTTCTGCTGTATCTTTGTTTCTATTACAGATATCAACTGTAAAATAAAATTAAGCTAATAAAAATATTTTATTTAGTGGTCCATAACTACAATCATGTATGAGATTGCTTCCTTTTCATAAAATTGTTAAAGAAAACTGTCATCTGGGTTTGTTATGGGAGAAAAACTTTGATGGTGCTACCTGTTCATAATGCTATTCAAGAGAACCGTCAAATAATACCTATCAATATTCTGAGGTTTATTTTGTTTGCTTTTTTTCCTTTTCTTTCCAGACGAGCTTGCATTCAATACCTTGAATCCAAGATCTCCCCAATACTTGCTGGAATTATTGCCCACATTGACACCAATCATAATATGGACATTATACACAATCATATCTCTTCTGGTGACTGGAAAGCCAGGTTATGGCTTCAGATTCTCAACACCCCAGGTGCTATCCAACTACAGTACTCTGATCTTCAGTCTCCTACCAGGCAACATGAACTAAATGAGGTCATTATCAAGACAACAGGGTGTGAAGGTCAAATGTTTACTGCTGTGATGCCCTTCTCCTGGTTAATTTATGAGCAGATAGATGGCATCTGGAGAACTGCCCAAGGAGATCAGGAGGAGGAAGATGGTAAGAAAATTCTAGGATCTTCTTACATCTTTAATAAATCTGTTGCTTTTATGCATTCTTTCACTGCTTATGCATAAGGAGCTTATTGAATGGCTTTCTTCCTATCTGTCTGATAGAAAGTTAAGGACCAGGATCAGAATGGTAGTCTAGGTATTGATTATTAGAAGTTTATGATCAGCATTATCATCATGGGCATCTCTTCTTTCAGTAATTTAGTATTCTTTGTTTCTCTTTTCAGTACTCAAAACACCTTAGACTCTACAATTGTTTTTGTTTGTAATAAATTACAGATCAAACTACCATAAAATTGGTGCAGTACTAAAGTAGATAGGACCAAATTGATAAATTGGAAATGGACGTCCTAAGGAGAAAACAAAATTATCACAAAATAAAATACAGCCAATATTGCTCTTTGCTGATATGACAATGGAAGCAGTTAAAATTAAATTACTGTGAGTTGTTGAGTGCAAAATTACTATTACTTAAGTTAGCTCCATTTCATGTCAGTTACAAAACAAGTTCAGTGTAGATTGTACCTTGAAACAAAATTACTTACTATGGGATTTTTATTCATTTTTAAACATCTAAGGGAATTTTCCACATTTATCCAGAACTTCTAATTTTGTATTCATTTTTGTACATTTACAACAGTCTATAAGATGCATTTGAGGGACTAAGAGCTAAATCAAAATTATATCAGACTGATGAAATACCTTCATTTATTATATATATATATATATATATATTTAGTGGTGAGATATTAAAAAATATCAGTGGGAGAAAAATAATATTGCCAAAGTGCCAATATTACTTTCAGAGCTATTTTATCCCATTTAGGAAGTTTATCTGCTAATATCCGTGTCATTCAAACCTGTATTTCATTCTTCTTTTTCTTCTTCTTCTGCTTCCTCTCTCTCTCTCTCTCTCTCCACATCAGAATGTACAGATTTAAAAATGTGTCAGCTGAAGACTTTTTATGGTATATTTATGCAGTCAATGAGATGCCATCAAGAAATGCCTAACAATTAGCTCCAAACAACAAAAACTAGGCTTCAAGTATGTTTTTATTCATAATTAGTTTTACTTCATGAATCATTGAAATTTATCAGTGACTGAACTTAAATGACCTGTTGCTATATGTCACCCATGCAGTATTGTATACCTGTAATACTCTATGACTAATAATACACATTGTTTTAGAAAATAAGTCATAATTAAATATGGTAATACAATTTAAGGGAGTTGTTTTAACTGGCATCAAACATGCTGTTTGAAAATGATGGATAAATCAAGAATTGATTAGCATTTATCAACAAGTGTAAATGAAGTGACAATCACAGATTGGATATAGCTTTGGTTCTGAGCTTAACTGAATGTTGAAATAAACAAATTCAAGAACAAAATAAGTGCAAGTAAACACAATCATTAAACTAGTAGTTTGTTAAAAGCTGTTACATTCTAATGTCTGTCAGATACAGCCATTCTCTGTGATATTTCCACATTATCACACCTCAAAAGTATCAATCCATGCATAAAATGTGTTAACAAAAGTAAAATCAATTAATTTTTGCATAAAAACAATCATTATTTTGACAAAGTACACAATTTAAGGCATTATATATACAAGCTAAACATATAAAAATGTCCCTGTATTTTTATTGAACAAACACTTGAACAAGTTTCTAAGAGAATGAATAATCATCGCTTTCATATAAAAAATTGTTAAATCAAAAACTGTTTTTATGCTAATACTGTCTGGAAAAAAAGTATTTGGTAGTGTTGGCTGCTGCCTAATCACACTGGTATTAAAGGTAAGCAAGGGGGAGATAAAGCAACCAATGCTGTAGTCATCCACTTCTGAAAATAAGATTTCATATAGTAACTTCAAATATTGTATAAATTGATATGTATATGTTATATTTAGCAAAATATGTTAAACAAAAACTCTACAAACTTTACAATATTAAACAATAATTGGATAGTGACTTCCTTAGTACAAAACCGACCACAGAGATGAAGTGGAATTGTGCATTCATTGTATAGGACATGCATACTTGACTCATCAAAACCTCATGAATGTTGAACCTCAACGAGAGTGCATACCCTGCCAATATTTGTTTGATTGTAGAACATATTCTTGTCAGCAGTATCTACTTCCATCCTGTGAAACAGATATTTTTGTGAACTCAGTTAATTTGTACAGAGATTTTTACTTTTAATTTATTGAAATATTGGTGCTACTCTAGGGACATGAGTATTATTTAAAAAATCAAATTTCAAATGTTATTTCTTGTACAGTGAAATGTTAATTCTTGTACAGTGAAAATGCAGTGATATGTTCAAAGTTTGGTGAAATTTTTATTGAGCATTCTCAATAAATAAAATGTGTATTCATCATCATCATCATCATCATCAATCCCATAACCCTAGAGGTCATTGGGGCACCACAATTGACTTTACAACCAATTCTCTCCATCTTCCCCAGTTCTCTACTGCCATTTGGGAATCTCCAAACCCCATGCGTGTCCACTCTTTAATGTTGCCTTACCACCTATTTTTCTGTCTGCCTCACCCCTGCACTGTGCCTTGCAAGATTGTTTTTGTCAGTAAAGATGATCTTGAGATTTGACCAATACACTTCAGTTTGTGGATTTTCACAGTGTATACATCACTCCTCAAATACCTTATAAGTTTATATCATAAGTGTTAACGATAAGTCATTTCTCATTTCCACATATAATGTTTCCAGCACACCATTGTAGGCTTACAATAATTAGTTTTTGTTGCATTGTCTGAATTGTAAAGTTCATCATGGATTAAAGAAATTGTTGCAGGATCTCTCTCTTTATATAAATGTAGAATCTTACAGGTTTGTTATTCCCACCCCTATCACGATCGTCTCTTATTTTGAAAATTTTCATTTAGTGATTAATATAAGATTCATTTGGATTTTTTTTTAACAAACGTGATTTATCCTATCTAGTGCACATGCAAATGGAGAGAGTTATAGGTCTTTTAGAGGAGACCAAACTAGGACCACTGCTTGAGACACTTGAGGGTCAAGTTTCTTCCGAAGATATTTGCTATTTATATGCTGAAGATTTCACCTACATGGTCTATCATGCTCAGTCACCAGATGAACATGAGGTGAGTATTCATAAAGGTAGAAATAGAGGGTTTGTTTATGTAGAAGTTAGTTCTTAAGGCAGTCAGCAGTTATTGAATGAGTTACTCTGTTGAGAATATTTAACTTGGTATAGATTCTGAGATGTTTAGATACTCAATGTTTTATTCCATTAACCTAATATTATCATGTCCATACTACACTGCTTCTTACTACATGACAAGTGTGTCAAACAATAGTTTTGTGTTAAGACGTAATCTTATTGTAAACAATGTGCATGCATGTAAAAGACAATAGTGCTTTTCCTTTATTTTATATATCTTTGGATGAACTAAGCAAGCTGTTTAATCCATTCAAAAGTAGATATGTTAAAGTTGATGCTGTGGATGAGTTCATTGAGTCACAAAAGAAGCTTTCAGCCAAGTAAACAACTTTAACATGATATCTACAATATCCAGAGATGGCTTTATGACAACCAATGTGAGATGTGCAGCACTGAAAATATCATTCTGATTTTTCAAACAATTGTTTAGCAGAAATGTTCTGAATGATTCACAAAATGAATGGTTCAGACCTTAAGCTGTGATTTCTTGAATCAATAAAAGATAAAAGATAAATCTATCAGAGATGTTCCATTTTACAAGCAAGTTCAAGTATTACATTTTTTAAATGCGACTGAAGAAGGTGAGTTTTGGTAAGAAAGCAAGAGCCTCAGAACCAACATGATGAAGAAGCCTTATATTCTGCTGTAAAATGGACTCTCATACCTCAGCTGCTTTGCAGTTTTCTCTGTTTTACTATTCTGATAAGATATTTGGCTTTATAGTACAAGTCATACAGATCATACAGCTGGGGTCCTGCAAGAAAGAGCATGCAATTTTGAGGGCATAAAATATGTCATCTATAGCTGGTAATAGCAACTGCATCTTTAATTGGGTTTCCAAAATTTATCCATAGCACAAACTTTACTGTACTCCAAAATGAAATAATATTGATATTCTGAAGAAAAAAATGAAATCCTGTATCTTCTTGAGAAGTTTGCTTTAAACAATTTTAAGATATTTCCACATTATGATTCCAAACTATCAATGACAGAACTGATACACATGCAGCTTGATTCAAGGTAAGTCTCTCCAGACACATGACTATCCTAGTATATCATATAGAATTGACACAGCTAATAGCTTCAGCCCATCACAACCAGATAAGCAGAATTTAGGATAGAGAAAAACACAAAATCCCTCAATTCTAGACCATCTGGAAAAGTTATTGTATTCCAAGGCACAGTCATTCACAATATGACTCTGAATTTCAATTATAAGTAGATCAAAATGAGATTTCTTTTCTAAATGAATGACTGATTGGGGGGTATACTATCTAGTTCAAAAGTCAGTGGGTGGTGCTATGTGCATAGTCATAGTGCTGTTGTGTATTTGTTTATATATGCTTGTATTTACTTTGGAATCTAGGAGCAATTCATTTATTTTCTTTGTAGTGTGTTCTTTTTTTATTATTCAGCATTGGGTTGAAAAAACAATATTTTTATATAATAAAAGGGTTACTGAGTATGTAAAGGAAAATATTAACTTTTTTCTAAGCTATATTGCACTCTTAACTTAGTACAGTATAGGCTAGAAAACCTTGTTTATATTTTCTGATACAAATCCAGTAACCTATAAATATTTCGTGGGATTGTTGATATATTTTACTGAATTATTACAGGATATTTAATAGAAAATGACCCATCTTTCAATGCATAATTAATTTAAATATGCAGTGTGAAGTAAATTCTAGTGAAAATAAAATACGAAAGATTTAAGCTAATTTTGGTTTAACTTACACATGTACCATCAACTATAAGGGTTATCTTCTGGAGATGATGTGTGTCTCCCATATCACCCATGACTCACTGAAATCTCCTACATGCTCAAAATTATAATTTAATAAAATACAGAAGAGTTTTTTCCAGGCTTTTTTAGATATTGTTTCCAATGTAATTTATTTCCAGTAAAGACTTCCTGTGATCAAATAATTGTGAGCATGATGCTTTAATTTAATGGACAATGACCTAAATTTAATTATTGGACTATAATTAATGTGTTTAGTAATAATTCAGAAAAAATAAATGACATTAATGGATTATGGTTTAATTAGACCCTACCAAAGAGCTGTGGCATAAAACAAGTCAGTTTGGTTTTAGCATTTAATGTTTATAAATATATAATCATGCATGGTCTCGTGATGCTAAAATGCCAGTATCTAAACAACTGAAATATCACATAAAATGAAATAATAGAAGGAGAAAGGAACTGCATTGGATGGAATCAAGTTAATATGCATTCTGTCATTCCTGTGATGTCAATTTTAAGATAGCACCAGTCTTGAGAAGTTCTGGCAGGCAGTCAGCATCCAGAATCTACCCACAGGCAGAAACTATTAAATTTTATGGTGGACTCATTAGAGTTGTACTGACATTGACACATTCCAATGCATATACTGAAAGGAAATTTTCCATTGTGAGGACAATTAAGGAAACCTGGATCAATATACATGTATCATCTTCTAAGTGTTAAAATCAACAATGTTGAGGACTGCCACAAATATAATCCAGGTATTAATCTCCAGAGAGATGCAAACAAATGCTTTTGGTACCTATAAGGAGAGCATGAATGGCAGCATGTTACAGTTTGGGGGTTTATTTAAACAAGAAAATATCTAATGATGTCTAGTTGGCTTAAAATGAAAACTGTGGAGCTAGTCTGATGTCTAATATGGCTGAAAGTGTTGTTATCGCTACTCCTCCTGAATGAATTTCAGCATGGGGTTTTCACTACATGACTTTTCTGATGGCTAATTGATCTAAATGAAAATGGCACCAATCAAAGATTCAATGCATGGCAGTCATCTTACATATCTTGTTATCACTAACCTTAATGAAGAAAAAATCATATTGAAATGGGGTTTTCATCAAAAGACTTTTTATGATATCTAGTTCCTGAAAGAAAATGGTCCTGCACTGACATCCAATATGGCCATCACATGAGGCCATCTTGAAAATTTGTTACTACATCTGATGAATGAATGGTGATATCAGCATGGGATTTTAACTGAAAGACTCTCTAATAATATCTAGTTGTGTTAGAACCGACAATGATACTATCTGATATCGGGTATGGAAACCACAATGACCATCTTCAAAATTGTTTTGTAGCTTCTAGATGGTTTGGTTATATTAACCCTGTATGTTTAGCACAAGGCCAGAATGGAAATGTTGTGACTCAGACATCTAATATGGCCACAGTGGCAGCCAAAATCATGTTATTGGTACTCCTTTAAAACAGAAAGTCATAGCAAACATGGGCTTCATCAGAAATCTTCTTATATCTTGTTGGTCCTAAAACAGTGCCGATATGAAATCATTTAATTTTAGTTATTGCTATGCCTCTTATGGTGTCAGGTTGGTCCAGAATGGTAATGATGCAGACTGATCCTCAGTGTGGCCACCATGATGGCCATCTTGAGAATATTTTTCTGTACTCCTCTGAAATGGATGGTAACTTCACTTATTCCCCTCAATAGATGATCATAGTTACATGTGGTTTTAACCAAAAGATTTGTCATGATGTGTTCTTGTTCTCAGTCAAAAATGGTACTGATCTGATGTCCAGTATATCCAATTGAATAATGCTAAGTTGAAAATGTTGTTATCGCTGAAGAATATCAGAGATGGTTTCAACACAATGCAATTGAAAGAAAGAAATGCATGGTCTTGTCTTGAATTCCAGTAAATTTATTTCACCCATTTGAGCATCAGTCTCTATGCGGGACTCTTGTTCATTGTCAATTTGGTGTTATCCTTTGCATTGTATCCAATTGCTATTATTTCATTTTAATAAAACACACATTTAATAAGACAAGATTTGTTTTCTCTTAATGAACAAAAACACAAATGAATACTATAATAGAAGCTATAAATGCAAACACATCATGCATTTTAAAACATTAAAAAATTATGAGATTATAGTTGAAATGTAAACAATGTTAAATGCAGATGTATTTCAAATGCAAAAGCAACTTGCAGGATCTGGATATATTACATCCCATTCTCATTTGTTTAGCTTGTGCAAATTGCCATCAAGAACACCTCAGCCATATTGCTGAAGGACAACTTTCCTAACATCTTAGGCCAACTTGTCTGGATCCATGAGAGTCACAACAAGATTGTTCAGCATATTCGGTACTTCCGGAGCATTAATCAAGTGTGGCCTGAGTGTGCTGCAGCCATCAGGACTATGCAGAAGGAGAATCCAGGTCATTTTCTACTAGCTTCTGACCAATTTGTAAGTAATGAATATGACAAACAGAATTTTTCATTCAGTCATTCTCTTGATATGATTCTATCTACATATAATAGAAAACTAACACTTTGCCAGTGTCAGTAAGAAAAGAGAGAATCCAAAGTTACAAATAGTATGAGGAAATTCGGTGATTGTCAAATTTGTATGTGCTACCTTTTTTGGTATGCAGCGTAACATTGACGAGACCTTGGATCAGTTTGAATGTCAGCTTTCATTGTCATAATCCAGCATATTTTACAGCCTCTGATTGCATAATCAAAACACATATAAATTAAACAAAAACATTTTATTTTATTCCATCTGGTTTTATTCCATCTGTCCTTGTTTTGCACATAAAATACCAAGGACAAGGAGAGTTGGATGAGGAATTGCTGATTTCACTCTAGATGTATGCACATCATATGGGCATTGTGTTCTTTGGGGCACAAGAAAGAAATCTATACTATAGCCATGGGTAAGTATTGCATAATTAAAATTAGTTTCCTCCCTCCCACCCAAAAAAACTATATTTCAGAATGATGTGCAACTAAGTTTAAATTTTCTCAATGCTTTTTAATCTAAATATTAATGTAGCTACAATTCTGTTACCTAGACACTTGCAGTTCTTGGATTACACCTGCTTATTGAGCAGCTTGAACCTCCAAATCCACAGTACCTGAACAATGCAGATAGTCATCAGGAATGGCTACGGAAGATTTGCAACTATCGGCCTGTTATAGAAAAAGGACTTGCTCTTTACTCTTCAGCCAGTGAAACTAGACTGAATCAAGCTGTTGTACATGCAAAGTACGTACATACTTGTGTTTTGTTTTGTTTTGTACAGCAGTCATAATCAGAAGTTACTGCACTGGTTCATTATTAGCTGTGCACATTTTTTTCATTTTATGTAATATTTTATGTTTATACATAACACTCTGACTGCCAAATTGTGCTTTACAAGCAAATTCAAGAAATTAATTTTTACGCTTATTGTACGATGCATTGAAAAATGATGAAATCAGACATGGGTTCAGTAATGGCATGGTAATACACAAGAATATAATAAGATTAATTAAGTAATTGTTGTCACTGAATTGCTGTAATAAATTTCTTGCACATTTATTGGTAAAATTACATTTTATGAAGTGGTCACATGCTCTCCATTTATTAGTCCAACAAGGATTTTTCCATGTTAAACTGCCCAATAGTAACAACAGGAGATTGTTTTAATGATCACTCAATTTTAGGTCCTTGAGAAAATCACTTAGCTTTTATTTCCTTGGCATGTTGTACGCCATATATCATTTCAAAGTGCCATTAAATAACAAACATCAAACCAACTAATCACCTGAACAGTATATCTGAAACATGTAAAAGTCCTTGATCCCTAAGGTTAGGCTGAGAGTCATATACCTTTTAATCTGCAGTATGTTAATATATTTTACATTGAAATATGACTGATGATCTATGCATAGCAGCCAGTATAAATGGTGGATGATAAACCCAAGAAAACCCGGAAAGAACCACCGACCCACGAGAAACTACTGACAAGCTTTCTCTCATACCCACATTGGCTAAATCCAAAGACTTTAACCCATGCAGACAGAGGTGACTAATTGGTGTAGTTTGTTCATTAGTTCAGGTTATCCCTTGCCTTTCAAGACTCCTTTAAAAGACAATTGGATGTGGAAGGATGTGCTGCATCTACATCTAAAAACCTAACTTTTGAACAAGGATTGTTTTAAAGAAAAAAGCTATGCATGACCATAGCAGGGTTACAGATGAACAAAAGAACATTTCATTCTTGTAGGAAACACTGCAACTGTATCCTGGGTGATCCCAAAGATTCAATGAATTTATCACCAAACTTTAGCTTAGTAAGCATTGTTTAATTTTCTAGTTTCATTAAACTTTTTATTCCCTAAGGGACCCCCACATGATATTTATATAATATCCCATGACAGAAGTAAAGCAGGGATAATCAAGGGCCAATCAATCTGCAATAATCAGAATATTTAATTGTACACTTATGTGGAAGAATATTATTAACTTTTTGTTCCATACAAATCAAAATACATTTACCACCTTGAGCAGTTCAGTGTTATTCAGAATAGCTTGGTGTTGTGGATTAAAATAAAACATAATATTTGTTTTTCTTAAAACCTGCTTGTATTCACTCTGACCCTTTTTCGTTCCCTCTTATGTATCATGAGTTTTCAACCAAATTTAACTGGGGTCAGATTTGATTTTCAACTTTTTTCCTCATTATCTAATTGAATTATGGCTATTGCTTATGTCTTTTTGAATTAAATTTACCTAGGATAACTTGAATTTTATGAGATACAGTTTCAGGTTCATGTATTTGTAATTAATGTGCATTTACAGAGAAATGTGGACAAGGATAACAGTGGTGAAGCTCTGCATTGAACACATGATGACATCAGATAAAGAAGCTGAGAAACATGGACTTAAAAACGTCATGCCTCTCTGGGCGGTGAGTTGATATTGCACTTGATGGTGGTTGTTGATAAATGTCTAATTAAAGCTGCACAGAGTAGCTTTAAGATAATTCTAAATACAATCCAAAATGTGATCAGTTGACCTATTGGAAGTGACAGCAGTACTTATTTTTTTTCAACTTCTATTCAATTCAACATCACCTTTTATAAATTTACAGGTGTATATAACTAAAATTTGGGGGTATATAGTGAAATTTAGCTGAAGTAAGGCAGAATTTAGCAATATTACAAGAATAGAGGGTGAACAGACCTTTTGCTAGAATGTCATAGACTTAAAAAAAAAGCTTCCTACAAAAATGAAAAATAGAAGCGTAATAATGCCCAACTGAAGCCCTAACTTACCAAGAGTTTTCTCTAATTGATTTGGTTTGTTTTTGTTGATTTTTATTAAAATTGATCCGTAAGATTTTATGACAGTGATATATTTGATTTTGTAGAAAATATTTGTAAAAGCGATACTGTATCCGTGTGGTTGTTGTCAAGTTCCAATAATGAAAACTATGATCAATTTGTACAACCTAATGGAAATATTTATCGTTCAGAATCTCTCCACGAAGAAATGACAAATTTTGCGCAGAAATTTTCATCACAGAATGACAATATTGAGCTATTACTGAATAATTGTTTTACTGTTCTGTCTGTGACTGCTCACTTTGAGAACAATTCATGGAAACCAACTCAGTTTGAATTTGTTGAGGATATAAAACACAGTTGTATCGAATATGGATACAACGGATTGTGGAACACTGAATATAATTATTAAGACGTTATCTCCTTTGATTTGGCAGCATTTTATCCAGTTTATTGGAATTATATCATATCATCTGCAGCAGGAAGTTTAGTTACCACAACAAAGGAAATATTCTGATGAGGAAAATCCTGATGTAACTGATTTTGAAAATAAAATTGCAAAGATCTTGGCTGAAGAATATTCAGTAAATTGCACAAGGAGGATGATATGATCATAAATGACACTATACAAAATTAATTAAATGATGATGCTGAACCTGATTTTATTATTTTCTAATAACAATGAAGAGAAATAAATTTTTAAATCGAGAAAATGCTTACTTGTCTGACAGAACTAAATTAGGTACAATTGTTGTTTACATTGATTGTGATTATTTCATTGCAGTTTACCCATTTAAGACCTTCAATGCTTGCGTATGTTATGATAAATTTATTGTTAATGATAAACAGATTTCCTGAAACCATGATTAGAATCACTACGGATTCATTCTATATTGAAAGAAAATATTCATAATTGCTGACTCAGTTCTATATAAGTGCTGCTTTCAAGATATCATGGGACCAATGGAGAATAAAAGAAGAAAAGTTATATAATTATTTTGAATCTGCCAACGCTGAAATCAAGGATATTTATTACAAAAAATATTAGACATTACATTTTATCGTCTGTACCGTCAGTGTATGATCCCATAGCTGGACATAAAACAGTTTATCTTAATGAACTTGGAGGTTCTGATAAAACAACTTGTGCGATCGAATTATGTCAAAATTTTGATATGATCGTTTTAACCCCTACACACAGACTTGCAAGATAAATGAGAGAAAGAAATATTAAATCATCTACTTATCACAATTTATTTTGATGGTTGGGAGATAAATGGACTCCTGAACAAATGGGTGAGAATATATTCCAAGGATTATTGTTTAGGATCAGATATGTACAGTGTCGTTAGAAACATTAGAAACTTCTTAATTGGTTATTGACAAAAAATACTGTAAAATGTGTGGCGATTATGGTCAACCACCGTCTTTTATTGGATTGTTTTCGTATGAATGGTTGAAATCAAGTTTGTAGATTATTATGAAGAAATAACTGATGAACATCGAGCACTTGATCAAGAATTAAGAGAGCTTAAGAAATTGATCAGACTACAACTGAATAAAATTCAGTGTGAAATAGAAGTAATTTCTGTAACAAATATAAATGATTTTTGGAATTTGTGCTGGTTTGATAGTTGCAAATAGAAAGATAGTTTGTGATACACTTCAACAACAATTATTTTCGTTACATAAGGAAAAGGTGTCATAAATACCCATTACATTATGTTATTGCCCAGCAGAAACATGCAAACAAAATATTGAAGTTGATATACCAGGATCTTCAAAGAAATGAAATCTTGTGTTATATGATATTGTTTTAGTTCCTATCAGTGTTGTTGAGGGCACATTAACCCTTTAGCTACTAGAGCTGTTGTGTAGTTTCACTACTACTCAGTGCTATCATATCAGTTACTCAGACTACTGAGGCTGATTGCAAGGCTGAATACTAGAGTATCATCAAGGCTGACTACAGAAATTGACAATAAAAACATGGTTACATTTATATTCATTATTTATTAGTTTTTGCTGGATTTCAGTACATTGTAAAAAAAACAGCTTACCAGTACCTTGAATACCAGTAATATCTGTTATTCATATATATATATATATTTCCACTTTATATAATCCACATCCCATGATACAAGAAATCACAGTCATGTAGGCTGTTTTGAATCATAAAAAATAAATCTCCAAAAATCCAATATTTACATATGTACATATAAAGACATGAATTAAATCCACACTCTAATTACAATGTTGAAAGTGGTACCTCTCAAAACGGTCATTATCCATACATAATTGATGATGTTTATTCCAAGATTTGCCCACATCTCCGTGATGCTCATTTCATATCATTCAGGTCTTGTTTTGGTCCCCTATTTTCTTGGCAAAATTGTTTGTTTCTTACACAAGCATTTCCACCAGACATTTAGAAAAAAACTTGAGAATGTTTTTTCCCTCATTGCTTACTGATCCAAGCTTGATTGTTGAACCAACATGAGAGTCAAAGTCATTGATCTCAAACACAGCGAAGTCATAACTCCATTGTGCAAGTGGGACTAAGTCTGCCTCATTATCTGATTAAAAATCACTTGCATCTGGTGTTGAAATGGGACTAACATCAATATCAGATCCATTTTCTAAGAATAATCCATTAAACTCTTCGATATCACTTGCACTGAAGCTTTGTATTGATAAGATCTGTTATAATTTGTTTTCCAGACTTCTACACCATTCCACTGCTTCACCATCTAACCTTTGTTTCCATTGCATAACTTTGCCTAAGGTCTACTTTCTGTGAGATTCATTAACTGGTGGAAAATTTGCCCAAATCTTCTTTTATAGCCTTGTGTTTTGCATCAGGATCAGCCAGGATTTGAGGCAAATTTTATATGCAGCATTAAGTTGTTGAACTCATGCATAAGTTTTGTATCCAGCATTTTACATCATCATTTGATACATTTATGGTCAATTATTTTTGAATACACCATTTTTTCTTTTGTTTTTGTAAAGTTTCTTTTTTTAAGTTAACAATGAGAAAGTCGTGGAAACCAAGGCCATTTGGAATCCATGTCACTAATTGTTAAATTTTTGTTCAATATATATATATGATTAAATAATATGTATAACATCTTTCAGATGCTCGGTGACTCTCCAGACTTGAAACAGCTGCAGTCCCTTGAAAATGTGGAGAAATTCCTCAAAATGTGCAATAGAGCTGCCAGGAAAGAACTTTTAGGGTAATTCTGATACACTTTCTTATACATATCTGCATCATTTTAGAAATGTTATTATGTTAGTGATTTGTGGGTCCCCAAGTGGCCAAGTGGTCTTATGCGCTGTCCATTACGTATCATTGCCATCTCAACTCTGTGTGAGTTTGAGTCTCAGATTCGGCCAATGTGGGTATGTGAGATAGCTTGCCAGTAGCTTCTTGTGCGTCTGTGGTCCTTTCCGGTTTTTTTTTTTTCCGAGTTCTTCCTGCACCATTAATACTGGCCGCCATGTATAGCCTATCTTGTGCTGAAAAATGGCATTAAACACTGCTACAACATGTTAGCGATTTGATCCCATATTTTTTTAACATTTCACAAATGGGATCAGCAGTCAGGACATATATAATAGTTGAACTACTGGTAATATTTGTACTGATTGAAAAAATGAGTTACAAAAGCGCATTGTACATATACCTTCTGAGAGGTAAATTTACCTTTATTTCTACTTTAAAGGTTATTTTAAATTGAATAAACTGCTTGAGCTATTTTATTGTGAATTGGTAAACATACTCAGTAAATGAAGTACAGATATTTTTTACTTCGTCTTTCTTTTAGATGTCTCTTCACATTCATAAAATTGTTAAATGCCACTTCCTTTTCTTTCTTTAGTTAGATAGTTTTTTTCCACCACCTAATATCTGACACTGATTGTTACATATGTGATTTATTAACCCATATATAATATGATTGGATTAAATGGTGCATAGAGACTGTTCCAGATCTCCAGATCAAATAGGGTCAGACAAAGTCTTCTTAATCATATATTATGTTATATTTGCAAAAAGTCTTGACATGTTGTTTGTGATGCACAGAGAAAACTAATGTTTGCATGTGAATGTAATTATTGATAAGTCATTTCTTTTCAGGCAAGAGCAAACATGCTCTTACTGTGAAGACAAGATAGAAGGTGCTCCAGTTATACTGCCATGCAAAGACCCAATTTGCATCAAATGTTACCATGAGGTAGAAGCTCTTGGCACAAAGAAATGTCCAAAGTGCTCCAAAGACATCCCAAATAAATTTAATCCAGAGGCAACAGGAAATGAAAGGTTCAAATGACAAAAATACTTTTCTCTTTTTCAGGTTGCCTGCAAGTTTTATAATAATACAGCAGTCCCCTTCTTGATAAACACGTCTGAAGAAATACTGCCTCCTGTCACCACTATTGTCCATTTGTGTTGTTTTTGTCCCAGTCAAGAGAGGGAGCCCCTTTTGTAACGGCAGTTTTCCAGAGTAGAAGGGTGGCTTTACAAAAAAGAGATCACTGATTACCCATTTACATATGTGTTACTATATAGTGGCTCTTAACTGAAAACTGTTTTGTACATAAGTGAGAAACATCAAGACTCAAGAGAGTGTACTCCTTGTAATTCATATAACAATAGCTATGGATTAGTATTGCATAGACAAAATTAGTTCAATCCCCCAAAAATGTAATTTTTGGGATGAAAAGGTAAAGGTCAATAAGAAAGTTTTAAAGTGGTTTCTGCACAATAACTTAGGCTATCCACCATTTATGGTTACCAACCTTTGTAGAAGGCTTGAGCTTGGGTTTAAGAAGTTTATGAATTTCAGAGTCAAAAAGTCAAAGATCATGATCACTGACAGAATGAAAAGCAATGGTTTCTGTGCAGTAACATTAATTACACATCACATATTGGACTATATTTTGTGGATGGCATACATCTGGGGTAAGGAGGAAGATTTAAGATTTTTTTGGGAGGTAAAAAGAATCATCAAATCATCAAAATGTCAAACTCTCTGACAGAAAGGAAAACAAGATTTCCACATGATAATATTGGTCTATGCAACAGACCAGAACCATACTTTTTGGATGAGACCCATAGGTCAGTAATCACCAGTAGTCAACCATATCCTACTAGCATATAAACAGAGGACTATTCAACACAGGGCAGTTGTATAATGTGCCATTCATGGTACTCTTATTAACTAGGACATCCATATACATTGATACAAGTGTAAAATATCTTGTCCTTATCAGTAATTTCTTTAAAATGTTGGTAATTTGCAGAGTGTGTGAAATAGCACATAATAATGACTGAAACTAGACTGAATATTATCATCTGGATAAATTTATTTTGATAATCATCTTCTTATGAAAATACTTGCATGATATTGACATTAGTAGAAAATATTACTAAATATACAAATCTAGCATGACAGATATCTTCTTTCATGAGAAATTGATCACAACGAGTTAGAAGGTCCAAAATTATATTGGATTTTTCCTTACACTGCATGATATCATATGATAGAACTGTAAAGGCAGTTTTTGAAGTTCATTGCTTTTATATTTTCAGGAAAGCAGTTCAGAAGTTCAAGGAATACCAGAGCAGATGTAACAGTTTCTTTATGGATGTTGTGTCACAGCTGTGTTTTGCTGACAACACGGCTCCATCAGACCAAGTGGTCTCTAAGTTGCTAGGATATATCACCATGACAGCACCTACAGAGAGACAAGGAAAAATGGAAACTCTTCATTTGACAAAAGAACTAACTATTTTCAATGACTGTGTTGATCCAAATCCAGTCTTTAGGTCATTTCTACTCCAATTACTGCTCAGAACAAGGTTAGATTGACTCAGTATTTTAGTTTTATGTAATAACAAGTATAATTACCCCCTTATATTACATATATATACTATTTAAGTAGCAACATGAAAGGCAACCTATCATTAGGGATTGGCCTCCCTTCAGGCTTTGTAGATTCGGGATCTATAAGATAGGTTTCCCACAGAGGATCGCATACAACTCTGATTAAAATTTAAACTGAAAGCCAGATAGTATGTCCTCCCATTTGTATTCTTGTCTCTGATCAGTTTTATTATTCTGATATCAGTTTTGACACTTTTTAAAAGTTCTGTTTGCTGTTGGAGATGGTGGAGTCTCCAAAATAAATAAACAAAGTTGGTGCAGAAAGTTTAATTGGCAGTTACTTGAGATTGATAATAAAAAAAATGCCATTCATCAGATTTTCTGACATTTTTTTTAGCAGTTTCTCATCACTCACCACTTTATTTTTCTGTCTTTTGGATTTGGTTAAGTTCTGAAATATTCAACAAAGTGTGTAATTTATTAACAAAGTATCTCTTGACTCCCTTTTCTTTTTGGATGCCAAGTTACTGCTTTAAACATATTTCTTCCCATTGCAACATGTCATGTCTGGTTGATTGGATCAATACTAACAGCAGAACAGTGAAGTGAATTAAATTACTGGTATAGACAAGAATAGTGCATACTGTTGAACATGGAAATGTCCTTGTCCAAAAGGTTTAAAAAAATTGACACAATGCATTTTTAATAGCAGAATTATCCTCCCCATCTTAAGTATCCATAATAAGTTTGAGTCAGTCTTTTGCACCATCATTTTACTTTTTTGTTTTGGCATAGCATAATAACCATGAATACTCTATATTACTGTTAATAAAATATGGTTTCTTCCAAATGGTTAAACTCCCACAGTGTATGAATATACACTCATGCACTTTTGTATAGCTATGTCTTTATTTTACAGTGAGGATAAGGTTCTCTCTAACCTGGAGAAGTACTTCAGTCAAGCACATGTTGTGATTGGTGAAGATAACATAGACATAGAGACACACATGGTACAACTGTGGCAGCTTGTAGTACAATGCCTAGAGGTGAGAAAACATACCAGTAACAGACACGAGGATCCTTTAATTCATTAAGTATTTGAAAGTATAAAATATAAATATCTTAAATTCAGAATAACCTGTAAAATAAATCACAGTCTTGATGACTTGAGAAAAAAATAGAATGTAATCCCAAGAGATCCAAGCACTAATATTTGTAAGATGATGTCCAGACTGGAACTTGGACAGACAGTATACATGCGAACCTCCCAGACAGGATGATTTTCCTCCTGAGATGAGGGATTTGACCATCCCTTTCATCACTGAAATCTCCCATGTATGCAAAATGATAATTGAAAAATGGTGGTACCTTGCTTCCATTGTAGTTCATTTACCATAGCACTGCCTGCAATCACATGACTAACTGGCTTGATCAGGGCAAGATAATAATTAATTAATTACCAATTTCAAAGAGCATAAAATAATTATTACCCCCTTTGATCATGTTGGAAGGGTTGGTTGGCTTCACTGTCAACATGGATTATACAATGTGTGATCATATCAGAAGTAATTCTGAAAGGATTAAAGAGATTAATTGCTTATGACTTTGGTGTTTAAAGTATGTTGTGATGTCTAATGATGTGCTATCTCCAGCATTATGCTAAAACAGCAAAATCTAAGCAACCAAAATATCACACAAAATTCATTAATGGATGGAAACAAAATTCAGTGATTGGAGTCAAGATCAAAGGATCGGATTATGTGTTCTGCCCTTCCCATAAAGCTGATTGTAAAATCTGTTATTGTGTAAAGAATGACATTACATGTCATGCAAATTATTAAAGCATGCTAAACACCACAACAAATAGGGCACCACTAACATGGATATTCTCAGAATCAGCATTAAATGTAGATAAGGATATACATGCTGAGGTACTGTTTCATATCTTGATAGCCAAATATTATCTCCTGTTTATGGTAGCAGATATTTTTTCAGATCTATTCAAAATATTGTTCCCTGATTCAGAAATCGCACATACGTTCTCATACAAATAAATGAAAACTACTAACAGTTACCAATGCTTAGGGTCCTCATTGGAATAAGAAAGCTGAGGACATTAGTCTCAACAAATATTGGCCTTTCCTTGTTGCAAAACCTACTTCTTGTGAAGTCTAAACTTATAACCAAATTTTGCAATCTCTCAATCTGCCCTGAGTTGACTTCTCTGCTTTGTCACATGTACAGAACAAATACCAGGATTCAATCTTGGTGAATGGCACATAATTTCTTTGATGGCCCACTAAAATATGACAACTGCTCCCATAGAGTGCAGTTTTAGACAAATCAGCACATTTTAGCATCTGTCATGTTACTGGTTGTGAATTCAATTCTGTATCTGTGGTGAATGTTATATGGATGTGCATATGGGGTTTAGCTAGACTGGCTACCCAGATCTCTGATATCAAGATCATATTTGATACAGCAACAGTCAACAACCAGATCACTATATGCAAACAGACATCATCACAAGAGGTGATTTGTGAATATGTTAGTGACTTTCTTTAAAAAATATGTGCAAATTAGAACCAATCAACTAGTGGTCTTATCCAATGGAAAATGTCTAAAGAGCTTTCCTATCTTCATGCAGACCACCACTTGAACCACATAAAATTAACTTTTCAAAGGAAATTAGACTGGTAGTAAAGTCAGCATCATAGGAAACCTGGCTTGCTACAAAAGAACATTATTAAAGTTCAAGTTTGTCTCTCTTAAGATAAAAACAGATTAATGAAGTAATGGTGATTTTAAAACTTTCATTTGTAGACAGATACATATGAGATGATTCTCATTTACATGTAATGTTAAGTTTCTTTTTGTAAAAGAGTTGCGATTTAAAACACATTTCCAAAGTAAACAGATTAAGTCAGCAGGGAGAAATGACCACATCATATTCACTGTCATAATAACAAAGCACCCAGAATAAATTTAATTCAATGTAAATACTTGACACATCTGCTTTAAATCTGAATATCTTGCACAAGAAGACCATGATAAACAAGTACTGTGTTTGGTGTATAAATGTACTAATGTATATCCAACAAATTATTGATGATTTCACTCCAATTTAATAATGACACAACATTCTGCCATTTTTGATAGTGCACCAGTTATAATCTGTTACATGTTCTTTTACTGGTTTCAATTCAACAGTGCTTGACTGTTTCTCATTTATCTTTTGTAGACACTAAATACTTATTTGTGGACATGATGGTTAGCTTATTTATCTTAGCACAAAAGTTTCTATCATGGCCCATGTTGACATTTTGTTTGATTTTATTCATTCAAATTCATAATCATACATAAAATAATACATAATGCATGTACGAAAGTTACTTATATATATTTGGAATAGTTTGACACCTCTGATATGTATCAGTGTCTAAGCTAACACTTACCCAGACAATGCATCCTAATTATGTTTGGCACATTGAAGGTTTACCTGGTAAAAGCACCATGCTGAATCAATGAAGTATTATGGTCACTAAGAAGTACAGTAAAACCTGCTATGAGCACCCTCTGTTGTGAGCGATCACCTGTCATTCATAATCGTAATGACAGCGACCACAATCGTAATGAACGGATCGACTTATATAAACACTCAGCTATGAGCGACCACCTGCTGAACATGACCAACAACCACGATATCTTGGCAAAATATGTATTGTGACACTGCTATGAATGAACGCATCACAAAAAACAAGGATCAACTCCACCAACATTTATTTGATCCCAGTAATACCATTCAATTTTTTTTTGCAAATAATGTTTTAAAAATGTAGGCTAGCTACCGATATCTGGCTTTTTTGTTAGCTATGCTTATAGTGTTTTTTAAATTTTTTTTCGTGAACCAGACTAAAGTATATGTAGGTTATTTCCTAGTCTGGTTCCCTGCTTTGTATGTTCCCTGCATTGTTCTCCATTATTCATATAGGGGTAAGTAATGCAGGAAGCATAAAAACAGGGGACCAGACTAATTATTCCCACACAATGACTGCTTCCCAGCCTTATCGTAGAATCAAATACCCCTATGGACAACCATATTGTGAGAGCAGACACCAGTGACCTATATATAATCAATTATTACAATAACCACTTGATTAGCAATGATTTTTCTGATAAAAAACAAACAGAAAAGGAACCTTAAAAAAAAGAAAAAAGTATTGTTGCTACTGGTGATAGATGATACAGTCCATAAACCAGGCTAATGAACATGATATGAATTGCCATTGTGCTGCCAAAGTTGACATTGTGGTCATGTATGTTGTTTAGAGTTAATCCATATTGGGGTTTGTGAATAAAGTCATTGTCTATTAAACCAGCAAGAGAGAATTGCTTGTGGGATTCGATTGATAGTGTTCAAGACTTGTGATGTTTGTTTCCCCCCCCCCCCCATTATTAGGAGATTACATCCCAGTCACAAAGCTGTTGTCTATTCAAGTTGGTACAACCGGTTTACACACTTTGCCTATAGAGTTAATCCCTGTATGTCATCTTTGAATGAAGCAATTGACTTTCGTCTCTGAGTAAATGGTTCTGTTTCTGGATGAAATAATTGTTTCTTTTTATTTCATGACTTGTTAGATATGCAGTGTACATGTATAGATTTTTTTATATTTTCCCACAGTCCACTCCAAACCATCTTTACAGTCAATATTACAACTGAGCACTAATAATTTTAAAACCTAGAACCTTAATAACAACGGATGAACCTCTAACTAAAATAAGACAAATTTTAAGGCTGGAGAAAATGTATTGAAAGAAGTGAAAAAGATGGTTTAAACATCTGTGAAACAAATTTAGGGCATTATAAAGGAAAAGGTGTAATTCAGAAATGATTTCATATGCTAAAATATGTGATCTTCAAATGTAAATGTGATTTCATGCTTAATGATAGAAGTATATCTTTACTGCTATATAATTTTGGTTTTAGATGAATGCATGCATTATTTTAACAAGAACTATTAGTAAAAAATAGAATATATATACAATGTTTGTGGTTATTTTTCTTGAAATTGTTCTAAAACTGGACCTTGGAAACTGGTCTTTTTGTACAAATCTGCTATGAGAGACCACCTGTCTTGAGAGACCACTTTTTGTTGGCAGATGGGGTGGTCTCTCATAACAGTTTTTATGATATCAAATACTGTGATTTAGGATAAAAATTAAGCAAAGAACCAAGTTTATTTTCCAAAACGTAAAATTCCAAATTTGCCTGGACAATGTTTTACTTCTGGTTTGTGTATCAAAGCTTTAGAGATACATGGCCCTAAACAATTTTCTCTCTTTTTTATGGAATGTTTTCACTATAATCCAATGTGGAATATAGTATTGTTTTTGATGCAGTCATTTAAGGATAAAATGTACAAAATAAATCTTTGTTTGATCAAAAGCAGCAACAGTTTCAATAATGTTTCCCTTTATTTTGTAGAAACTCTCCTTTTGACACAAACTGTTAAGGCAAGGAGATATAGATATGCCACGTGTGACCATTCTAGCATTTGTACCTATTCTTTTGATTCCAATCAGATTTGCAGTGAAGTTTTAGCTCAGCAAGATTTTAGATTTTGTGGATTCATTGGTCTTACAACCATAAATATAAATCACTAATGCAAAATAACCCATCTGCAGAAACAACATTATCTGTTCTCCAATCTATTAATTTAATACCAGCAAAAATGTAAAATTTTCAAACCATGCAGAGATATCAAGAGAACAAATGTATAATTCTTGTTAACACACTAAAATGACATAGTATTGAGTTGTTGTTGTTAACAAGCCAGATGGATATACCCAAAATATCATGTTGTTTACCATCAAGAGTTTTTTTTACAGTCCAAAATGACGTACCCATTCTAATAGTCTGAATATGTCTCCCAGTTTGTTTTACCTCATGACTGATTTTTAAAAAAATAAAAATAAATGAGTTTTAAAAAATGCACAGAACTTAAACAGTTTATTCTCAGAACTGATTATGACCAAAGGGGCTCTAACATCATTATTGTCTATGCATTTCATGCGAGTAAGTTTTCACTGTAAAAGACTAATTTGCTCCGACACTGGTTATTACCATTCCTGGACAATTCCATTTTCAGTGAAGGGGTGGATTTACAACTACACATGCATGTGCATAGAAGGTAAATATAATGTCACCTGCTTCTGATATTGTATACAATGCCAAATCAAGCAAAGGAAAAGAATGACAACTACAAATTGGTCTTCCACATGGATTAAACAAGCGGTGTAATTTCTATGTACATGTTTGCAAAGGGATATAACTCAGAACTCTCAACCTTATGGTAATTTATGGAATTATCCAGCAGTTATCAAATAGGATGAACTACATCACTTTCTTGTTTGAGGTAAATAGACTTGATCATAGTGTATGCAACATGTTAATATGGAAACTCTGAAACTTTTTTAGTATGAAAGACACAGATGACACTGTTAGGGCCACCATGGTCATAATCAGATTAAAAATTATATTATTTATTAAAAAGACAAATTGACCAAGTTCTTTGCATGTTTTATCACATTAAAGATTTTTGTTACTGAAATCAGTAGGGAGGTACAAACAAACAGGGATTTATGCAAGAACTGTTTTGTTAAAAGTCCAAAGTGGCATACCCACAATATTATATTGTAGTTGTTTTATATGCAAAATATACTAAATTCAGGATCACAAATTAAATGTCTTTCTACATCTGTTACATTAACAGAGTTTGTTGTATGGTAAATTTCAGGACTCGTTTTACTCAGATTGTACCAAACAAGATGAAGTTGCCTTAGCAACTGTCCGTTTGAAAGATGCTGAACATGACATTAAAACAAGTCCCAGCATGTTGCAGAGACTGTATGGGATTGCCAAAGCCAGATTTGGCCTGGCTATAACTGCAAAGCACATCCATGAGACTGTACTAAAGAAAGGACAAATTGTCACTCTCCAGCAACGAAGGCTTATTGACCAAGCTGCAACTTTGTGTGAAGGAGATTGCAAATGGCCAAAGTAAGTAACATTAAGAAATCTTTTTCCTTCCATAGTTCAGTATTTTAGAAGAACTTCTCCGTTTTCATGTGATGGGTGGGGTGATTTCAAACAATGAGTAGAGTAGTTATCTAGGGTAATTTAAACGAGTTAAGAGCATTGATCATGTGGTAGTTCCATACAGTGAGTACTGTATTTTCTGGCCTATTGGTCGATACGTTTCTACTTGAAAGTCAGGTCTTTGTCTTATACTTCAAATCGACGTATAGATGGATTATGTTATTAAAATTGCATCAACTTATATATGGATTATGGTACCTGGTATACTATTAAAATTGCTCTATAATTTTCATGATTGGAAACAGGTCACATAGAAGTACAAACTCTTGTTCAATTACTATGTCATATAATTGTTATAAACTAATGTTACTGCATTTATATTTATAACTTTTGTCATTATTTAGTTTGCATTATGTGTGTATTTTTTATTTCTCAAACATGAAATAAAAGAAAACAATTACCGATAAAAAGCTTCACCGGGCCGCATAGCACACTTATGGTTGATACTCCATAGTGTACTGTACTAAACTGTGAAATACTTTTGTTTTATTCATCCTTTTTAACCATAATCCATTCTTCCTGATCATATTTTAGTAACTTTTTCATTGATATTTGATTTTCCGGTATGCAAGTAATTAACGGCATCACTTTTCATTGATCTAATTGATCCTACCAAGGGACATAATCCATATTAATGTGAGCATTCTATGATTATTTATAAAATACCGTAGATTATACTTTCTACTGAATCCTATCTTTATAATTGTATTTGACAAATTTTCTCAAATAAATATGTTTTAAATTAAACTAATATCAGATATATAGATGGACTACTGATAGATAATCAATGATTCATTTTACGTTTTGCATTTAAATTTAAAGCAAATTGTAATGTCAGCACATCACCTAGTCATTCTTAACTAGCTGTCATTTTGGTGTCACTCTTTGATCATACCAGAAGTTGGTAAATTGGTCTTTGGTTTCCAACAAGAATCACAGCCAGTTGCCGCAATTGTTTAAACCCTGATGTTGGGTTCTGATACTAGTTACAGTATTGCTGGTATACCATTGTTATTTATCATTAATCTGCATCAATTACACAACCTGTTTTTAATATCAAGTGGATTAAGAACCACAGGAAATGATGCCCACTCCCTTCTCTGGATGTATTAATGTATTTAGCCATGGACATTGTTTTCATTGCTATAGTACTGGCACACTTTAATGAGTTAGGTATGCTTTGCTCAATTTTTTCAGTAATAATCAATCGTATAAATATCCCCATACAAATCATACAACTTATCTCACATTGTCTCCCATCAAATCCTGTAAGTTTTATAAAGCGGCTTTTAAGCTTGAAGTAGTAAAATTCACTGATGAAAAAGGTGGGAATATGGCTGCTAACAGGAAATATGTTGTAAGTGAAAAATGTGTCTAGAAAGAAAGCAAATCGTGTCAGCAAAGCAAGATGGATCAATATTAAGGATACATTAGAGAAATATGTCTTAACACAATGTGCCGTATGTTGATGAATGAACTCTGTTGATCTCAGACTCAAGGCAAAGGAAATTGCAACTGAATTAGGAATTTAAAGTTTTAGTGGAAGTGTGTCATGGTGTTATAGGTTCATGCAAAGAAGGGGACTTGTAAGAGAATGAACTAGTATGGCACAGAAACTACCAGTAGATTTTCTGGAAAAAGTGAACAATTCCATTAGTACATCAAGGACAAGATTAAGACTGACAGTTTGGAAATGACTGCCACTTTTCATTCCAATTCGGAAGACGAAGACTTCAAGGGATTTTCAGATATTTTTGATGATTACGTGAACTTTTAATATTATTTTGTTAATTAGAATGTGGAACAGTTCTGTTACAGGTAATAAAATGAATTACAACATCTGTGTGCTTTCAATTATAATTTACATGTTAAATAATATGTATTATAAAATTGTTAATTTGTGTAAATTTGATACTGCATTTCACGAATATGTTAAAGTATAATAAAAAGTATTTTTATTTATTTTTCGTTTGTAACATTTCTGTTTTTGTCTCCTAATTTTCTTCACAATTCTGATTTCCAACTGGATAGCCTCATTTCCCTATTGTTAGCCTCACTGAGTTTATCTCATCTGTTGAATCTTGCACTCAAGACTGGTTTCATCTAGAATAATCAGGTTAAAGCTTTAGACCTTTAATTAACATGCACATAGCATGCACAGCCATGTGGCTCTTGTTGCAATGGATATCATACTTGAAACAAGCATTTTATTCAGCTGTATCAATTGATAACAGAATATAGCAGTGCATTGTATAAGACTAAAACCAAAAGCATGTTAGCATCAGTGATGCAATTTCATGATTGGCAGTAATATGGAATATCATACAGTGATACCATTAATATTCATGAAACCTGAAGTTACTAGTGTAAAATATGAAGCCAAGTTATTGACCTGGCCTCATCTTATACTCGAAATTGACTTATATATGGATAAAGGATGGAAAATTTACAAGCTAGTGAATTCGACTTATACTCTGCATCGACTTATAGGCCAGAAAATATGGTAGGCAGTTATCAAGAAACAATTTCTTGCAGATAGTAGCAGTTATCAGTCTATACATAAATTGGGAGGTATCCCTGTTTGTGCTGTAATTAACCAAGTTATAATGCCCTTGTTACAAGCTGCTAATTGACAGTGTGCTTGTAGTGATGTATTTAATTTGAACATGAAAAATTTTAAGAAGCATAATTTTTCAAAATGATTGAATATTTTTCTGTCATTGGTTGATGATTCCATGCATTATTTATGTGGCCATTCAGTAGCTTTTAATGTAAAAGAAATATTTATATTTTGCAAAATGTATTAGTGACATAGGCTCTAACATCCCTTTCTGAAACAAAATCTTAGCAGAAAGATGTTGCCATGAAGCAAAATTGCCAAAATATATAAGAAAATGGACTTTTTAATTCAGTCTTATGGTCAAACCTTATTGCAATATAACAAATATTATCCCAACTCTTTGTTTACAAACTGTTAATGTTTTAAGGTTGCAGAATATCATATCAAAACCAACCTAGCTGTTTATTTACTCTATTTTGCAGGATATACTTTATCAAGTATCTGTGTCGCTGTTATGGTGTTGACAGCTATCAAGCAGTGTGCACAAAAAATGATGCAGGGTACCTTGAATGGATTAAATATCAGCATGTGGAAGAAAGGGACAAGGTATCAACAACTTGTATATGGTTAACAATATAATTTATACACATGCAAAGTCAAAGGAAGATAGATGATGGATAACTTAGACTGATTAAATATCATCCAGTAGAGGAAAGGGACAAGGTGTATATTACCTTCTTGTATATGGTTAATATTATGATGTATATGCGTCCAAAGTGAAAGAACACAGACATATTTATTTTGAATATATTTATAATTCCATCAGGTAGGTACCTTTTTGAAAGGAGAATGACAAAATATTTTTGAGACTGAGAGTGTTCACATGCATAAATAATCAATATTTATTAAAGCTAATAAATAACAGCATTCACATAAACAATTGGTATAAATTGGAGCATAAGGTCCAACAGATAAAAGAAATCCACAGCTGCAAGAAATTCACATAAACATAAAAAAAATCCACAAAATAGTGATTGCGACCTGTAACCTCTTTTTACTAATTGCTTTGTCAATGGATGGTCAATATTCCAGAAGATTTACGGGGCCCTGTGTGGCCGAGTGGTCTAAAGCGCTCTCCGTTACGGATCACTGCCATCTCACCTCTGTCTGCGTGGGTTCGAGTCTAAGATTCGGCTAATGTAGTTATGTGAGAAAGCTTGCCAGTAGCTTCTTGTGGGTCGGTGATTTTTTCCGGGGGTTTACCCGGGTTCTTCCTCCACCAATAATACTGGCCGCCATGTATAGCCTATCGTGTGCTGAGAAATGGTGTTAAACCCTACAACAAACAAACCAGAAGATTTAACTTTGAAATTTGTGAGAGGTATGGGATATGGTATATGTCGTATCAAACTAAAGGTAAAATGAACTAAACAACCATATCGACCAAGTGCTGGTGAAGGGAGGTAAAGAGAAGATGTTCTGCCCTTCATCTTTATGATATATAGACAGAAGAGATGAAATTTTTTGTCTGTTCATGATTGCTGGATTAGAAAAGTATTTAGAGACGAAAACAATTATATATAATATACCAAGTTTTTAGCCATGCTGTATTTCATACAATATAGTGTGTACCTAATATGCCTAATGTTTGTATTCTTTGGGTTTCTTGTTGTACCTGCCTAAGTGGAAAATTCCATTGTCAGTAGGCTTTCTTATGCAAGATACCATATTCTGAGTTACCATTGTTTTAATCATTTTACTGCACTATATGTAATCAATATTTTTCATATTCTTTCCAGATCTATCCAGTCTGTTAATAGTTATTCAAAAGTTACCATTATAGCTAGGTCCACATAATATATAGCAAAGATTGCCTGCTGTATTCTGCAAAGTATTTTATCCCTGTTTTAAGACAATACTGATCAAATATTAATTAATATCCTAATCTTTACCCAGGTCAGAGAAGTGTCAGACAGGTATATTGTGTGTGGACCCCATTATGTTAACATCAGAGAGGCTGTGACCAAAGTGGTACTTGAAGAGGGTACAGACCAGCTGGATAAGGCAATTAAGGTGATAAACACATATTCATTATATCATAAGTTTTATTATCTGATATAAAGAAGTTATTATCCAAGGTTCTTTTAGTCAAAATTATCTTTACTGAATATTGTGACATTATATGTTTTGTCCAATGTCTCTGTCAAATGTTCACTCATCTTCAGATTTGTCCCCTGTTAAGTCCAGAAAATGCATCCTTATAGCGGATGGTATGAATAATTTTTTCACCACAGCAGGACATTGGAACAGTGCTACAGCAAAACTTTTATGAGAAACCTCTGCAATGTGCAATCACCTGTCATTTACAATCATAATGCACAGATCGATTTTATTATATAAACTTACTGTCATGAGCGATTAACTGCTGAACATGACTAGCGATCATTGGCAAAATATGCATTTTGACACTTCTCTGAATGACTGCATTGAACAAACAGATAAAATTCACTGACCATTACTTTAACTTGTAACTATGACTGCATAGACTGTTCTAAAACAAAATAGCCTGGCTTGTTATTTCTGAAATTTACAGCTCATGTATGTAGTGTCTTATAAATTATAAACCAGACTTAAGTGCATGCAGATTGTTTCCTAGACTGGTCTCATGTCACAATGATACATATATGTATGTCAGCTATATAAGGGCCAGAATCATGCTAATTGTTCCTGCACTAGGAATGACCATATTGTGAGAACATACAAGCATGTTCTTAGTGCATACAAAGGTGTCCATGCAGTACAACACTGCATATAACCAGGTGAGTTTTGCAGCAACATCATACATTGTTCTTAAGTGCATACACAGGGGTGCACATGGTACAACACTACATACAACCAAATGAGTTTTGCAGCAGCATCATACAGTGTTCTTAGTGCAAACACAAAACATACATGGTATGACACTGCATTACAACCAAGTGAGCTTCAAGGCAACAAGTGTTTTCATTATTACTTGATTACAGGATAACGTCAGAATAGTCTGTGGGGCAGTCTAGCCACCGAAAGGGCCCTTGGTATAATCAACAGATTGCATAAGTACTGAAAGTGCACACTGAAAAATCATCATATTTCTATTAAATTTGGTTTTGCATCCAATGTTGTACTGACATTTCCTTCTCCTTCATCTATAGTGGCTGGTTAAGCTTCTTCTGAAAAAGAATCTAAATGTTTGAGAAGCAGATCAGTTTCCCCCTGTAGGGTGATATTTGAACATTTCTGATGTCTCTATCAATGCACATGCCTCAGGTTGTAGATTGCTTTCTCCCATTGGGGAGGTAGAGCACTGTGATAGCGGGTTTTGCACTCCCTTAAAGGTAGTGAAGCACCAAAACTGTATGGTTCCCCTCTTTTTAGGGAGGTTGAGCACCCCATCCGCAGTTTGCTCCCTCCCATCATCTGAGGTGGAGCACTGCAATACATATGCTTCTGGCAACATGTAGTCCCCCTTCTGTTCAGAAGACAACACACTACACACGTGATGATCAACAGTCATAAATCGGTTCAAGACAAGGTCTTCCATGGCTATCAATCTTCAGCCACTTGGTATGGGGACAAGGACTGAGGTTCTCCCTTTCCACCTCTTGTACTGTCCCAACCTGTGCAGGATTTGCAATCTATAGGCAGGACTCCGGCTAGGGATAGGGACTGCATCACTGTTTCCCAGTTATCATTTATACCTTTAAATCCCTATAGAATGTGGTACCTTCCACCTCAGGGCCCTTGATCGATTATGCACCATCATCTATGGTAGACGGACGTTCCTGTCTTCCCTCTGTAACTCATAATGAACCATAGCACAGCATACTTCTCGACCCCTTACATCAAGGGACATGGTGATACCCAGCCACTTTTGTCCTTGATAACAATGCACTCTCTCCTTTTTGCCTTGAGCAAATTCTAGACAGAAGCTGTGGCAATTACATCTTTTCTCAGGCCCATACCTTCATCTCTGATGAATAAGGAAAAAGAGATCCACTCCTTTGATAGTGTGGTAAATGAGGTTTACTGTCTGTTACCCCAGACTTGTTTCCGCAACCAACAAAAGCAGTCCATAAGGATCCATTCCATATTGGGAAAGATATCCAGGTACCAGCTCAACAAGACTTCTTACTTCTCCCACATTCATCCACAACTGAGGAAATGTCATGCAGGTAATCTTAAGGCCAATATAGCTCAACAACATAGAGGATGGTAAGTTCCTCCCTCAACATCGAGACCCCAATTTCTTCTTCCAGCTACTGTGTACATTTCCCAAAGTGGCCTATCACACCTTCTTTGGATGCCAATGCTGCTAAAATGGGTATTTCTTTAGGAGCCTGGGCATGCCTTCCCATCAAAACAATTGATGCCATGGAGCAGAAAACTGGTTCCTTGTAACCACAGTTTCGCAATACATCTATTCTCAGCTACCTACAGTATGTCAAGAGAGGCCTCTTTGAATCCAGCCACATTACTACATGTGCAGGATGCTGTGGTAAGACGTACAAGCATGTGCTCTATTGCCAAGGCATTATTCAAAAATGTTCTGCACATCTTATGTGATGCTGCACTGGACTGGTTTCTGCTGTTAAGGACCTGTTCTGCACCCTGAGACTTCACCCAGATTGTGAGAGTGGTAGCAGCCTACTCCAAATTAAGGAAACAACGATCCACAGTGTTCAGATCAGTTCATTCATCAGGGTCAGTTCCACTCTTGGTCCACCTTAACTCTATTGGGTCTCTTACCACACTTCAAGAAGTTGGAACTTGTTCTGTCACAAGACTCTGTTTATCTGGAGATGAACTTCCTCACAACGAAAATTTGGTCCAGGTTCCTTGAATGCAACTGTCAGTTTCGTTGACTTAGAATGTCTCCACATGCATCCTCTACATTTTACTCCTTGCAAGTTGGAAGCCTCACAGTGGTTTTCTATCAGTCCTATTATTGAGGTTGATCACCACAAAAGTGGTTTGCTCCCTTCCATTAAGGAGGTAAAGCACTGCAACACATCTCATATATGTGTTTCTCTCTGGGACCCATTGTTATGACACAGTATGTAAGACATCAACCTTTTATAGATGGACCTCTCCCTCTATAGTGAGTATAATTCAGTTTCTCAGGTTTTTTTTCAGTTTGACTAGAGCATCAGCCTACACACCTAACTGAAAAATTAAGGTATGCAATAGAGGCAGATAAGTAATTGCTGCCATTAAAATATAGCTCATGGGCAGGGTAAAACTAATTTTAATTATGCAATACTTAACCTGCCACTATTGCCAAATGCCCTTCCCCAACCTGCTATGATATTTTGTATAATTGTCATCTGAGAAAAGATGACAGATAATATCTGCATATAATGATGACAAATAGAGTGTTGTGCAAAATAAGAGTGAATTGCATAAGATCATTCTGCCTTTTTTCCACTCTGTAGGAATATGTAATCACATCGAATGGAAAGTGAGTTTTCAGTATGAAAATACTTTAGCTAATTTATAGTGGAATGTAATTACTGCACGATTAAAATTAGTTTTACCAAAATAAAATCTAAATACCAGGCAGAATCCCAGCATACTTAATGTCCAAGCCAGCACTCTATCCAAAATGGGTCAAGTCACTCTTGCAAAACAATCTGTCCATTAGTAAGGATTTCATCAAATTTGCAATCTTTGTTAGCATCCATATATCTGACTTTTTGTGACTGGGTGGGATCACAAGTTGACATCTTTATCTCTCCAGTTCCAGAACCAGAAGCTTCTGGAGAGGATACACCATGAGTCAGTTTGGAGGGGTTGTGCACCTTTACTTACCCTGCTTTGATCTTGGTACCAAAAATAAACTAAAAGTTGAGGGGTCAGAACTGCATGATGGTTCTGATAGCCCCTTTCAGATTTGAGAAGCCATGGGTCATCGATCTACTGAATCTAGCAATAGATCTGCCCAGTAAGATTCTGCCAACTTAAGTCAGTCTTCTCAAATAACTGCAGTTGCAGGTGTTCTACCTCTGCCAGGGAAACTCCATCATCCCTGGCTTTTGTCCAGACAGCCTTGCAAGAAAAAGTATCTAAACCTTCAGTCATGAAGGGATTTTGGGAGCTAGAAGGCCCTCCACATTAAAAGGTTATGATAGATTTTGCTTGTTTTCAGGGACTAGTGACTTGACAGTGCCATAATCCATCACTGGCAAACTTTTTTCTCTCTGCAATTACCATGATGTCAGACACATTCCAGCATCATGACAGATGTAATATCAGTCATGATACAGATCTGTTAGTGTTTGGTGTACTCTAAGGTCTTAAAAGATCTGAGTTGCCTCATGAAGATTTTAGCTCATGAAATCAGAATGATCTCTGTGATCCTTGAATGTAATGTTTCATGCTGAGACATAATAGAAGCTGTGGCTTGCATGTAGAATCAACCTTGTCTATTTTTTATCTCACAGATTTAGCTTCACAGAGACAAACCTTGAATCTGGAGAGTCCTGTGGTGTTGGCCCAATTGACCGCCAGTCCCACTTAAAATTCAACACAACATATTAGCTTCACAAGAGTCATGAGTAAAATTTTGTCAATAAAATTTTATAATCATCCTAACTTGATATAGGGTTCACATATCACATGACTATAGGCTGTGTTGGCTATCATATTAGCAATATGGGTTATCTTTTACGTCAGGAATACAGCTGTTATTCCCTAGAAGGATATTCAAGTTATAGATCTGATGCTAAGAGTTTCCTTCTCCTATTACCTGTCAGGAAAAGTAGTTTATGGAGAAGGCAAATTTCTAAGTAAATTATGTTTCTTTATGAAAACTTAATACATTAACCCCTCTTTTAGGAAACGCATTTTGGGGACTATTTCTGGATACATTCTAATACATCAACTTCCAAGCAATTTTCCATCAATCTAATGTTAACAACATTGTTTTCCATTGGTTATTTTGCTCATGCATGAGCAGAAAGAAAACAGTTGGAGTTTGTTTTTGTTTTTTGGTTTACTTAACGGACCCAACATTTTTGTATGGAGCCCACTCTTTATTAAAAATGTCCACCTCATCCTACTTTTTGCACAGGTTCACCTGCCTGTGTGCAGTTCAGATAAGTCTGCCTTAGATCTGAGGCCAAAAAGTCTCGAATCTGGACATAAAATCGGATTCCGACCATGGGCGAATTTTGGTTGGAAAAAAAACAGCTCCAAAAAATTAGGTTTTTCCCTCTATATTTTGTAGTGCAAACTAAAATGTCAAGCTTATTTGGTATCATTGTAGAGCTCTATCTGTCTACCTTTCTATAATACCACCCACTTTAGTGTATCTTACATGACATTGATGATACAGACCTTGGCAGTAGGCTACTACCTACTGCCCTGTAAACATGATGCCGGGGGTTAATGTGTTATTAACAAGAATTTTGGAAAGTTTTTGCAAATTGTCATGAACTGACTAAATTTGTCATTTTTGTGCAGTGTCAATGCACAAGTGATTAAATATGCAAGGAATATTCAAATTTGGTGACATCATGAAAATGCACTTATTAACACATTAACCCCTGGAGGTTATAGCAGTTTTAGCATGAAATGCAAAAGTAGGAAACAAATTTTGTGGATTATTTCTGAATACATCATAATAATACATCGATTTCAAAGCAATTTTCCATTAGCCTAATGCTTAGTTGTGTTAATAACATTGCTGTCAGTTGGTTAGTTTGCTTGTGCATGAGCAGAAGGGGAAAAGTGCTTTTTTTAAATTTTATTTTTTATTTTTGCTTAACATACGCATCATTTTAGTATGGAGACCACTCTTTATTAAAAATGTCCACCTCATCCTACTTTTTGCACAGGTTCACCTGTCTGTGTGCAGTTTAGACTGGTCTGCCTTAGATCTGAGGCCAAAATGTCGAAAATCTGGACACAAAATCGGATTGTGACCACAGGCGAATTTACTGATGAGCATATGGATGCAGTAGAGAACTAAACATTTATATAACTTTATTAGGACTTGAAAAATATATTTAGGCCATTTACTTATATCCATATAAACCTTTCAATTTCAAATTTACCTAACTCAGCTAGGTTTTCGCCTAATTGTACTAACAAGGGTTTTGTCACTGTCGGAGCTTGAATAGTTTTAAGTGCAGAAAGAAAAGTAAAAAGAAAAAGTGATTCACCTGAAAATCAAATTAAATCTTTTACTTTTTGACCATAGAAATAAAAACATTTAAAAGGAAGGATTTATTGGCTTTAATTTTGTGTTGTTAATGCTGAACAGATTTTGGACAGCATCAAGACAATATTTCCATTTTTACTATCACAGTACCTTCTATTTTACTGTACATTTATTCATAAAAATCTTTCCTAAATAGCATTTCTGTCCTCATCACTATATAACACAACAATTTTCAAGGCATATTCTTCCATTAGACATAAAGGAAATGCACATGTGCACTTCTATTTAGACTTACAAAGTAATTTTTTTTACACCTGCTTAAAGATGGTGCATTGAGGTACATGGTCATTGTGCATCCATTTATTACAATTTTTCTTTCTGCACAGTAGCTTAGTTTAAACATCAAACTTTTATCAGACTTTTTGGATAGCTTGCATTTTATTGTAAAAATGGAGTTAAAAGATGAATGGTCAGTTTCACGTTGACTGAAGTAAAAAAAATGGTTTCTGTGCAATAACATTATTTCTACATGACAGACATAAACAAAACTTTGTGGATGGCTTGCACTTGAATCAAGAAAGAAGTGTATTGATTTCTGAGTAAGGTCAAAGGTCAAGGTTACAGTGACTGAAAACAGAAAAATAGTTTCACATAATAACTTTAATTCTTGACCAACTATATCATGGTTTGTCATATGAAAAACATGTTCGCTCCAAATACCCACCATCATGTTCCCCACCGTATCCTGACAAGGTCATGTTAGTTACTCCTATAACTAAATAAAGAGAGAATAAAATCTTATTTGCTTTCTTAAAAATACCACAATTATTATCTTCAAAGACAACAAAGAATATATCATAACAGGCCATTTGCAAATTTGTATCTGCACATGTTAGACATAGTTCATTCCAGAAGATGGTTCTATTTTGCCATGACGAGATAAGTAATATTTTAGTTTTGCCAGTAATAACTTACTTGCCATTGCATGTGCACCGGTGTTCAGTTTGCTTAGGACATCCTTGACAACAATTTCTGGTTCATAGTTTTTGTTTTGGATTTCTGATAAGGTTGTGTATCTGCATAGAGATCTGTAGTGCCCCAGTAAAAGTGTTAGGTCATTAATAAATAATATATGGAGTAATGGACATATGATCTACCTATAAAGCAGCCCCTAAAACTTTCAAGTTACTGTATCAATAAAAACAATTACCATAAAATTTATAATAACTGTTCCAACCCAAAAATCATGCTGTCACTAGTTGCTGCAATTGTCATTTTTTAGTCAAAATTTTATATTTCTACAGTCTCCAATAAAGGCCCATCCCCTTGATAATTAACTGCTGATAAGAGAAAAAGAGAAAATGTACAGATACTTAAACTTTTGTATTGCCTCTGGAACAGTCTTCTATGTAAGTTGACTTGTGTCTTCTTTCCTACCAAACACAGATTGTTCTAAATTTCTACATGAGCACAGGTACATTCAATAAAGCCCTCTAGTTCACTCTTCGAAATTCTGTTGTATTCTAACAGTCACTTTGGTGATTATTAGAATTTTAGGTAATTTATTTATTATTTGATTTATGTACATGTACTGAAGATTGGAGGCACCCAAGAAGCAATATTATTTTGTATTTAGTTCCTGATCATACATGCTTAGAAGGAAGATTTACAAAATAGTTTCATTAAACGAAGCAGAGGACTTCTAATCAAAGTAGAGGACTATTCTGTTTCCTCAAATCTTTTAATCATGACTTGAAACCAAAACATGGCTTCAAACCAAACCATTAGATTAGTCTGAGTCAGATACTGCAGTGTGTCCTTGGGAAATGATCGCTTAAATCCAATTGCCATGGCACTGAATAACCTATAGTGGTTGTGGTGCCATAAAACACCCACACAAGCAAAACCAAACTATATAGCATGAGGTTATTCCCAAAAGAAACAAAGACCTTATTAAAAAATTTGCATCTTTTTACCAATAGGATACAAGGATGCCAGAGAACAAGAAGGAGATTCTGCTATGCCTTGCCCTACACAGAGAAATTACAATGTCCAAATTACAACAAGAGGACAAGATTAAAGTTACACCTGAGGTAAAATGTCATTTACAACATTAATTTAGAATAATTGTTTCCACTCCTCAATAGCTTTTTTCTGCATAGATCTTGAATATGCATCATAACTGTTTTACGTCAGTGCATTTTTGGTAACTTGACATTTCATCATACCATAATGTGAAGTTTCCAGTTTGTACAATTGTTTTATACCCAGTCTTTGTTATTGGTTGATGTAGATCAAAGTTTATCCTTTTTAATATTATTTCATCTCTTTTATCTCATGAATGTCCTAATTTATTAAATTCGTAAAATAGACATTGTATTAACTGACATGGGACCAGAATTGAGTGTCTTGGACAAGATGACTATTTTAACGTATGAGTATTATCATAATGTGATAAAGTGCTTGCATCTTATCTACGACAGTGGACCAATAGCAATATCTCATGAATGTCCTAATTTATTAAATTCTTAAAAATAGACTTGGTACCAGAATTGAATTTCTTGGGCAAGTTGACTATTTGAACGTATGAGTACCGTATTTTCTGTATGAGTAATATCATAATGTGATAATGTGCTTGCATCTTGTCTACAACAGTGGACCAATAACAAAAACAATATGCCCTTTAAGAAAACAAGGTGACCATATAATTTATATACATTACAAAAGATTCAGTATTTTTATGACTTATATTTTTGTTACTTTTAGGCCATTGACATGCTACAGAAGTACTGTTCAGAAGCCAGATTCATGAAGAATAAGGTAATAATACCAGTAATGGGTCATCATTTAGCTAAGAATTTGAATGACTGTCATATGGACTTTAGGCCAATATCATGCTATAAAATGGCTTTTCAGAAACCAGGTTCATGACAAATAGAGTAATTATGTTAAGAATTTAGATGTCTGTCTTTATAGGCTTTTCAGTGCTAATTTAATCTAAAATTTCTCCAGTAGCATACCTACAATATTCCCAGTGTTGTGGGAGTTTTGAGACTCCATTAGCGTTTTTTGGTCACAATGGCAGCTAATTTGCATGACTCCAAAAAAGAAGCAGCATCCAGGTGAGTATCTTGTGACACTATGGTCTTAACCTAAGTAGCAGAAAAAGCAAAAGGATTTGAATGTTCCAAATGATTCAGGGTCTTGAATGTGCTGATGTAATAATAGCTTTGAATGTGCAGATGTGCCAACATTCTTGCTGTATCACAATGATATAATCCAGAATCTTTTTGAATGAATTCACAACAATCCCAAAGTGATGTTTTAGTGCAAAGTCTTATAAGCACTTTGTGATTCCAGTAAATAATTGAAATAAATGATTATTCTCAAATTAAATCTAAACACAACAGGAAATACTTCTGCCAACAGAAGTTGAAAAGGAATAGGAAAGAATAATTGTTACTTCTTCATCTTATTTACATCCTCTTTACTCAATGCTGCAAAAACATCACCACCTGACCAATGTTGCAATACAGGTCAATTTGTCCAACATACAATTTTCCCAAACTGTAAACAGGCTCATTTACAAGAACCTTCTAAGTTCATAATCAAAGCTGGATCTAGAACTCAAGCCCAATTAAACAATCTCTTTATTGATTACTAACAAAATAAAGCGCACTTATGCAAGAAGATTTAATCCTCAATCATGTATAAAGTACAAGTGTCACAGAATCAGGCAAGAAATAACTCGGTTATGCTTTATAACAGTTCGACCATTTCTCATTGTATATGCATACAGCGTTAACTAGGGTGAATAATTGTTTTTCTAGTCAAGCAACTGAACTAGCATGTATCTCATTGTAGACACTAAAAGCATGGTATACATAGGTATTTCACCCTACTAATAGTTATTCTCCTGTGGATTTAAGGCAAGTCTTTTTTTAAACTGACACACTGGAATTCGGATCTTGTCAGGGAGTGAACATTCTTCAGCCATAGGGTTGTCTATAGCTGTATGTAAGTTGGACTCTGTATATGTCTGTGCACATGGTGGATCCATGAAAGGTGGGCTTGACCAATACAAGTGTGCTAACCCAATTCAGAAGAACCTGCGTGTTTTCTGTTTCTAAAGTATTTAATTATTCCACAACTGCAGCATTGACCTAACTTTGATGTCTTAATAAAGATATTTTTGAAGTTTTACATTTGATCCCATTTATAACAATGATTTAATTGATTCTTTGATGTACCAAAGTACTAGGGCTAAGAGTCCTATTTTACTTCCAAATAACTATATTATTATTTTGTTCTGGCTATAAGGCAATTCATTTTTAATGATGAAATTTCACTGGTCCCTTGCAGTTCACTATAAATGATTTGTTCACTGTATGTGTATTTTGTACTCTTTTTCAGGAAGTTGCACAGAAGATTCTTCAGAATGCATATGGAGTCCAGTCACACATACTGACTGTTACCCCTGACCTTGATCTTAAACAGCAGGGAGTATTGTGCCTGCTAATGCACTGTGACCTTGTCCTTAGAAATTTGCAAGGAGACCGAACTCTTGCAGAGCCATTGATCAGGTTGGCCACTCAACCTAAAACCATGACGGTAAGATTTCAGTTAGCATTTGTGTAGTGTTGGCAACAAGCCCACTCTTTTCAACAAACAAACACAACCAACTCCTGTGTCACAGTTCACTGAAAAACATCTGTCTTGGTAATTATTAACCAAACTAAAGTAATTCTTTTGCCATATGTCAATATATTTTTACAGATCCATCTATGTTTTAATCTTGTAACTTTTTTATCCTATAATGACTGGTAAAGCATATGGGAACAGACAACTATTTTAATTGCCACAGGTCATACTGTTAATGCATTTCACAATTACAGTAACTATACTTTCATCGCAAGACCAATAAAACATGCTTACATTCTGTGCATGATCTATCCAAGATTGAATAATAAAGAGATGAAAATGATTGGATTCAAGGTTCTTTTTTGGAGAAAATGTTTCTTTGCATGTAACCCATTATCACAATTCGGTCTTGTAAGAACTCTCTCCATTTACATCCAGTTAAATTTGTCATGAGATCAATCAAATGAAACTGGTTTTAGTGCCAAGCCTGCTGTTGTGTACAGTTTACTAAAACAGAGACATTATCAGGAAAAAATGACAATAATTTTGTATGCTAATTATTTTCAGCCTATCACTCATCATCATTCTTTTCAATGCTATTTAATATTCCACTACTCATGTGCTAAATCTGAAACTTGTGAAATAAATAAATAAATGTGACTATATGGTATTACCCATCTGTCTCACAATCCATTACTCATGTATTTGTTATATATTTAACCAAGTTACAGGTCTCAGGTGCAGCATCCATGGTTCATGAACATAACTTTAGGTTGTTTCAAGTTCACTCTTTATTGTTTGAAAAGCAGAAACAGTTTAACTTAATTTACTCTATCATGCTATGCATTTGCACCCATATATTACAGGCTTAAGACATATTTATTTCAGACTTCAAAGAACCAATATCCGATGTGATACTCACCATAAGTATATATAACTGGTAGTTAAAATTTAGCATTCTAGAAGAGGAAGCAAAATGAAGATATTCTTTAAAGTTTTTGATTATATATTAAGTCTAATAAAAATAACAGTATATTAAACAACATTTAATTCTTAGCTTGAGCTTGAGTTTTAATTTCAAAGTTTTCAAGTGGTATATCTTTTCAGGTCCAATTTTGATAAAAATATGACCCTTTGTCCATAAATGTTGTATCTCTACTATAGCAGATCATTGTGACCAGTATAATTAAGAATCGGTCAACATATTCTAACACAGTTTGATGTGTACAATGTTTAAAACCCTAGCTTTTACTTTGATGGGTTTTGCTGTGTCAGCTCTATTTTTAATAGACTTATGGCCCTTGAAATTAACTTCTTATCAGGCCTTTTACGGATTTCATGTTTTTGCCATTTTTTTTATACCTTTAAAGGATTTTAACATCTTTATGACTTATCTTGTACAACTTTATGTTTTTTGTTAAGAGTTTAACAAAAGTTTCATGCAGTTTTTTGTCAGATTTATTAAGTTTTTAATCTGCTTAGTATTGTGCCAGTATGCTATCAAACCCTACACAAACACACATATGTTGAGGAGTTATTGCTCTTTTGCATACATACATACATACATACATACATACATACATACATACATACATACATATATACATGTAGAGTCATATTGAGTGGTTATTATTAATTGAACGACTGTAGTACTGTTGACCTAATAAAATCTTAAAAATAATAAAACCTGTTAAACTATTTGCCTAGAACAACAGAAAATACCATTCACTTTCATTAATGATTGTCATTACTCCAAGCCATGATCTGTCAAAATTTAAGTCTACTTCATGCAGTGTATGATTTTGAACACTCTCACATGCAAGTTATTCAAGGTTCACACAACTTGCAGAAATCTTTAACTGATGGTTGATAAAGAAAATGTCTTGAATTTAAGTTGGTTTTTTTCTCTTTAAAAGGTTTTGATCATTTTGAAAACATCCTACAATTTTTGCTAAAAATTCATATATTTCATTAGAATAAATGCAAATAATTTAAACTGAATTATCACTATTTAGATTGTTCATTATTTTAATTTTAATATTTTCCAATAATAATATGAAAAATGGATACATTTGGGAGAATCAAAAGACTTTTCACAGCTTGTTAATGGATGAAGAAAAAAAAAATCATTATTTTCTTAAGTTTTATTCCTCATAAGAAAGATGCACTTCTTGAAAACTGTTAGAAATTAAACTCCTTGAAAACCCCCCACAAAAAGCCTGAGTTGTAAAAACCATGTTATCAAGAGAGGTGTATACAGATGACTATAATTGAATATAAAAGTATTATCAATGTATTTCAGTATGCCTTTATACCCACAATGCCTCAGGATGATGTACCAGAAATTAGAGAGGTATTAACGGTAAACAGGGGGCAAGACAATCCAGTCTTCTATCGTAAGTTGACAAATTATTAATTAGAATTTATGGGATGGCAGTAATATGTATGTTTTAACAGGTAGTGGAATATATCCAGAAACAACAATAACATGTAAGGAGAGTCCTCCATGCCATGTCAAAGTATTTCATATTCTGACAGAAACCATGGTGACTCCTTTGGAAGAGCATAAGAATCAGTCGAAGGGTCACATATTCTATGCCAGCCCAGGTCAGCTGCATCTGTGTGTTTTTGAGAAAGGCACCTAGCTCCCATTTCTTGAGCATGATATACCCAATTATATGTGTAAAGTGGTATTAAAAACCAACCAACTAACCACCCATCATATTGTACAGTGCATTAGGTGCATCAGCAGGTAGAAGAATTAGGAAATATATATTAGAAGCCCATAAGCTACAGGATTTAATGCAGATTTTGTGTAAATAAATAAGTACTATTTAGATTAATTCAGCCAACTTTCCTTCTAGTGGTTAAGGTCTGGAGCAAGGAAAAACTGTCTTTACTCTGATTCAATTTTTACACCAAATTATGAAGTGTTTCTTTTATCATAAAGTAGAAAAATTTGAGAATTTATGAAGATCACACTCCAGTTTATATACTTATTTTAATTATTGTTTCAATATTTATTTATGTAAAAAGATGTGTTGGAGAAATAAAATGCAACATGTTATTCATTATTTAATACATGGGAAGATTTCAATTGGTCAGAACATAATCATGTGATCAGACATGGTTGCATTTAATTCTGTATAAACTGTACGGAGAACTACTTTATACTAACTTCTATAAATAGAGTCACATGCAAGTAACTAACGTGAACACTGAACTAGAAGGCATACAAATTGAATGCCTTTAAACTGAAATAAAAATGGTGGTTTTATATATTATTTAGAAAACTGGATAAATTTGTCTGACAGAATCAAAAAAACACATCTTTGCTGTTTTTCTGAATATAAATAATAATTTATTTGACTTGATTTGATAAAGATAGGCTGGGAAACTAAAAAGCTGCAAAGAATATTGGGGCTGCATCATTATCACTGCATCTCATTACAAATGAATTTAACACTATAGGTAAATGGGTATAGGGACTGGAAGGAGGAGATTTCAAAGACTAACATCATAACAACTGGATTCACAGTCCTAGCTACAATGTAAGATGCTGACCTTGATAGTTATGATGTGGGGTAGAAGGGAGATCTGCTACACACCCATCAACACAAAAATAGATTTAAAGACACAAAAATTGGCTACTCACATATCTGGACAATAATGATTTGGCCAAGTCACAATGAACTCATGATAGCATCAAATCCAAGTGTCATTTGTATGTCAAACAAACAACACATTCTTTGCTTTAAAAATTGGACATCTGCTTGGATCACACCTACCATTGATAGAATATTGTGTTTGATATTGACATAGGTATTACGTTGCATATGGAGAATCGTCTGTTATTTAAATAGCTACATAACAGACACATCAACTCATATACTTAATAAGACTCTAAAACTGATAGAAAATACCAAAAACTAAATAACAATAACAAATAATAAACTTATAAAAAATTGCAATTATAAGAGTTTAACAGTTTTTTCTGAGCTTATCATGGTATAAACTGTCAGTTGCTAAGTCACATAGTATCTTCAGGCATTATTTGCTGTGTGAGTTGGCAACTGACAATTTATTCCACAATAATATCAGAAAAAACAACATTAAACTCTTAAATGAATTCTATATTTTGGCACCATTCAACTAACTGTTTTCCTCCTCCTTTCAGGTTGTCCTAATGGCCACCCATATGTAATTGGAGATGTAAGTAACAAAGAAAACTGTATTCTCTTTGCTTTATAGAGTACAGTTTGTATAAGCCAAAATAGTGCAATGGTAATATGATGGCTGTGAATTTTTGTAATGCTGGGTGCTTATGTTCAGTCTAGTTGTCAGTCCAATATTGTTTGGTTTCATGTTTTTTCTTTTCTATTTTGGCCACCTCAAACCAACATCTGTACTATTTTGAAAATACTATGAATTCAACATTAATTGTGATATATCAGTTTTCATGGATTTTGTAGTTGCTAAAACTGCATTTAAGAATCCTAAAGTTATCATTCTTTGGAAACAAAAGAACTTTTTATTTTCATGACTTACAGTATAAGCAAATGATATTTTTCTAAAAATAGGAAAATTCACTGTCATGAAATTAAATGAATTTGTTTGTGGCTTCAGTTAATTAAATTCTGAACACTCTCCAAATCATGGGTGTGACATAATTGGTCTTCACAATTTTGGCAGACAAAGAACATGATAGTTTTGGGAAGCAAACACAGGTCATAACAGGTGCAACAACAAATTCGGCAATGACTGCTCTAGCCAGTACATTATCAATTTGCTTGTGAAAGGTGCCAGTATTAGCCTAGCCATGTATCCAATGAATTTAAATACAGTTCAGTTTCTTAAGTTCTTTTTTGTTAGACCGAGGTCATCTGTCATCTGATTCAGAAGCCTTTTACATTAAATCTGATAGAGCACCTTGCATACATGTGACAGAACAGATATGTTGGTTTAGTCAGGAGATTTACATGATTTGGTCATGACTTTTAAGTTCAAAAGAAGCTGGATAATCAATGAAAATAGTGGACTTTTCATTGAGGCACATGGCTAAGAATTTCTGTTCCCAATGAGTACCCAGAAAGCTTGGGCCACTATTTGAGTACATTTTGTATGTTTGTATGACACCTTGTGTGTGATTTCCAAACATCGTTTTGACTAGATATGAAAATTTATATGCTTTTGTAATCTTTCATATAAGATGACATTCAACTAAATGGTGAAACTACCAATAGAAAAATGAGGCAATCCATTGGGGAAAAGCAAATGTAAAGAAAATTAAATTATACAGACAGAAAACAGTTGAGTTGCATAATATTACTGTACTATGAATATATGACAATATTGTGAATATATGATAACTATGTGCTTAATCTATGGTATTTTATAAATATTCATTAAACATGTAGATTATGTCCCTTTAAAGTTTCAGTTATATAAATGAAAAAGGTGCTGGTAATCAGTGCATAAAAAGAAATACCAATAAATCTAGTACTAATGGCTAAAAATGGATCAAGAATAATAAAGTATCATAAAAAAATTAATTAAAACAATTTCTTCATATGTTATTATTTTAACCCTTAAAGTGCTAGTCACAACATTAGTCGTTTTCTTGGTAAGCAACAATGTATGCATCGTATTACTTCAACTAGCCATGACTGCTTGTGAAACTATATTTGATTGATTTATAAAGGCTCAGAACAAGCATTCTGTTGTACTTTACTATGCATTTAGCAAAGAAGTCTTACAAATACTTGATTTTTGAGCACATGATACCTGGAAAAAATTGAAATGGCTAATGCTGAATGCGATGGTAGTTTCTTGTAACAAATATTGGCTTCTGATAGTGATGATGATAATGATTTTGAAGAATTTGAGGATGAAATTATTGGAGCTGTCGAAGTGTTGATGGAAATACAGTAAAACCTGTTATGAGAGACTGCCCCTTCTGCTAACAAAAAGACAGGTGGTCTCTCATAGAAGGTTTGTACTAAAAGACTAGTTTCAAAGGTCCAGTTTCAGAACAATTTCAAGAAAAATAATTACAGTCATTGACATATATTCTATTCTTTATTAATAGTTTTTGCTTAAATATTGTATGCATTCTTCTAAAAACAAAATTATATAGCAATAAAGATATACATCATTCATTCAACATGTAATCACATTTACATTTGAAGATCACATATTTTAGCTTATGAAATCGTTTTTAAATTACTCATTTTCCATTTTTAACATTACCTAAATTTGTTTTACCAACGTTTAAACTGCAAGTGGTCTGCTCTATTTCACTTCTTTCATTAAGAATAATTATTTTTTCCAGCCTTAAAATTCATCTCACTTTAGTTGTAGGTTCATCCATTGTTATTAAGGTTTTAGGTGTTAATATTATTAGTGCTTAGTTCTAATATCGAACATAAAGATTGTTTTGTCTGGACTGTAGGAAAATATGAAAAATCTATACATGTGCATTGCATAGCTAACAATTAATGAAACAAAAGAAACAATTATCTCTCCAGAAATAGAATCATTTACTCAGAGACAAAAGTCATTGGCTTCATTCAAAGACAAATGGGGTAGCAACAGTTCTGTTTTTAATTTTAAATATTCATTTTATGTTTGTTTTTTATCAGAACAGTCTTTACTAATCAAGTGGTCATTGTAACAATTGATTACATAGAGGTCAGTGGTGTCTGTCTGTTCTTATGATATGGTTGTTGATTGGCATTCTGCATCCTATGATTAGGCCAAAAAGCAGTCTAAGTGCAGGAATAATTAGTCTGGTTCCCTGCTTTTTATGCTCTCTGCATTACTCACCCATTTACAAATAGAGAAGAACTACTCAGGGATCATATGAAGCAGGGAACCAGACTAGGAAATAATATACATATACTTTTGTTTTACGACATAAACTATAAAACACTATAGGCATAGATAAAATCTTCCAGACATCAGTAGCCAGGTGAATACTGAACCTATGGATTATTTAAGACTTTTTTATGACAAGGTATTGCATCTTACAGTAGATCAAACAAATCATTATGCAAATCAGAGAGTTCATGGGGCAGACGAAGGAGAACAGTCACATGAAGAAATGGCAGCCTGTCACACCTAATCATCTAAAACTCTTTTTCGCATTGATTATTGCAGTGGGTTTGGTACATAAAATCTGATCTCAATTCCTTTTGGGGTAGTGATGATGAGATATCAAACCCATTCTTCAGCAGAAAATAAGTATGGGATAGGTATTTAGCTATTTACACCTGGCAGACAATGAGAACAGTCAAGGTGACCCTTTACACAAAAGCCACCCAGTGAGGTTTATTCACCAAATATGAACCTCAGTTTGATGATATTAGAATAAATAACAGGTGCAAAAGTTTCACAGACATTTATTACTGACTCTGGGCTTTTTAACTTACCTCTGACATTCATGGAGTGGATGTTTAAAAACTGTTACCTTTTCTTTACCTGTGATTTTCACAATTTAGATATAATATTGTGACACACATTACATGTACATGTTTAAACTACTAAAAAATATATTTCTTAGATGTATTTGAACTTTTCCGTTAAATACCAAACAGAAATACAGATGAAATACAATTGTAACTTATCATTTTACTTGTATTTGCACATGTAGAATCAAATATGTTAAACTTACATGTGTCTTGATGCTGATCCTAAAGTTTAGACATCCACCATCATTTTTTTATATAGGGTTTGTGTGTCTGTTGTGTATATCTAATAAAATACATGCAATTTAAAAGCTGCAGTTTCTTCTTTTTTCTCAAACAATTCAGCACTGAAGGATCTTGTACTGCAAAACAATATAAGACTTCCCAAACCAAAATTGCAAGCTTATTTTTAAGGTTGCGGCAAGCTTGTTGCAAGCTTGTTATTTAAGCTTGCAGCAAGCTATGATTTGAAACCGCGGCAAGCTTGAGCAAGCTTATTTTTAAGGTTGTGCATGGCAAGCTTAGATTTTAAACTATATAAATATATATATAATATATATATATATATATATATATATATATATATATATATATATATATATATATATATATATATATATATATATATATATACAGCAAACTTACATGGCGTGTACTGCCACCATTCTAGCCCTTGATGTGTGGAAATGACCATTTATATCAAATATTAAAGTAAAATGTTGATATCTGCTACAATGTATGTCGCAGAATTGAAACAGAAATGAAACTCAAACACAATGTGTGAAAGATGGCAATTCATGAACTTAATTAGTTAATAAAAATATGATGTAAAAATACAATGATTCTCACATGCTCTCAACATACAATTTATCCAATTACTCTATACTAACATTCACACATTGAAGAAAAAAAAATATTATATCTATCTGATATACAGATTCAAAACACCTCAGTTTACAAAAATAGTATACACTATCCGATATTCACATAATTTCATGTACCGCCTAGGATTGAGATTCAAACAATCTCAAGGTATTCAAATAAATTTCAAATGTTCTGCACTGTAAGTACAAGATTCACAAATCTCCTGGAATTCGACTATATTCAAAATAATCTCATGTAAATTTAAATGTACCAATTGAAACAGCAATTGGACCAAATACACCAGTCCCTCGATAACAAATAGTAGACACATCAATATACAATAATTACCATTATTTACTATTGCACGACATACTGAGAGAGAGATTGTTTCTAAATATCTTCTGCAATTTTGGAATCTGGGAAAACTTGTAGGCCATGCTCAACGACAGTAGGCTGTGCTCAACGACAGCTCACATAGAATCGCCTCGGCACATTATCTGCTTTTGAAATATGTGCTGATCACTGACTTCCTTTCCCTTCATCATTGACAAAATACTTATATTTCCCTTCACTAACGATGCCAATTTCGCATGATTGTCCGATTCCACGTGCCGTGAAAAGTCATTCATTCCACCATGTGCACATAAAAAAATCTAAGTTGCAAACAGTGCAGAGCACAAAATGCTTTCCTTTAGACGATGGTTTAAGGCATGGTCACAGAGTATTATGAACTGGTAGAAAATGCTGCTTTCTATGTTTAGACATTCTATTTTCATCATCAGATTCGAGCTGAAACTTTTAGACACTGTTGCTTCGTTTAAACAACCGGATGTTGAGAATGTTACAATCAGTGATGTGGCGCAGACTACAGATACGGACGCGGACCGAAGAGATGATACAACAAAACGAACCAGAATAAAAAAGATTAAAAAATTATTTTAAAAAAATAAAGAATAAATGCAACCTCAAATCGTATTTAAAACTAATTACCATACGACCATACAAATGAGCTTTATTCCGTACAAATACAGTCAAATACGGACTGGTAAACAGGTCTGCAAAGGCAAAAGAGTGGGTGAGTGGCACATTTTTTAGTTTTTAATACTCATTTATATTAATTTCAGGATAAATTACCGTATATTGAGGAGTTAATCAAAAACATTATTCCACGTGATTTCTGTTCGATCACAGGAGTCTGACGATGTTTCAACAATGTTAAAATTACCTACACTTTCAAATACAAAAATTGGCAATGAAACAGAAATTGGAATATTCTTTCAAAAACTAAATGCCAGAAGTTATCATTACAAAATTACAGAAACTATATTTGATGGTGCATACATTCTTGGTAAGAAGCATTTACAAGTACTTGACTTCAAATATCTTACTGCATTAAGTCAGTCTGTAAATAACTTTGCAGTCGGTAAATGCTATGTATTTTACCGGATTTTACTAAATGGAATCCTTTATCACAGTTAAAATATAACACACATTCAAGAAATTTAAGGGTTTATTAAGTTGCTTTGCATGCGTATTGTGCTTTGTATAGTGTATAGACCATAAGTACTATGTTGCCCATGAATTGTGAACTCGTTAAGTATTATCTTTTATTTCATATTTGAGAAATCAGAAATTAAAGAGCATATATGAATACATACAAAAATTGATAAACATTATAATATAAAAGTAGTCAAATTAGTTTATAACAATGTATTGACATAGTCATTGAATAAGAATTGGTAGAATTATGTGACCTGTTTTCGATTTTGACTATTACATCTCATAATCATGGTTTTACTGGTATTTGAAGCAATTTCAATGCCAAAATCCATTTATCATTGAATTCAGAGTACAAGATGAAGCCCAGACTTCCAAATCAAAAAGTATCAATTTGTTGGCTGGAATTTGCAGCAACTGATATCATTAATTTCAAACAAACTATTCTATATTCAGATTGGATGAACAGGTTACATGTGCTAAATAATAATACATTTATTCTTTATTCAGATTGGATGAACAGGTTACATGTGCTAAATAATAATACATTTATTCTTTATTCAGATTGGATGAACTGGTTACATGTGCTAAATAATAATACATTTATTCTTTATTCAGATTGGATGAACTGGTTACATGTGCTAAATAATAATACATTTATTCTTTATTCAGATTGAATGAACATGTTACATGTGCTAAATAATAATACAGTGTAGTTGTTTCTTTACAGTTCATCACAATAAAAGAATGATTGTGCTTGAATATAAATATTTTTAGATAACTGGAGTTCCTATCAGATGGACAGGTCTGATTCCTCTAGATAAAGCCATAGGTTGTTGAAATCAAAATAGCTTTCATTGAAGCAAACAAAGATACTGAAGCTGATTTCACTGTCAGAATAAAAGCATTTTTCTTTAACTGAGGAAGATATCAGGATTGTAGTTTAGTTGAAAATTTTAAATTCCAAGAATACTCTACTGGCCATAATATGGTCTGGGCACCTTTTAATCTGCCATATGTGTGGATGACTTGCAATGCCTAGAAGTTAATACTGTCACTTGACTTGCCTATTTAGTTAGGGGAAAAACAGATGGCCTAGCTTTGAATAGTTTTTGATTGAAGAGCTGTATGATGCACTAATTAATAGCTCAAATGTTGAGGTAAGGATGGATGATGGTCTGATGTTTAGAAAGCTTAAGTTGTAAGCATGAGATATTTGAAAGATATTAAATGAAACAAGGATTGATATAAATTGATATAATTTGTGATCCATCATTTAGGCAGACTATTAAGACATTTCAAGCAAAAAGCATCCTGCTAATGTTAGAAAGATCCTGGTATGCTATTGAACACTACCTACACATATATGATGCAGATTTAATTTAAAGAATGTATCAGTTTGAATGACCCTGGATTACTTCAACAAATGTTGTCAGTATCTTGCTATACTTTGGATGCCATGATAGCGAAAATGTCAGAGAGAACTGACAATAATAAACTTTGCAACAATGATGAAAAAATTTAAATCATAATCATCATCATTACAACAATGTTTTTATTTTGATTGATATTGAAAGAAAACTACGGAAAAATGATCATTGCCGAAAAATCTGGAAAGATTGTTCATCTGTGTTTGATTTGGATCTGGGTTGCATATTAGAATTAGTGAAATTAGTCAGGGAACCAGACTAACTTTACAGTAGCACCTCAGATGCTTTAAAATGCACCTTTTTGTTCATGCGAAGTATCATCATGATCAAGCTGTTGATTTTAGAATTTTTTTAATATCGAACTTTTAATTGCATTGTCCTGCTTTGCAATAGCAGTTTATGAATTTTTTTTTTACACCTTACTGAAAACGGGTTAACCTTATGGAAAAAGTTTAAACTGCCTTACTGAGATGGACTGACGTCAGGGTTTACAGGTCTGTACCAGTAGTTGTAGTTTTTACGAAAATAATAAAGTAATTCCTGACTTTGTTGAGATCATTTTTTTTATTTTTTATATTGAGATATGAAATAAAGATATTGTGTTCCACCTCACATCTAGTATAATATGTTTCAGCTATATAAAAAAAATACACGTCTTTCTCAACAACTCATGCATAACGGAGTTATTGGGAGCAGTGTATTGAATTTAGTAACAGTAATGACCTATTTTCAATGTTGTGATAGTAGACTTGTTCTAGACATTTGTCTAGACATTATATGTTATGCTACTTTTTCAGAGATATAGTAGCCAATAATACTGACATTATTTATTTTAGAACCATTAAATTCGAAAATCATAAAAACTGTAGCCTTTGATGGTCACAGCTACAGACATTCATGACCAAGTAGTATAAATTTTTATTAATTTTCTTTTCTGTGTCTGTTTTTGCAGTGTGGCCGCCCTTATACTGTCAGTAAATGTCCAAAATGTGGTTCAGAGATTGGAGGTCAGTTGCACGAGCCTCGCCCAGGAAATGTTCTTGACCTAGGGTAAAATACACATTGTATATTAATTAACTTTGCTTCTGTGTCATATTCATACCTGTTATGTCACATAAAGAATATGATTTTGGACTCACATATTCCAGAATATGTGTACATTTATTCTAACTTAATTCCCCTAAAATTGCATATTTATTGATTAGGGGATATTCATAGTCCAGGCTCCAGCATTGGAAAAATCTCCTAAATACTATCTGCTTCTGAGTTTGAAAAGTTCATGGTTGTTAAAAAATGATCACCTTTAGCTGTATGATCCCATGAATTGATCAGGCTTATAACATAAACTGAAGCCAGTAGAATACATGGAACCTTTCATGGAAGTTACATCCTTTCAATAAAGGAACTTCAAAGGGGAGACAATTGATGGGTTTGTAAGTTTTGCTCAAGAGCACAGTTTTGACTCAACAAAAAAGTACAAGAGAACAAAAATCAGGAATTAATACTTTTGCTGGAATTGTAAATAATCTTTTTTTAATTATTTATGTAAAATTTAAATATTGATTGCATAAATATAACTTTGAAATGAAGAAAAAAATAGAATGATTAAATAACTAGTTGCAATAATTAAGTAAATAGCATGTTAGAACAGTTTGCAAGACGTTTATTATCACTAAGGGCTGTTCAAGTAAAATACACATGTTACCCAGGGAATGAACTTTTAATGTTAAATAGTCACACATAGATGCAATTTTAGAATTTGCATTGTTTTCATATGAACTCTTACTGTAATCTGAGTTGCCTAGCATATATGTTTTAAAAGTGCCTTCCCTAGATACCCTGTATGTTTAAATAGAATACCTCTAAGGGCTGTTCCAGTAAAACATATAACCCCCGGGGGAAAGGCACTTTCAAATTCAACCAACCCACAATAGAAGCAATTTAAAAAAATTATGATCCACCATCTGCTGCATTTTAATAAAAAAACATCACCCCCTACAGAAGCATATTATTTTACCTAATTTCTAGCTAGTGGTTAGAGGGTGGTAGAAGCGATTTTAATTTTGGGTTGGGGACAGATGCGATTTAAATGACTGCTGACTGGAGGAGAATTCTTAGATATATAATCTACTGCACATTTTTATTTGTATCCAATGTCTGTAATCAATCATCTTTTGTTCTTTTGTCTGTCAGCCAAGTTTGTTTCTTGATTTGTCAAAAATAAACAAAAATTTAAACGTGTGAAAGTGATGCTACATTATTTATGCCTGCTTGTACACTTATAATTTCTTGTCTGAAAAATATATTTTCTGCAAATGATATGTCTTAATTTTATGCTTTGCTGCATGATTGATATACAAAAAAAAAAATATAGCATGTCAAAACACTGTTTCAACATCCCTATTGATCAGTCAGTTTATTGTTCCATGATTTTCATCCCAACCACCCACTGGATGTAGTTAAAATATTTGATACAACGGCTGTCATAGTCCTGAAAATATTTTTTTTAAAATCTAAAACCCACCATGAATTAGATTTAACAAATGGATGAAAACTGAGGAATAATCAACTCTCTATTGTCAACAACAGCAGCAGCATCACTGGTGGCCAATCAGGAACATGATGTACTTTTAACTTGCCAGAGAGGTGTAGGATGTTGTTTTGTGATTACTTGCCATTCATCATATTTGTTTAAACCCCACTTTGGCCTTGTTATCTCTTCTTCACTAGTAAAATTGGCTGCTGAATATAGATTCACTTGTGCTGAAAATGGTGTTATTAACCCTGCATTACAAATGGCAGCAGCATGCAATTTTACCTATGTTAGCTCTGAAATTGCAATTAACCAAACCTTGTATAAATTTTTTGAATGGTTGCTAAACTTTCATGATTCACAGTATATTAATGATGTGATAATTATCTGATCCATTATTATATCATTGAATACATAACTATATGTCGAATAAGTGAATAATCAGAATTGAATATATTGAATGACATTGACCCTAATAGATGCCAGTAAGTTTTTCACTAATTGCAAAAACAATAATAAACACTTCCGCAAACATGGAAACTAAAAGAGATTCTGTTATAGTGATCGGTTATGAAGGCCAGAAACAGTGTGTACTACTACTTGGCCCTGAAAATGGTAATAAATACTATCAGGAAACTGTAGTCTAATTCAACAGTTATTATTGGTAGAAACAGTTCTGACGTCTAAGCAAGTTCTAGTGATTATATCCGTTTGGGGTCTGCTCTTAGTCAGATAAATTAGCCCCCCCACCCCAAACACGTTTTGATGGACGATATGAAGTCACCCGTTTCATTAAAATGCTCAATTGCCGCATCAAATTTGTCCGGAACATGCCAGCGTATAGTTCAGACACTTACTGGTACACGGTAACAGGACTATGTAGCCACTACATTCGAAATGGCCTCATGACACATGGTTGTGTTATTCCACGTGGATTTACAAGGCGTCAAACACAGAAATGGATAATAATAATAATAATATTTACATATCACCAAAGAGACGCGAGAAATACCGGTAAGTGTCTTAAATGTACACCGATGTGTTGCGAGCTACATCAGACCAAATGAGAAATGGAACTAAAAAACTGAATTCCAAGATAGCAAACCTCTAAATTTCTGGATAATTTCTTCTATAATTCCACGTTCCCGCAGAAAACTTGAAAGTTGATCAATCCCCAACTGCCGAACACTTTCTTCCGCCATGCCGTGTCACTCAAAAATGCGCGCACGCAAATCTCACTGGATAACTCAAGACAAAAAATAAAAAATAACCTGTTAAAGTTCTCTCCCCTGCACATTGATTCACCGCAATTTAGACCGCAAAGACGGGGGCTTTAGATGTGATTTAAATATTATGCATTGATTTTTTTTTCTGACACCCCTACATGTGATTTCTGATTTTTTAACACAACCCACACCTGAAGTGATTTTTCAAGCCAACCCTCCACTATCAGAATATAAATAGTTTCAAACATAACCTCCTACATATTGTTTTTTAAAGTGCCGTCCCCGGGGGGGATATATGTTTTACTGGAACAGCCCTAAGTATAAGTTACATTTTTTGTTTGTTTTGATAATACTATTTTCATGTATATTACATGTAAAACATATAAAATTCTTAGTGAAATAAACAAGCTATTAAAAGTAGATACTTACACATTAACTTTTAATCAGTTATTATAAGTGAATTACTTGCATCATGAGCAATGATTCAACATGAGAAACAACCCAAGGCCAAACCCAATATCATTATTTTGAGTCTGTAAAGCATCCTACCATTGTCTTCACTTTTGTGGTTCACACCTTGCTTATCAAATAACTTTCCCTTTCCCATATCAATCAAGAATTACAATTCAAAAATCTCATGTAGGAAATGTTTTTAATGGAAAACAGGTTTAACTAATTTAAATTTTTCTATTTAACCAGTGTGGTGCTTTAATGGAACATGTTTAAGATTTGACAGAATATTCTATAGCAAACAAAGAAAACTTAGGTCTTCATTGTCTTTTCAATTTATTATACTGTTTTAGTTAATTTCAGGAAAAGCTGCAATGTTGTTTTATGATTGCAATCAACTGATGATTAGAATTTATTACAATTTTCCCTTACCCAGATTGTAAAGATATCTCCAAGTTCAAATTTTTTGGCAATAGCACACTGCCTTCATCAGTGACTACTGTTGATCATGTGTCTTATAATGGTCTAATGATGCAAGGAGACTGGTGTAGACCTCCACTGTCATATTTAAGTTGTCTCCACCTTCATTTTCCATGTGTTATCAGATTTGATGACCTTGGTCTGATTGGGAATGTCTCATACAGTGTTCATGTACTACAGATAACTCTCTACTGGTGTGTTCCTTAATCCTTGTTTCTAACATGCTACCTGTTTCACCAATATATTCATTAGCACAATTGCAATTAGGCTAGTTATAGTTGCCAGACTGGGTCCTTACTTATAACATGCAAGTGACAAGGCATAAATGTCTTCTTTAACTGGTAATAAGAATGGCAAATAATATGCTTTCAGCTTTACATCCTGAATTTCCTCAAATGTAATTTCTCAGTTCTGCAAATCCAAATTGCATGAGCCATGTTATGGGTTCTCAAGCATGATTACACATTTCGAAATTATACTCAAAATGAAATAAATGTTATATTCCATATTGTCTTTTTGATAATTGCAAGACTTCTTATTTTTCCAACATTATGATTTCAAAAATTAAGTAACAGATCAGAAAAAACTTGCAGATGTCAACACACTGCTCCCTCACTGCTTAAACCATGTAGAATTGACAGATCAATCCAGTCATTATCACAAAATTTAGCAGAATAGACAAAAATACCAAATATCTGTTCATTTCAGACAAAATGGAAAAGTTGTTGCTTTGTGTATTCATTCACCACATGAATCTAAATTTCAATTTTAAGTAGGCCAAAATGCTGTTTTCTTTCAAAAGGTATGTCTACTGCTCAACTAAGTTCAAATTTATGTGCACTTTAATAATGTCGTTGTTGTGTACTGATGAATCTGCACCTGTGTATTTAGTTTGGAATAATGTTTAAGACTTGACAGTTACTTTGTTTCTTGTAGTTTATTTTTGTTTATTTAATTAAGCCTTTGGCAGAATATGAAAATGAGCACATAATAAAAAGGTTACTGTATTTGTATGGGAAAATATGAACTTGTTTTGTCATATGGATATACTGTACTCCCAAGGTCATGCAGTGTACCCATATACAAAAACATGTTCATATTTTCCCTTACAAATGTAGTAACCTAAAAATATCCTACTTAAACATATTGTGCATCTGTTAAAACAAGGATATTTGTGTTTTACGTTTTTTAATGCCTTTCATAATGTATTTAAAGGTTTTTTTTATAGATTTTTTAAATAGACATTATATGGACATTAAAGTATTATTTATTGAGAAAGAACATTAAAGTTACTGCTTGGTGCAAAACAGTATTTAAATTTCTGCATGTGTGTAGGTAGGCTGTTTTTCAGAGGGGATAACCAGCAAGTTTAAAACTTCACAATGTGTGTACTGTAGTAAAACACTTTAAATATGAACAGATCTAGATCCTGTAAAACATGTTGTGTGAACAAATCTAAATACATTTAATGTGAATAAAACTAGATATAGTAAACATGTTTATTCTGAGCAAATCTAGTTATAGTACAATATGTTAAGTATGGACAGGTTTAATATGATAATTGTAAAGTGTCACTTTCTGATTGAAAAAAGGAAATACAGTAAAACTGATACAGTTCAGAGATCAATAAATCAAATGATTGGCATATTCCCTGTTTAAATTATTCTTGTTAGCAACCTCTGAAAATTCAACGCTTACAAAAATTTGAAACATATATGATCCTGCAAGTGCTTAGAGTTTTCAGAGTTCTATGTACAAAGTAGTACCAAACATTTTCATAGTGTTATGGAACATTTTATAACCCTAGCAATAGAAATATATCTATCATCAAATACTGTGTCAATAAAAAAAATCATTAAATATCTTTTCTCCACACCTAAAAAACTTTAGGAGATTTGATAGAAATCCTCTACTTATGAAGACCTTTCAGTTTTATACAAATTCTGCCAATCCACTATCAAAGTTATATCCATCATTACAGAAAATATAAAATCCTTTACAAGACATCTCACAAAACCACTCAAAAGGATGTTCACATTTGTTTAAGAATTCAAAGCAATCTGGCATAGAGGGTTTCCAAGTCTGTATACCTGATCCTGATCTGCCATGAAATATTACCACTGTTCTTTTTGCAAAACTGCAAACAAAATAGGATCAAACTTTACAGAAGGATCCTAGCTTAAAGGCCTTTCAGATCTGTACAAATGATCTATAACTGGAAAAAAACAACTTTAAATGGCTTTATTTAAAAAAACTACACAACAGAATATCACCACAATTTATCAAGACATTATGGCATTATGGCATCAAGGACTTTTAAACTTGTACAAATTATAACAACCAGCAATTAAGTATGACTGCTGTTACTAAAAATAGAAGTTTATTTTGTTTTTATAGATTAACAGAATTTGATCGAATTTGGCACCTTTCAGATTGATAGAAATGATGATGATTCACCATCAGATATGACTGCTGCTACTACAAGTAGGAAAAGATGTTACACACAACTTTTTCTTTAAAAAAATAACTGCTGGATGGAAGTTAACTTTGCATGAGGACCTTTCAGTATTAGTCAATTGATGCTGATGTGCCATCTCAGCCCCCATTTGTTTGTCTTAAAGGTTATGTAAACATTGTATACTTAGATAATTTTTCTGCCACTGTTGCTTATACATCATGAAACATGCCATGTGTGTATCTTTGAAATACTAAACAACATCTCAACCATATATCACTATGACATACTTCTCTGTATGGCCTTGTTAGATAGGTCAGTTTCTTAAAAACTGCAGCTTGTTTAGTTATGAAATATAATACATGCATGCATCTGTCAATATTGATCATCTATAGCCTTGACCGAAACATTTTTTTAATTGTTTACATTTGTGTTAATATTGTCAGCTAAATATCCGGTTCAAGTAAGTGCATTTATTTTGAAGTGCTTCAATTGCAGCTATAATGACAAACAAATTTGTTGAAAATTAAAAGACCACAAAAAATATTCTTGTCAATCACTATGGTATATTTATTTGGAGATGGGTATTAATTTATCTCAAAGAATATTTCCAAATGTTTATACCACTGATATTCAGCAATTAGATTACTGTCTCTGTCTGTTTTTCTATTTTCATCTGCAGTGTGGACCGTACAGAAACTGGACACATACTGGGCCATGCTGAGAACAGGACACAGATTTGTTCAGAGAGAAGTCTTACTCCTGCTTACTGTGGCATTATTCGCCTTATGACCCATCTCATCATGCTTCTTGGAGCCAACATTGATTCACTGGTCAGTTTTTGTTTTGTTCTTAGGCAAATAGCTCTATTTTTATATCTCTGACATTAGGCAGATCATATTATATCTGTCTAGTACTAATTTCATTGGTTCACAGTAACATAGGTTCTCCATCATCTACAGTTACCACATGTTGTGGATGACTTGCACTTGGGGCAAGGAAGAGGCCTGCAGATTTGGAAGGTCAAAGGTCATGATCATCGTCAATTGGAGAAGAGAAATAATTTTGGAAAAATAACTTTAGATCTGTATCTCATACATGGACCACATTTTGTGGATTGTGTGCAGTTGGGGTAAGGAAGAAGCCATTGATCCAAAGGTTGAGGTCACAAAGATAACTCTCTTGGCTTGCATTTATGTTCATTTAGGCATAGTACATTTCTAGTTTGTTTGATTTGAACCATATTCAATGAAACATTTTATCTCAAAGAGCTTAGACAAGTTTAATGATCAGCAGATTTTGACAATATTTTACAGAGTTATGGCCTTTGAAAATTCTATCAGTCATACTTGAATCATGATGCTGTGTATTGATCTCATGGGGTAGGGTTACATAAGTTTGAGATGAAGTTGTGTGTTTAACACATCTTAGAATCAGTATATGTAATTACTTACCAAAGTATCTACACGTACACATTTCAAGCTATTGTCCCAGGGTGACATATAAACTGTTGAGCCTCATATATATATAAACACATACTCTTAATGGGCATGAAAAGACAAGTAGATACAGTGGGACCCTGCTATAACACGCCCCGTTATAACACGAATTCGGATATAACACAGTCGTGGCATGGCTCCCAAAATTTCAGGTAATTTATTACAGGTATTTTTCTTGAAAGACCAAAAATAAATCTTTTAAGTATGAAAAATAAAATACGTCAAGAGTTTAATTATGATTCTTATACTCGTCAAAAAAGTGCAAAAAAAAACGTGTAGAAAATGTATTATCATTTTGGGGAGGAAATCACACACAAAATCGAATATTAAATAATCGTTGTATGGCTTCTAAAATTTCAAAAATTAACAAATTTCTTCTATTTTTGTGCCAGAATAAACATCGGAAATACGAACCAATTGCTGGGCCTACTGAGAACTTTGATCTTTGTTTATTGTTGAAAAATGACAAATCATAAAGCTCATAAGTGTCAATATTATTATTACTGATCCCTGAGCAATGAAGCCATCGTGTCTACTTTGTGTTTGTCTTGAATGCATTCCGAATACAATCGTTGCTCTAATAATCTCCGATATATGTTCTCTTAATTTCATACACAACTAAGCAACAGCCAATGCGGGGGTTGATAAAAGATTCTCGCCAGAATGTATAAATCAATTAATTTAAGTACATTGTTTATCATCAAAGTGAACTGCCGAGCTAAACTTGTTCAAATCAAGGGGAAACGATTTATACAGCATCAAAGAGAAACAAAGCCGCCAACGTGTGCGTGGCTTGGCGGTGTTGATTTATGCAATCTGTTGACTAGTAAATTCGAATTCTGCAACTGAGAACTATAATTGACTTTGCCAAGAGCAAACGTGACATTAGCAGAAAGCAGCTAAAAATCAGAGTTTTTCAAAAAATAATAACTATTGACAGATGAGAAATGTAATGGTATAAAATGTATATGACACAGAGGTCCCAGAAACGCTTAATTACGCGTATTTGAATGCAAATATTTGATCTGGGATACATAAATCACTCCATGCAGGAGTCCTCCGTACACATGCAAATAGCTGGGAGACATTTAGTTAGTGTTGATTACTTTATCATTTTAGCTGTGCTGATATTTACAGTGACATAATTCAGTGGTTAAAATACAGCCAGTTCTGCCTGCTGTATTTATTAGAGTACATCAAAAGAACATGAAGCAATAGCTGGGTGGCAAGTTCAAAGGACTTTGACTAGCAGCTTGGGTGGGAAAATGTGCTGAAATTTACAATGACTGAATTCAGAGACAGAGAGATCCTGAGATGTACATGTAGTTATTATAAGAATACACTTTGCATGTAGTTATTATAAGAATACACTTTAGCTTCCATTATTTAATCTACGGACATGTACTATTTCATCATTCATTACATACACCCGTTACATATTTTTTGTTATTTTCTTTTCATTGAGTTCAGTCACATAATGATCTGTGACAAAATTATTGAATATTTTACATCCGTGTGTAGATATTTTTGATGGAAATATTTGTATTATGGATTCAATGTATGTTACAAGATTCGCTGGTGAGTACACGGTGTTGATACTCTTTTCATGCAATATATTATACATGTACATATAAATTAGACACGTGTATGTACCAATGCATGGTTCTCTGAATAAAGTAATATATTGTATCTGCAATTTCTGTTACCACAGCAAAAATTTTTCTCATTTAAAAAATATTGATCAAAAATGGTAATTGTGCCATGCATTTTCACACCTGTCTTTATGTGCCCCCCCCCCCCTAATGAAATCCAAAAATGTGTTGGTATATATAACACGGTTCAGTTCATAACACGGTTGAATTCTATGGCTCCCAACTACCGGGGTCCCACTGTACATGCAACTGACATTAACCCTGTGTCATAATTTGGAAGTTTTTGAGACTTACCTGGATTTTCATGCTTCTTATGTAGTTCTAAAATGCACTAATTATCATGTTCCCATAAAATGGAGTTTTGGGTTCAAAGTATGTGGATCTCAGCTTTCTCAGGTTTTTTGTGTCTATTGTATTAGCCATGAAGTTTCATTATGATCAAGACTTTTGATAATTCAAGATGGACTTTGATGTTTTCTAGAATTACTGCCTGTAAATGAGTTACCAATAGTACACTTTCATAAAACATCCAGCTCCTTCTACACCAGTTTTCCTGTTTGTGCTGAACCAGCATTGTTTCAATGAGTCTGCCAAATTATGTTTATGATCGCTGTAGTCAGTACTATAAAAACAATTGTGTAATATTATAAAAAGAATTATGAATAAGGAACAAAATATGTATAATAATAATGCTGGTATTTTTGCTTCTTAGATCCGTTTAAATTTCATCATTGAAACTGGACTCGCTTCACAGACTGTTATGAGACCACCTATTTTGAGTGACCACTTTTGTTTGATTTTGTGTCACTAAAATATTTCATTACCTCAACAAACTTGTCCTAGCTTATGTTCTTAACTGCTCTTGAGATAGGGCCACTGATCTAGACCTATCTACAAATCTAATTGTTCTTTTTAACTTAAATCTATAATTCATGCATGATAAATATACTAATCATGCTGCTTCATTTCCAGGCTGTGAGTCAATTTATCAAACCAGACATAACTGAAGACATGGTTTCACAGTTTCTATGGCAACATATTGAACATGACCTGGATGACCTTCACAGAACTCTTGGCAAAAGCTTGGATGATGTTTTCATCATTATGCACAGTATTTTGTCAAGCATGGTGGAAGGGCATAGAGATAGTAAGTTGGTCATTGGTAATTATATTTATGTTATAAAAATTGAGTAGGCACATGATACTAATAATACAAATAACAATGAGGACTTTGTATAGCACCTAATCTCTAGAAGCTCTACTCACTTTACAACATTAGAAAACACCTATAACATAAAAAAAACATACATAATGATATGATTAACCCCCAAAAAAGAATAAACACCATGAAATTAGAAAACCTGAAAAACATGCTGAAATATTTAAGGTAGGAAACATTATTAGGTCATTAAGTTTGTTCTTGCAGTTGAAATAGGTGAGTTTTAAGAGCACTCTTGAATTGGATCATGGTGTCTATGTTCAATGGTTAATTCATTCCACGTTGCTGGGCCCTGGTATGCAAAAGAACGTTGTTTATATGGGAATAATGAGTGTACGATAGTCAGAAGAGGAGCATAAGTATCTTGCTGGTTTATACACATGAGTGAGGTCAGATAGGTATTTTGGACTGGAGTTGGTGGGATGGTTAACTGACTGTTTGAGTTTGAAAACATGAACAGAATCTAGGAGTTTTTATGTATATGGGTTTCCAGGATAGTCAGAGTGAAAGTCAAAATCTCCAAAAACAATCAGGTTGTGACTTATCAAATTTCCATACTCCAGGAGATTCAGAAACTGCTCCAAAAAGAGAGATTTAGTCAGCTTGTTTTTTCTACTAGAAGGAGGGCTGTAGAGGCAGATATAATGGACTGACCTTTGTTCCAGTGTGAGTGTTGCTTGGACTAGTTCAAACAATGTGCGGTAGAAATTGAAGGTTGTGGTGTGGTTAAGAGATTTGATCATGGAGTTCTTTGTGATGACAGCAATTTCCAACTCAGCAAGAGTGGCGGGAGAGCAGCTTGATGGAGTAACCTGTGGGCGTTAGATCTGTGCACTTTGGCTCATCATGTTAATATCAGGAAAAAGACTTCAATATTTTGATTGATGATACATGCATATACACAGTATTTTATCTGACATGGTTGAAGGGCATAAAGATACTCATTCATAATTTCTATATGCTGTAATTGTGTGGATAAATTCATGCATATGCACAGTATTTTGTCTGGCAGGATGGAATGGCATCAGAGAGCGAGGCATTGGTAATTCTATAAAACATGTACAATTGCAAATAGCAAATATCCTGATCTGCCACAGTATAATGCTCCTGCAGATCAGGGTCTATGTTATTTGATCTACTGATTACTCTTAACAAACTGACCAGACCCAGATCTGTTGACACATTAAGCACCAGCAGATCTTTATCTGTTCTGTGTACAGTTAGTCTCATCTTATAGCAGGTATATAGGGTATGCTCTTATTGAGTAGATTATAAGTAAATACATATGCACAGTAGTTTTTCAGGCATGGAAGGGCATAGGGATAGTAAGTCATTGGTAATTGTGTATATGCTTTAATTGTGTAGATAGGTACATATTTACAGTATTTTATCTGGCAGGATGGAATTCATAGAGATGGCAAGTCAGGTCACTGGTAATTATGTATGCTTTAATTGAATATATGCAGTAATTGAGATAGGTACATACTTATGCACAGTATTTTTCTGGCAGGATGGAAAAGCATTAAGATAGTCATTCATAATTTTATGCTGTAATTGAGTAGATTGTTTTAGTCATGAAGGAGCAGGTAGTGTACATTTAAATACATGTCAATGTGTTTATAATACTTAGCTCATGGAATCTGCAATTATGAGCTTAGCAGTTGTTTTTTAAGTTAATGAATTTTAAAAAATGGTTTGTAACAAAATCATTTATAATGAGACTTACCTTTCTGCATTTCTTTCTTTCTCTATACTGAAATCAAACTTTTTTTACTGCCAGATATACAGAATTTATTTTTCATATCTTTAATTGAATTGTTTTCCAATTTCTTACATGACAAATTAGGTCAATAATGTTTTGTTTTAATAACCAATCAATCCTATTTAGACAATAGGATTGGAGAAGAAATGTGTGGATTGTCGAGCAAAATGGCCAGAAGTGACTGGGAAAAGAAGTTTTCAGAGAAATTTGTGGTGCCAACATTACAGGTATCAAACTGTGTGTGTTTTAATTGTTTCTTGTAGGACAAACCTGCATTAGCTCAATATTATTATGAGCACTAAATTTGTATCAGGGGATGTTGGTTACTTTACTCCACTAAATTGTAATCAGAACATTAGGTCAATTTGTTTTAAGTGCCAAGGATACTGTTGCATTTATCTGGCATATGGTGCCTAATTGTAATAGCTCTTTTGTTAATTGATCTTGTGCAGATATGTTAACTAGCTTTCATCCTAGTTTGGCTTGCAGTGGATTGGTGTTTCATCCAAAGAGATTCATTTTCTGACACTTTGTCAGTGTACCCATTTTTTAGCCACAGTTTTGTTGCAAGTATGTCTTCTCTATTATTGGTGTATCTCTATAAGAACAACATATAGCAATATGAAAGAAAAAAATTATACACCTGTCTTGCAACTTTTTTCCTACTAATCACCTTGACCTTTAAGTTAGTGACTTGATTATTGTATGATGAGCTCTTGATTATTGAATGATAAGCTGTTGACGTTGGTAAAGTGTTATAAAATTTATCTGTATGGGTTAGAAAGTGAAATACTTGATAAAGAAACAGACTGCTGACTTATATGATTCCTTGTTTTCATCTTGACCTTGAGGGCAGTAGGTATGACTGAATGTGCAATGAATTGTTGAATCAAGATTTAAATCATGGTAAAGTTTAATTTAAATAACTTCATTGGTTAAAAAGTTATGCCCATACATGTATAAAAGTAGCTGATTTATTTTTCCCCTTGCCACATCCTTAAGGATGGGGGCATAGCTATGGTATGTAACTCATTGTCTTTTGTCATAATATCTGTTTGTGAAAAGTTCCATTAAAACATCTTAAGTGATTCAAAAGCTTGCAACAGACAAGGATAAAAGTCAGAGTGTCTGTGTGTGTGTGTGTGTGTGTGTGATTTGGAATTTTAACATAGGTTTTTAAAAAATTGAGTCACATCACTATAATGTCTGCAAAGTGGCAGTTGATAGTGATGTCTAGCACTACGTCCTACCAAGTCACATTATCCTTACACCAAGCCAACCAGTCCTAACACTAACCTCTTGATACTGAGCACCAAGCGAAAAGTCAGATTGATATTTTCCCATGTTGTAACCTTGCCAGTAGCATGGCTCTGGTATTCAACACAGCACTGTAGATGATATATAATTGGCTGAAGTTTAATTATGAAAAAAATTAATCTTTAAAGGTTTAGATATTGTTTTCGACAAGCAGTTAAGTTACAGAATTACACTTTCCATTGCCATAACCTTGACCTAGAAGATGGAGTCATAACTTTGATATGTGACACCATCTGTGTGTGATATTCACCTTGGCAAAGTTTATTAAAATCTTCAATGATTCAGAAGTTCTGAACAGGACAAGGATCCAAGTAAAAGAATTAAGTTTTTCCTTTTTCCTTTTCTTGATGTTGAAATTGAGAGGCCTGACTATGGCATGCAACAAACTCTCTTTTCATGATATATACTCGCAAAGTATCGTTAGTGATTCAAAACGTATGCTTAGGACAAGGCTACAAGTCACAGGATTAAAACAATTTGCAGTAACCTTAACCTTGGAGCTTGGGACTGACAATGGTATGCGATATACTATCCTCAGTTACTTTGAAACTTACAACTTTAATTCCCCCCCCCACTAGAGTAACAGATAAAAGTGTTACTATCACTGATCATATTTATCCTAATAAACCTGAACACATGAGTGAAATTAGTGTAGGATCTGAATGACCTCTATCCAGTCTGTATAGCTTGACATGTTTCCAAATTATTTAAAAATGGTCAACACATTGAAATAAAATACAGGGACTTTTTTCTTAAATGATTTAATTTGCAAACCCTTCTGCAATATAAATGTTATCACCACTGCCTTAGACAATTGGTATTGGATGTTCAATGCAGCATTAGACAAGTATGCCCCAATCAAAACAAAAAGGGTTAAACACCAAATTACACTCAAGTGGATTACCCCTGAGATCAATGAAAATAGGCACCTAAGAGATAATTTCCACAAGAAAAAAAGACGTGAAAAGCTATAGAAAGTGTAGGAATAAAACTAAGCACGTGACAGATAGGGCAAATTAGAACTACTGTAAACAGTATACTGATGAAAGTAAGAGTGTCAATACATTGTAGAAGCATCTAAAAGTGCTGAACCCATCCAAGAACAGTTGTCTTGCCCCTATACTTAAGCAAAATAATGATACATCTGTACAAGACATTGTGGAAATGTTCAACAGTTTCCTCATAAACATCTCCAGTAACAGTATTCAGAACCAGACTAACATCCCAATTGAACTTGAGGTTCTTGTTATTCATAAGAGCTATAATTCCTGATGATAATTATTTTTCAATAGCTAATGTTAGTGAAGCTCATGTTTTTGATATGCTCATTAAGGTAAATATTAATAAATTCTCTTGATTGGATGGTATTGGTCCACTAATTCTTAAAATTGCTGTTCCTGTAAAAACAGTCATTGATGCCTATCATTATCTTAAGTATAATAAGTGGTAATTTTTCAGACACACTGAAATGTGCTAAGATTACACCTATCTTTATGAATGAGAAAAGGAGTATCCAGGGAATGACAGACCAATATCAATTCTACCTATATTGTTAGACTTATTTGAAAAGCAAGTAGCTATTCAGGTCTATAAATGTTTTGAAGCTTACTCTCTATTTCAAAGAGTGCCATCAGGATTTAGAAAGTACCACTCATGCCAACCAGAACTTACCAAATTAATTGACTTTTGGCTGAAGGAAATGGATAATGGACATTTTATTGGGACTGTTCTCCTTGACTTCAAGAAAACCTTTGGTCTTGTTGATCATGAAATTCTGCTGCAAAATTTGAACTGTTACAGGTTTGACAATAATGTTTTTTTAGACAATGTGAGCCTTAATATGACCTCTCAAGATAGAATTCATGGTGTAATCGTAGATAACAATCTTATTTGGTCTATTCACATTAAACACATTTCAAAAAAGGTTAATTCTTATCTTTGGCTACTGAGGAAGATCAAAACATACATTCCTCTTCAGTATAGGGTCATCTTTTATAAAAGTTATATTCAGCCATTTCTGGACTACTGTAATGTAATTTGGGGTAATACCTCTAATTCAAACATAACAACACTTATAAGGCTCCAAAGAGAGCTTGCCATTTAATTATAGATCAATGTATAGACAATTTTCAGGATGCAATGAATAATATAAAGGTTTTAACAATACATGAAAGAATATTTTTTAGAAAAGCCAAATTGATGTATAAAGTATCCAGAAAATCTATTCCTATCTATCTAAGCAATATCTTTCACCAAAGAGATGCTGATAGTACTCCAAATTTAAGGTCCATAAGAAGAAAAAAATTACATTATACCAAGGCCAAAGAAGGAATTGTTTAAAAAAAGTTTTCAATATACTGGTCCAGTAGTATGGAACAACATTCCCAGCGACATAAGGCAGGCTCCTTGCATTTCTTCGTTTCATAATCAATGTCTTAAATGGATGAAATCTTTAATCTTTAAAAAATTGAACACTGCTAGTACCAAAAAAAAAAATACTGCCTGCTTTTCTGTAATTTGGCATCATTTTCAAAACTAAATGTTTCAATGCAGAATGATATTTTATGTTTCTTATATGTTTATGTTTTTACAGATGCCTGTGCATGTGTTCCAGGCTTGATACTTTGAAATTTAAAATTCCTTAATTGTTTAGTGTTGAGCCAGACTCTTCACATCATGTTGTATGTATTGTATATATTGTACATAACAGATAGAAGGCCTCAAGGTAGATTAGTTCTGTAACTAATTGAGTTAGCTTCTCTAAATAAAGTCTTTTTTTATTATTATTATTATTATTATTATTATTATTATTATTATTATAATCCTTCTTTAAACTGGTTTAGATAATATCTAAACCGAAAGCATTAGCAAAATTAGCTCTCAAACTTGCATTATTCATTCAGGGGTCCCTCAAGGCTCAGTTTTAGGCCCTCTCCTCTGTATTATATCTATATTAATGATGAACCATTAAATATTGAATCCACAAATGCATATTGGTTTGCAGATGATGCAACCTTGTATACATATAGTTATGATACTGATGTTATCCAAAATTGATTAAATTCTGACCTTTTTAGAGTCCAAAATGGAGCATGACAAATTGGGATGGTAATTAATGAAGGTAAAACAATATGTATGATTTTGGAGACCTCACAAAAGCTACACAAGTCAGGGAACCCAGAACTATCTATTAACCATCAGTTAGAAAATGTCAAACATGAAAAGCTTGTAGGTGTCAGTAGATAAAATAATTTACAATAGGATGACCATATTGATAAGCTTTGTAAAACACTGTCATCCAGTATTGCCCTACTCAGCAGACTAAATAAATATTTACTATGGAAACTCGCAATCTATGCTATAAGTCATATATTCTTACAACAATATCTCAACTTGACATGATTGATAACCTTCAGAAACAAGGAGCACACATATTTTGTTATGCATCTATTGACCATTCCTGAGAAGCATTTCCAGAGGTGGTTCTTTTGAAGAATTTTAAAACTGAAACCATAATAAAACCTTTGATAAATACTTTTACAATTGCTGGCCATCCCAAATCAATCCAATATAATCAAGGGTAAAAATTTATGACTGGAATTTTACAAGTTAGGCATGAATGAGGCATCAAACAATTTAAATCTACTGCCTATCACCCTGAAAGTCAAGGAGGAAAGACTTCATGAAACTGTGAAGAATTATTTGGTCATATTGCTTTGACACAGGAAAAGATTGGGATGAAGGTGTTAATTTGATGTTGTTTACTATCAAAAAATCAAGTCAAGAATCATTATATTTTAGTCTTTTTGAACTAGTTTTTGAACATACTGCCAATAGGCCATTGAAGTTATTAAAAAAAGAACTTCTTTCAAATGAAGATCCCAAGAATAATCTCCTTGACTTTGACTTTGATTTCAAATATAAATTATCGAAGACTTTTGAAGTAGCAAGAACTAAATTAAATCTGACTTCATTTTAGTCAGCCAAATATGTATGACAGAAATACAAAGGAAAGGAGTTTTCAGCCAGGTCATAGAACTGTGGCTCACTGGTCCATCCTTATAAGTCTTCTTGATGCTAAATTTTCTGCTCCTTATCCAATTTAGTACTCCTGAGAAGCGGAAACAGAAACAATTTTTTGTCAAAGCAAAACATGTCAAAGGAGTATTTTGCAAGAGATCAGGCCTTATCTTACCGCTTACAGAGGATAAGGACAGTAAATCAGCACACACTCCAACACTTTTGTCCTGGATAAAGTTATGGAATTTAAAAAACCAGACCAAATGAATATGCATCACATTTCAGCTTAGTAAGTTATGGCAGTCCCCATAGACAGGGCATATAAGTGAAACTGTTCTCTAACTGACATTAATGATGCCATGGGATGGAGTTCCTAGGTCATTTCTCCAACTTTTGTCTCAGAGACCTTTCATCCAACAAGGTTCAATTTGATCAGGTGTGACCCATAACCATAGTGCAACAGATTACCTTCCCAGGTTTTGTTACAGCATCATAAAGACTTGGCTTCATGGCTTCTGATGGTTTTGCAGGATGGAAAATGTTTCTCTTTCAAAGTCACTCTCCAGCATATAGAGTAACTTCTGCTGTTTGGTTTTCTCAAAGCTGTTTCACATGCACTAGGGGATAGTCTTTCGATGGTAAGGAGGTGTAACTCCATCCACCTCTTAAACATTCTCCTAAACTATTATAATCACATATTGTATTTTTAAAAAAAAGCAATTTTTTGTTGTGAAATACAAATATTTAATAATACTTACCTTATCATAATACACATAAACCTCACAGCCTTCCACAATTACATCCATATAGAGAGTGCACCTTCAGCTCCAGTAGTAACTGAAGTATTCAAGGGATTTGGTACCAGTCACTGTATCAAGGGGAGATCATTCTTATCTGCCACCTAGATAGACAGGTGACCTTTAGGTTTTTTGCTAAAAGTTTTAGTCTGAGCTTGATTTGTTAGGTAGTAGTAGCAATCTGATGGTATTGTGATTGGGTAAGTATTAATAAAAAGATATTTTTGCTTGAAAGAAATTGTGTTGTTTTTTTATTTTAGATCAACCTCAGTGTTAAGTTTCTTACTTTGTAGCTAAATAAAATGTGGACTGAAGAAAATGGATTTTTTTTATATATAATGATCTTATCACTTCTTTGACATTTTTGCATATTATAACATTTTTATATATTTGTTAATGAAGGAATTACTAATTTTGTTTTCTTTTCTTTTTATTTTATAGAGAATGGAGAATTTGTTGACAGAATGCAATCAGCAACTAGTCAAAGATAAAAGGCTTGGTAAATTTTATGTTTTGGTGTATTCTTTCTCTCTCTGTCTCTCTCATTATTCTGACCTTAAATAGCACATATTTATAAAGTTTAGACATATTTTCATTTTCTGAGAACCATTTTTGAAGAAAAAAGAAAAGATAGGAAAGTTGAAATCCATGCTCCAGCATTTCACTTCCTGTCTTGGACATAGGCAGCATGAAAGAAAAAAGAATTAGTCCAGAAATACTTGAAACCATACTGGTCCTACACTTTTAAAAAATAGGTACCCATTGATCTTGTCCCATCCTTCTTTTCATGCTGTCAATACATTTATGCAGGGATTTAAAATTTTTTATAAAAGTCAGCTTACCCAGGACAAGCAAACTGGAAAGTTGAATTTGCCTTTGGAACATGTGAGCTTCCCTCAGTCAAAATATTGCAATATGAGTAAGACAGCACACTCATGTTATCAGCTGTAACAACAATAATGAAACATCTTTATTGTACATTAAAGCCTGTTATGAGAGACCACCCCTTCTGCCAACCAAAAGTGGTTACTCATAAGAGGTTTTACTGTACTATAAAGATGTTTCATTATTTTTGTTACAGCTAATAGAGACCACCCCTTCTGCCAAATCAAAAGCAGTCTCTCAAGACAGGTGGTCTCATAAGAGTTGTGTGAAAATGGACTGGTTTCCAGGGTCAAAAGTTAGCATTGATGAAGAAGAAAAAATACTCCTACTCACTGTAAATGGATCAAATCTTTTATTCATAAATCTTGTTAAATATTGCATGCATTCCTCTCAAAATTACTTTATATAATAAAGATGTACATCTATTAAAAACTGCACACTTAGCTATGAACTTGTGTTTTACCGATGTTTAAGCTGGCTGCTATTTTGCGAGCAGTCTTCTCTTTTTCACTTTTTTCAATTACATTCTTTTTTCCAGTGTTAGAATTTTTCTTTTTTTCATCGGATGTTCTGCCATTATTATTATTAGTGTTGATGTATTAATGACTAGATGTGTTTTGACTTTGATCAGGTTTGGGGGAAATGTGGAATATATATATATATATATATATATATATATATATATATATATATATATATATATATATATATATATATATATATATATATATATCTTATATACCAATGTATGAAACCAAAGGACATAATTAACTCATCAAGAAACAATACATTTATTTTGAGACTAAGTTTCAATCACCAGCGTTATTGCTTGATAAACAAAGGTTGCGACCTTTGGCACCCAGATAAACAGATGGTGGCTTGGTGAAACACTAACAAAAGAATATGAAAAAAATAATCCGGAAATGATTCACACTTGCTAGTATTAAAGACAAAGAGCTCATTCACCCCCCAGGCATTATGGATTAATTGGAAAGACAAACGTTTTACTAAAACCCTACGCTGAAGCCATTTTGAAAGAAATCTAACTTAGACATTAGGACTACCAGCATTGTGTGGGTTTTCACAAAGATAAATAAAAGATACAAACCTCTAAATTGACTGCATATGTCTATCATTACTCCCTTTGATTAAAAAAAAAATGGTTAATCTTGCTGGCTATTGACATGACTTTAGCACTAAAATGGCGGTTAGTAACATGTACTTTAGTCTGGTTTACTGCAGTTTACACATTACATCATATGCTGGACTTGTAAATTTTACAAAACTGGTAGCTAGCCAATTTTTATTATTAGAATATCTTCATGTATGACGCTGTCATTGTTACAAAGGATTAAATGATGGTTATTGCTGTTTATCTCGCTATATGGTTATTCAACTGTAGTGTTATTTAATGTGCTCTTTGCATACTACACATGTCCTGAGCTCTTGTGTTTACAAAGGATTAAGTCAAGGTCAGTGGTGTTGATCAGTTTTGATTGGCATTTTTGCAATGTATCTGCTCATAGCAGTGTCAAAATGCGTATTTTGCCAAGACTGGTCATGTTCAGCAGGTGGTCGCTCATAGCAGAGCAGTTAGAGAATAAAATCAATCCGTGCAATATTATTGTGGTCAGAAATAACAGGTGGTCGCTCATAAAGAGACAGATTTTACTGTACTCTGAAGGACTTGGGACATTTATTTTATCAATTGACTTGCCAATTATCATCTGTCACCTTGAAATTGACAACATGCATACGAATGTTTGACATGACAGCTTTGAAAATTTAAAAAAATCTGTTATCCATTTAATTGTTTGCCATAAATCTGTATCAAGTAAGCAACAGATCACAAACACCAATTGTGGGTGCTACATTTTCAATACGTCAATTATGCTTTGAACAAAATACTACTAGTGGTTAATCATTGGGTACTTAGTGCCTTTTATTTCCAAACACACATGCCAAAGAAATCTCATGAGTTATATTATTAACAATTAACACCTTCTCACATTAGAAACAGCTACATATTATCAAAAATAATCATCGGCAAACTGATTGTTTGAGCCTACAAGCTCACAAATGATGCTAGGTTTAAGAACTGGAAGTCAGTGAATCTTAGATATATACAAATATTGCAATTATAATGTAGCTAATGAATTTAATATTTTATTCCTTATTTGTCAAGACTTGCTGTAAATAGTAAGTATGCACATTCTCGTGTGTGCATGAGAAAATGCGAGACTGGCCTTGACATCAACTAGAAGATGGAAATAAAATATAATAGATGGTAGAAACTGTGGCCAGTTATTTAGAAGACTTTGGTACATATAAAGACTAATTAAAGTTGCTGATATATGTACAGTGGCAGAATGACAGGGTATAAAATTTGTAGAATAAAAAGAATTACTAATGGACAATGTCCCCATTCTTCCACTATCTATCAATCCTTTGAACTTCCCCACATGCAAGTACCTTGGGAAATTTGAGCTTGTCTGGGAAGTCTGGCAAGTGGATTTGTAAATCCTTGATGTGCATAAATTTGTGTTATATTTTCTTTCACAGTTAAGTATTAGAGTTTATAAACTGTATTTAACACATTAACCCTTGGAGGTTTTGAGTTATTTTGCTTGCACATGAGCAGTAGGGGAAAAGTTGGAGTTCTTTTCTTTTTTTTTTACTTAACAGACCCATCATTTAACATCACTTAACAGAGCACCCTTTAATCCTAATTCCCACCTTGTCCTACTTTTTGCACAGGTTCAACTGTCTGTGTGAAGTTCAGATTGGTTTGTCTTAGATCTGAGGCCAAAATATCAAAAATTTGGACACAAAATTGGATTTTGACCATGGATGAATTGACGGTGGAAGAAAAAAAAAACGGGTCAAAAAAATTTGATTTTACTCTCTGTATTTTGTTTAAAAAATGTCCAGACTATTTGGTATTTTTGTAGAGCTAAATCTGTCTACCTTTCTATATTACACTTTAGTGTATCTTACATGACCTTGATGTTACAGAGCATGGAAGTAGGCTAACTGCTGCCCCATAAATGTGGCACCCGGGGTTAAAGTGATAACAAGGATTTTGGAAAAAATGTACAAACTGTCAAGGATTGGTTAAAGTTGTAATTTATGTCTTATGTCGATGCACAAGTGATTAAATATGCAATGAATATTCAAATTTGGTGATGTCATCAAAATGCACCCAATAATACATTAACCCCTGGAGGTTTTGTTGTTTTTGCATGAAATGCAAGTAGGAAACACATTTTTTGGGCTATTTCTGAATACATCCTAATACATCGACATCCAAGCAATTTTCTATTTGCCAAATGCCTAGTGTTTTTTTTTTTTAGAAACAGTGTTTCCATTGGTTATTTTGCTTGCACATAAGCATATGGGGGAAAAGTTGGAGTTCTGTTTTTTTTTTTTTTTGTTTTGTTTCATAACCTACCCATCATTTTCATAAGACCACTCTTTATTCCAAATGCCCACCTTGTCCTACTTTTTGAACAAGTTCACCTGTCTGTGTGCAGCTCTGACTGGTCTGCCTTAGATCTGAGGCCACAAAGTTTAAAATCTGGTCCCAAAATTGGATTCCGATCTCAAACGATTTTTTTATGAAAAAACACGAGTAAAAAAGTTAGGTTTTTCCCTCTGTATATTGAAGTGCAACTAAATCATAAAAATTATTTGGTATCAATGTAGAGCTAAATCTGTCTACCTTTCTATAATCCACTCACTTTAGTGTATCATGCCTGACCTCGACTCTACAGACCTTGGAAGTAGGTTACTACCTCCTGCCCTGTAAATGCGGCATCAGGGGTTTGTGTGTTAATGGTGCAAAGTTATTTTTTAATTGTTATTTCCCAAGGTTGCTGTTTTTTGGAGCAGATTTTACATCTGTAGGTGTGGTTCAGTTTTAGTAGTCATAAGAGACATAGGTTCATGCCCTCCATACTGTAAATAGTGAGTCATAATAAACATATTGACTTTAGTGTCAACTTTATTCTGCTATAATTAATTATTACAGGTTCAGATCCACTGCTGTGTCTTCTTTACGAGATCACGCAACCACAGGAAGAAACTCCTTTTGAAATGCTGCAGGAAAATCCTGCAATGTGGCGCTTTCGATCACAGATCACCATGGACCACCTTCGTCATGAATTTGATGTTCGGATTATGGGCACAAAGAAAACTCAAATACAACATCCAGTTCTACAGCTGTTCCTGAAAGAGGTATTTAACTTGATTGGGAAATTTAAATTGGGGTCCATGTCATTAAGAAGTCAACATTGTTTTGTTAATTTCAATGGATTTTTTTTTTGTTTTGATAATTAAATTCAGTTCTGGCACCAGAGTGAAAAAAATCTAATAACTCTAATATGAAGATGGTAATCTTCAATAGCCTAGAGCTCTTCCTGTCAGATACACATGGGACTTGTGGAAAAAAAATTCCCCATCCATTCATTATGCACATTATTGATTAGCATAAAGTCTTGTGTCACTCGTACATGTACTGATAAATATATGCATGTACCGCCAAATAATATTTCTGGCAAATGTGTGGGCATCACATAATTTACAGGCACATTGACACTATGATGGTATTTCAGGTCTAGTGTCTGTCACTAACCTGATTGCCACTATATATAAATATGCAAATTCAAATCATTATACCTTTAATATTTTTAATTCATTTTTTATGATTTTTCATTTTTAAATTCCTTGTATGAGGGCCTCAAGGTAGATTAGTTCTTGGCTAATTGTGTTACCCTCTTTAAATAAAGTCATTATGAAAGTTTTAGTATGCACTTAAAAAAGGACCACTAATTCACAGGATAACATAAAGTACCATATTTTCCGGCGTATAAGTCGAGAATTTTTTACTTGAAAGTTCGGTCTTCGTCTTATACTCTGAATCGACTTATATATGGATTTTGTCATTGAAATTGCATCGACTTATATATGGATTACAGTATCCGGTATGCTATTGATATTGCTCTATAATCGGCATAATCGAAAACAGGTCACATAGATTTACAAATTCATGTTAAATTGCTATGTCAATAAATTGTCATAAAATAATATGACTGCATTTATATTTGTAAGTTTTGTCATTATTTATTTTGCATTCTGCGTGTTTTTTCTTATTTCTCAAACATAAAATAAAAGAAAACAATTACTGGTAAAAACTTCACCGGGCCGCATAGCACACTTACGGTCTAAACTCTATAGTATACTGTACTAATTCAAAGCATATTGTTTGTTCCTAAAAAAAAAAAGATATGAAATAACTGGTTCATTAATATTTGATTTTCCAGTATAATGTTGGACACACGTGAGCAATTACCGGCATAGCTTTTTTTTTTATTGATCCAATTGATCCTACAAAGGGATGTAATCCATATTAACTGGAGCATTCTATGATTATTTATAAAATAATGTAGATCATGCATTCTACTGAATCCTCCAAATCATATGTTTATACGGTACTTTATCATTTTAGCTGTGCTGATATTTACAGTGACATAATTCAGTGGTTAAAATACAGCCAGTTCTGCCTGCTGTATTTATTAGAGTACATCAAAAAAACATGACGCAATAGCTGGGCGGCAAGTTCAAAGAACTTTGACTAGCAGCTTGGGTGGGAAAATGTGCTGAAATTTACAATGACTGAATTCAGAGACAGAAAGATCCTGAGATGTACATGTAGTTATTATAAGAATACACTTTAGCTTCCATTATTTAATCTACGGACATGTACTATTTCATCATTCATTATGTATACCCGTTACATAATTTTTTTAATTTTCTTTTCATTGAATTCAGTCACATAATGATCTGTGACAAAACTATTGAATATTTTACATCCGTGTGTGGATATTTTTGATGGAAATATTTGTATTATGGATTCAATGTATGCTACAAGATTCGCTGGTGAGTACACGGTGTTGATACTCTTTTCATGCAATAGATTATACATGTATATATAAATTAGACACGTGTATGTACCAATGCATGGTTCTCTGAATAAAGTACCGTAATTGTATTTGACAAAGTTTCTCAAATAAATTACCGTAGGTTTAAACTTTCATCTGGAAGGAATGATCATAGCTCTTGTTGCAATGGATATTGCTGGTAATTTGGAATATCATACGACGATACCATCAATATTCATGCAACCGGAAGTTACTACCGGTAGTATAAGATACAAAGCCAAGTTATTGACCTGGCCTCGTCTTATACTCCGAATCGACTTATATATGGACGAAGGATGGAAAATTTACAAAATTGGTCAATTCGACCTATACTCCGCATCGACCTATAGGCCGGAAAATACGGTACTTTGATTTTATCTGATGTACTATTCTGATATCTAAGGCATGGTTATTTCTGCTTAAAATAGCAAAATGAATTTGGAGTCTCTTATTAGTTGTAATGTGTTTTTACTATTCACATTTCTTAAGTTTAGTATTTTTTAAGTTTTTGTCTAAGCGTATGTTTATCGTCAGGGTATGTAATATGATGGAGATAAATATTTCAAGATATTTCAACCAAACTTCATACAGTGGTCCCACTCCTATAAAACCAATCCTTCTGCAGCAGGAATGTAGCTTGATGAGATGGATAGCCTTTCTATAGTATTCACACAACCCTCATTTGTGTCTACCCCAACACTAGTTTTAAAAAGAAAAAGGATCAACAACAAAAAAATATAGAGAAAACTTTGTCTTTTATTTCTAACCTATCACCAGATGTTCCCTGACACTGTAAACTTATTGGTGTGCCAAACCAAATGGAAGCTGTGTTTGTAAACACACAGATGGACTGCTCACTACTTTTCTGGTTTCTAGATCAGTCTCTTTTGATTAAATAAACCAAGAAGTTGATAGTGTTCGGGACCCCCTGGTATATTTATTTCACTTCAAATGCAATACCGCTCATTAAACTCATTAAAGTGTTAGGGACCAGCCTTCCACTGCTAAAAGAGACCATCATAAAGCAGAGAGGATTTATCTCATCCAGACTAACTATTCATAAGCAAATATATGAAGCTGCTAAGAAGAACATAACAAACATAGTCCATGCAGCAAAATCAGCCCACTACAGTACTAAGATAATGGAAAGTTGCAGCTGCAAAGAGCTTGGAAAGTTGCAGCTGCAAAGAGCTCTTCAAGATTACTAACAAGCTAATGTCAAGGAACAAATGTACAACACTTACAATTACATTCTCTCCAGTTGACCTTCTGGACCTGTTTGCACATTTCTTTTGTGACAAAGTACAAGCCATTTGAGACAAGTTTGACGACACAATTTCAATTGACTAATTGTCACCATACAGCTTGCAATAGAGAATTTCAGTGGCAACCATTTGAACCTGTCTCTATGGATTTAGTACATACAATCATGATGAAGAGTGCACCAAAGTCATGTGAACTTGATCCAATTCCAACATCACTGCTTCTAGAGTGTTTGTTTAGATCAAGTATTACATTCATTAACTGACAGTATTAATACCTCTCTCTCTCATCCCAATTTCACACACATCATATATTTTCAATTTTGTATCAATCCTAAATATCAGATAGATGCACATAATTATATTTTCAAACCTCAGTGACCTTATCAGGATGGTAACTACACCACTCTTTGCACCACTGCATTACTAGGTTTGATTCCTAATGCCATCCCATTTTTGGCATACATGCCAACCATTACACTTTTGACATAATCATTATGCTTTTTTCACCTACCATAATTTCATCTTATCCTCGTCTGTAAGTGAATTACACTTTTTTGGTAAGTTACAAAACATTTAAGACTTTAAGCAATAAAAAGTTCTATCATTTTTATAATCATCACCTTAATCCCACTAATCATATCAATTTGAGAAGAGTTTACTTGTCCATTCTTGACTTACATGTTCTTTCCTTTTTTTCTGTTTATAGCTACCGTATAAAACCAATTTCCAATAAAACAGACAGGTTACTTTGATTGTACTGACTGCCTTGCAAATGCATTATACAGTCCTACCCGTTTATCTCAACATTCTCGGGACCGAGGAAATATTGTCAAGATAAGCGGATGTCGAGATAAGTGTTTGGGGGGGGGGGGTCTGAAGAAAAAAAAATGCAAGTTAAATTCTTCAGTAAGGGGTAACCGGTCATCAGTGAGTAGTATTTACACTTTGAAAAAAACAATGTAAATTATTAGTATGTGGGGACAAAACTTGAATGAAATACACTTGTATATTGACAAATAACATTTTGGTTACCTTTGTGTAATAAGTCCACAATAAAATATTGCATCGGTCAAATCCTGATATGAAAAACATGAGAGATTCAATGTCAGCATTAGCACGTGTTTGTCTAGTTGTTAGTTGCATGCTTCAAGTACATGTACTTAAATCAGCCTAGATTTCGGTCAGTCTGTTCCCATGTTATTGAGGCTACCAGGGGGTGGGGCTATTCACAGGGAAATGAAAAACTGTCAACAGTACATGTATTCTCCACAAATACTTTTGTATCCGATGTTATGACGAACATTAAAGCGACTGCACCAACCACGTGTTGAAGCGAAGTTCTCCACACTAAGCTTTTTCGATAATGCTTAATTGAACCGTGAACCATTTAGATGCTTCCTCCACGTCTTCAAATGTACCAGTCTTGCTTCTTCCTTTGGGGAGCACAGTTACCTTCAACTTAGTCTTTCTTGGACGTGTTATTTTTAAATGAAAAAATTTCACAGACCTCTTTGAGAAATGTTCATCCCTTAACTTCATTAACAGCCAGATATTTAGTTTCCAAAGACTGTAAATTTAATTTGCGTTTTACCCTTCTGTCGGTAGCCATCGTAAATGTAAATAAAGTTAAAAACGAAACTTTCACAGCGAAAATCACCGATCACTTTCAAAGGTCTCAGAAACGCGTAATCCATATTTTCACGCAATTTTTATATATGGGATTCAGAAAATCACGTATACAGGAGTCCTCTGTACGCATCAATTTCCTGGACGGCAAATTTAAGGGCTTGCCAGTCCTGCTTCGACCACCTGTTGATTGGGAAATTGTGTTCATCAATTGATCCTTTTCGCTGTGCTGATATATTTACAATCAGAAAATTCAGTGGCTGAAAGACCCACAGATGTACATGCTGTCATTGTAAGAGTACATTTGAAGAACATGACCCACAAGCTAGGCGGCAAGATCAAAAACTTAACTAGCTGCAGAGTGGTGAAAAAACGTGCTGCTATGGGTTTTTTTTTTTTTTTTTATCCAACCGCAACATTAAAGCCTGGCGGCAAGATCAACTAATTGTTAAACAAAGTATTGGTCTTAATTGGCAGCTTGTCGACATAAACGTTTTGAAAACAAAGGATTTGTTCAGGCTGGGACCAAGGGCTTCTTTCGACATATACGTTTTTCTTTTATCTCGACGTCGACATAGGCATGACAATTTGATAGTAATAGTAGACCATGGGACCGGGACTTTGCTTTTTTGTCGACATAGGCGGCTTGTCGAGATAAGAGATGTCAATATAAACGGGTAGGACTGTATTGATAATCATGTTAGATAGTGTACCAGTTTGTACTTCTAAAGAAAATGGTGCCAGATGTTAAGAGAATCTGGATTTTATGATGTGTCTTGTGGATGAAAATTGTTGGAGCAGATGGGTCTTTTTAAACTTAAAAACATGTCTGATCAGTAAAAGGACAAATCAACACCATTTTACAAATCTGAAAGGAAGAATATGAGGGTGATGCTATACAGCACTTGGATTGAGCACAAACAAATTTGTGGACTTCATGATCCTGTAGTGAAAGTTAGACATGCAGAATGGTTGAGTGTTGAATCAAAATAATTTGTGCCAGTATGTTTTGTTTGTATTATGGTTCTAATCCACATGGATTTTGCCCTTTGTGACAAGATTTTTGACCAGCTGCAGATCCAGGGAGGCAGCCCAAAAAATGGGAATTTTTTTATAGTCAGCTGTAATTCGGGCATGTAATCTATAAATTACACTTTTTTCGCTCAGATTACTCTTTTTTGCCACTTATGTTAGCAAACATTTTGCTTATACCTCTCTCGATGCTGACTTTGAGCTCAGAAAAGAATATGCACCATCCTGCATAAGAGGTGACTAATGAAGACAGGAGACTTATTGGTTCATTCTGTAGCACAACCAGAGGATTCACCCAAAACCTGCCCAAATCCACCACATGCTTGATGTAAATCAAATGAAACATACCCAAAATCACATGAAAACATTGGAAAGAGTACTGTTTTGTGGAAACAGACAACAAATTATGCCACATTTAGTATTTACATTGAGTAGAAATGAAACAAGAGAAAATTCATTGGATTCATCGCCAGTGCTGGTTATCAGGTCCAAAATGGACCCAATCAGTACATTCCTAGTGAAAATAAAATTTGCTTGTTTCTACAAAATAGTACCATTTCCAAGGTTTTATTGTGGTTTGGGGCATGTTTTGTTTGATTTGCATTGTGTTTTAGTGGATTTGGGCAGGTTTTTATTTGGTTTTGGTGAATTGTACATCCTGTGATTAGCATACAGACTTAAAACCCAAAAGGTTTTAATTCAAATTCTACTGTTGGATCAGCCATGGTCAGCTACCATGATGTGTCTTTGGGCACTGCACTTTACTCAAATTGCCTTGGCTTTAATGACCTATTTGTGTTGGTGTGCCATATTACGCCAAAGCAAACCAAATCTATTGACTTAACTTTGAAGTATTGGACAAGTGTGTTGTGTATTTTTCTAAGCTACTTTAGTTTTATGTAAAACATAGCTAAATATTGCCAATTTTTGCCTTTTACAATATTAAGGATAAAGCATGAGAACAATGTTAAATAAATAATGCAAGTACAAGTCTGCAGAACCTGTCTTTATTCCTATCTTATCACTATGTATAGAATCCAGCAAGCTGATTAGACAAAATTTAAATTAAGCTTTACCAATCAGATGTCATAAATCTAGACTTGAAGACGTGTTGGTGAAATTTCAGCCTCGTTAAGATCCAAGACTACTGTCCTGATTAATGATTTTTTTTTTACCATAGGAGCATCATCTGCGGGCAATTTGCTACCTTCCCAGCATTTTGAAGTTGCAGAGAATCCTGTTCCATAAATATCAGAGAAAGCTGGATCGTGCTGAAGCCTCTACCATTACAATGGAGATGCTCAGAAAAGATTCTGATGGAGGTTTGTACCATGCAGTGAAAATACAAACTTGTGCTACTGTCAGTGCTTGTTCATCAGCATTTTCTTTATTAGTGTTGAAACAATAATAACTGACATGTACAAATCATAATTGTCAGGTTGTTATAAGTGGTATGCTTTTGACAGTATTCCATTATATGGTATCAGTCATCCATTCACAATGGCTACTTTTGCAAAAACTGCCTGATAAATTTGCACATCATTTTAAAGGATCATTCCTGCCTTCAGATTTGTTTAATTGATGCAAATCCATCTTCCAATGGCTGCCATTCCTTAGAATTGAAAAACATTAAATCATACTGTCATCAAAAACTGCTTAAAAGAAATTGACCCAATTTAACGGAAAGCTTGCTGGCATAAAGGTCTTCAGATGTGCCAGTCCTCCATCAGATATGGCAAAATATTTAAACAGCTTATTTTCATAAAGTGCTAAACAGAATTTGATTAAATGATGCTGTTATGTTGTCCAGAATACTTTAAAAGGGAAACCTTGAAATTACTTCTTCTGAAAAGCCACCCACAAAATTTTAGTGAATTTGACAGAAAGCATCTTGACAGAAAAGGCTTCAAAATGTATTCAACTGATACTGATACACCATTACAGATGGATGTTGTTATTGCAAACAGACAAATCTTGAAACAATTTCTTTTGAAAAAAACACTGAACAGAATTTGACCAATTTAACAGAAGGCATCATGACATAAAGCGCTTTCACAGTTATGCAAATGATGCTTATTCACCACGACTGCTCTGGTGGCCTTGTGATTAGAGTGTCTGCCTCAGATGTGGGTAATCATGGGTTCAAATCCCTGTCAAGTCATACCAAAGACTTATAAAAAGGATACTAGCATCTGCCTGACTGGTTCTCAGCATTAAGAAGTTAATGTTAGGACCTGGTGGAACATGATGCTACATGTCTGCAGTATGTTGCCCTTTGTGCTAGACATGACTATAAATTGTCACATTGCAGACATTATAGCGATATAGTAAAAATTATTAAAGCTACATTTAAAAAATTCCAAAACACCCCCTTATCTACAATCACATATGACTGCCTTTACATAAAATGGATGAACTACACAGCTTCTCAGTTTTTACAGAATCTGACTAGAATTTAAAAGAAAGTACATTGTACTCTTACATGAATGGTTTTCATTTTTTTAAATCACTTGGCATAACTGAACCAACTTTGGCAAATACCTTTCAGCTTTATACAGCTTTTGCCAGTCTATCATTTATTTTCATGTCTCAGTTTTATTGGTTTTAATTTTAAAATAATTTAAAAAATAAACAAAGACATATTTTCTTGGGTAATTAAATTCATATTTTTTAAAATATCATTTATGTATTTAATTTCATGGATTAACCTGTACAAATACCCCTGATAAAGAGTGCAATTGAACAAAAACATGCCATAAACAAATGGTAGTTGCATCAATTGTTAAAATAATAATAATAATAATAATAATAATAATACCACCTGTATGTCAGCACAAATCAAATGCCTTTCAAGCTGAATCACTTACACTCAGTAGCTATCGGTTATTAAAGTACACGTGCATGATCATGTCCTTCAAACACTGCCATAAAGTTGTACCATCAGTTACTTTCTGATGACCATGACTTTAACAGTGGCACAGGAGGGTACAATTCAACTTTACTCCTCATCAGTTCAGATAGTGTCATTCCATGCGTGAACCAAACACGTGACCAGCTGCCCCTTGTTCAAGGCAGTTTGCTAATAGATTCAACATTTGATGTGTCCAGCACCCTTCAAGTGCAAAGCTGCTTACTGAATTGAAAAACTATGACAATCCTTTGTTTGATTCTGCCTTAGGTGCAAACCATCTTCAGCCACTAGACTTTAATAAAACTTCATCAAATCAAGCTTATTCATGCTGAATAGATAATTGTGGCTTTTGCATTGTGTCAAAGGGTGGACCTAATATTTGAGACTGCTTGTTTAGCTTCTTCAACAATTTCAGAATTATTTGTGTGACTTATATTTGCTTGTACCAGCAGACTTGATTAACATGTTGCCAGTTCAGTTTTATTTCCATGAAAATTAGAGAAGTCGTGTTATAAGTTTATACACCTAGTGTTTGTGTTTCAAGTAATAGTACTAGGATTTTTAAAGTCTTGTTGTATTAAGCATGCATGGATACATGCAGGGACATACTTTAATAAGAATTTTAAAAATTTGATAGTTTCACATGAATGAAAAATCAATTGTATTAAGTATTAAATCTAATTTTCATATACTAGTATGCACATTTAGTATTCTTTCCTTCGTTTTCAGTAATACTCAATGTTGAAATATACCATTAGCTTTTTCTCATCTCTCTATCCTTATTTTTGTCACAGCAATTGATTTAAGGCAGTGATTCTAACTACCAGATACCAAACAGATACATGTGTATTGAAACAATATAAAATGCAAAATGTTTCTTTTTCTTAAGGATAAAAATAAAATAAACACAAGTAAAAGCTAAAGTTTTATTAGCAGATTACAGAAATGATGTTAATTTAGCAAATAAAGTTTTGAAACATGCTAAGAAAATGAGTTTTGGGTGCTATTTTTTTGTCTTCTTTGACCAATTGTTTGTATGGGTCTTTAAACTTGTGGTTTGGAGCAACACCAACATCCACAAAATGGTGCCCCATGAAAATTAGTGATACTACAGTGTATCCACTGATTCTAAAAGTGAAACCTTGAAACACATTCTTGAAAACACTCAGTAACATTTGAGTAAATTTGACAGAAGTCCAATGGCAGAAAGGTCTTTCAAACTTCAGAAGTGATGCCAGTTCAACTAAAAATATAGTACCATTACTGAAAATAGAAGATTGTGACAGCTTTTATCACTAAACAGAATTTTACCAGTTATGGAAGAAAGCATCCTGGGATATAAGTACTTCTCCATATTGGACACAATGACCAAGATGTGCCATCAAATATGGATAAAGATTTTAAAAAATTAAACAAACTTTCAAATGGTTGTTTTCTATACATATTTGAGTAACAGCATTGGAAGAATTCATACATAAAGCATCTTACTGACTCATATTTCCTGGCCAACTGCCCTTGCATTTGTGTGTATAGACCAATGGCAGCCAATTGTACAATCTTGTACAAAGTTGAGCATCTTTTCTTTCTTTTGTTTTTACAGATGAACTTCCAAAATTACTGGATGAGTATGCAGAGGTTTGGGATCTTGTCAGAGAAAATTTAGGTAAGATAGAAACAAGTGTTTAATTATGTTCACAGATTTCTCTTTATCAGTTTGAACATCATATACCTTTTTATAACTGAAGCACCATCAGAACTAGCTATGCATGGTCGATATACATGCATCATGTAAACTGCTGCAAGGAGTGACCATTTTGTTATTGAGATTAAGTATTTGATGTCATCATTATAAAAGCATTCAGTTTATGTTGTTTATAATTTGTTATGATCTTATTTTTTCTTTATAAATTGTCTCTAGATATTTTCATAAATCCCTGACATGACCATTATTCGTGGAAAATTATGGTGAGAGAAAATATCTTTGCAATCATAAGAGCGATGGATTTGAATTTGTCCTTGACATTTATATGTCAGAGATCCAAACTGTGTTATATCCCAGACTTTACTGAAATATGAGCTCAAATGACTGTTCACTAATTCAGCTTGTCAGATACTGGAATTAAGATGCTCATAATTATCCTATGCTGTTGTTTGGGCGTTATTTTCCCATCGGTCTGTACTATAAACATTTTACATCGCTTCCTTCCAGAATATGCTTTATTCTAGGGAGTTTTATGTCTACTCACATGTCTTTGTCAATCTGCTTCCATGTCATCCAGATTTTAACTTGAAATCAGCCACATGCATCTAAACACTCTTTGATAAGACAACTTTTGCAAATGATTTGAGAACACATATTTGTAACCATTTAGTTAGTACAATTATGGTACATAAAATGCAAAATGAAGGTGCTGTGCTGATGTATGTAATGTGGCAAAATTGCAAAGTATACAATAACACACAAAACATAGGTTCAATAGGCACTTTATTGTGAATATAAAATAATCTTTGGCATAATCAGGCAAGTCCTGTCACAGCATACTGCATCTGCCCAGCTGTGAATTTTTGTGTAGCATAGGAATGCCTCAGGAAGAGAGAATCTGGGAGTTTGTAGGTTGTGAAGTGTCTGACACCTGTATGTGGAGCCACAAGGGGCTGATATGAAGGTATATAGGGACACTAATAACCGAAACTCGATAAGTCCAATCTTGAGGATTACTATTATAACAAATGTCAGCCAATTTATGGCTCAGGTGAATGTATTTCTTAAAAGACATCTGACTGACACCCACCTATGACCTGAACAAGATAATCTGACAGACCCTGCTTAGCATCCTCTGTTGCTGCCGCAGTTCTAAAACTATGAGTCTTGAATAATTGAGGATTAACACCACACAGCAAAGGGCAATGTTACAGCACACTGCACCAGACAAGCTCTGAATTGTTTCCATCCTAAGGAAGAGAGACTTTGGGGAGTTTGTAGGTTTGTGAATTGTTAATTTAAATTTTTCAGTTTGTGCACATAGCCAATTGCTAAAACATTCATAAATATGTTAGATAGTGCATATTGCTTTGCAAAAAAATTAAAAAAAACGAAAAAACTACCAAGTTGGTACATGAAACAAGAAAGGTGCTGTGGAGTTTTAACATTGTTAAATTGATGTAGTTATCCAGCTGTGCCTGTAAGCATCTATTGAATATGGAATGATCACTTTATAGTAAAATTAAACAATATTGCTCCATTTGTTAATGTCAGTAGTTCAATGGATTTCTTCTGCATAGGCTGGGTCAGAAATCCGGTACGTTTCACATCTGAGCATTTTCAATGAGTAGTTACGACCACTGAGACAAAAACAGATGCCATTACTCCAGGTGATCTCGCAAAATATGGCTGAAAGTAGGGCGCTAAGCCAGTGATGTCATCCTGGAAGACTGTGAAGCATCTTGAATTTGTTCACAAAGATGTGGATGTACTATATCCATGAACGGCATAGATTCCACTGCGTATACATTACTTGTTTTCACAAAATAGGCTCAAGTGAGAGCTCAAATGCTAAATGAGTCTGAGATTATTTTGCGATCATCACAGAAGGAAATGAAGTTGCCTTCCTATAGCATTTCATTGTTGTCAAAGATGGGATCATCACGAAGCAACGATTCTGCATGCTAATGAAGAGCCTGTCTGATGGATCCATGCTTCACTTGTGCCAATATTCATTGATTCCATCAAGGAGTGAAAACTGTAAGCAAGCATACACACTATATTTTGCAGCACCAACAGCATGTAACTGTCAAACTATTGTGCTCCATCCGTTGAAGGTACTTCCAGTTGCGAATGGGCGAATTTGTTCTGCAAATTCGGAGTTCTATACAAATGTTGCTACTACAGTGCCTGAAGGAAAAAAAATGCTTCGTCCAGAAAGTCTTTGTTTAATCTTGGGCAGAGACTAATTCTCCAGTATTGTCAAGTCATATTTGGCCATTGATGAGCTAACTATTGCTTGATAGCTGCCATGTCCAACATGTTGCGATCAATTGGTGTACCAGCTCCTTGTTAGTCACATGACGATGCTGTTGAAGATATGAAACACCTGTTTGGTCATGTGATGATGCTCTTGACCACAATGAAGAATCACCCATCTGCTGCACATTATCACAGTATATTTGAAGAAGATGCTTCTTTCCAATTGAAACTATGACCTTGATGTTCACCACACAGCTAACTGTTTAACCAAATTTTGATGCAGTTTTTCTGGAATGTCAGCTCAAGTTGAATTTGTTGCAATGATGGCACCCAAGATACGTTCTGTATTGAGAATGCTGGTCAAATGATTAACAGTTCATTTAGATCCACAAGAAGCCATTGTGGACTCAATAAAACATATGATCCCCAAAAGAAGGAAAGCAATATGTGATATCAACAAACAGAAGAAGATCGTATTTTCTTTCTACAGATAAGTTAAATGCAGCATCAGCACTGAAAAGCACGCATCTCTACAGGCATCCCAGATTTTGTATGACTGACTCGATCAATTGACATAATGTTTAATCATGTGCTCCAACTCAGTCATCAGATTGGTTCAGCATGACAGCATATCAAAATTTAGTTAGTAGCTTATTAACATATACTGGCCTCAATGACATCATGTCTGGCAGAGCGATCATGGTAGACAAAGAGGGGCCCAGCAATGGGCAAAAAAAAGAATCCACCACTATATTTAATCAATTATATTATAATTTTAAAGTACCTTGCAGACTTGACTTGAACATACTTGAGCAGAATTCGAACTTGTTCCAGTCATCAAACAGCTTGAGTTATAAAACAGTCACAGAAAATTTGCACTAAGGTTTTTGGTTAAATATTTTTCATCTCATTTTGTTTCCTAAACCCTAGATAAATTATATTCACACTTGGTTAAATCATGATAAAGCTAAGTGAATCCATTAGTGAAATGCATGCAGATTTTTAGTCATAGTGGTCAAGGTCACAGTCATAGAATATTTGCTTTAAGATTTCCTAAAATACTTTATGGATTTTTTTCATTTTTCATACGTGTCTTGCTCAGTTCATATGATGACATGTATCCCTGCCGCTTTTATCTTGGGGTTAAGGTCATAAATTATAGACAAATTGCATCAAAGCAGTTCAAGTGTTTTTTTTATATCCTTAATGCCTTTATGCTTTTTCTTCATAAACGGGATGAATCATTAAGAAGGTAAGATGGTTCATTCAGCAGCATGTGCTTTCATGCCATTGATCTTGTTTTCAAGGTCACAATTATATAAATATTGCATTGGGGTGTTAATTAAAGTTTTAATTTGTTTATAACAACTTAATGGATTTTGTTCATACATTGGATGTATCATTATAAAGCTAAGATATTTCCTTCAGCACAGGGTTCCCATGCTACTGGGAAATCAGAACAAATTCAGGAAAATTGATAATGTTTTTTCTTGACTGAAAAGTCCTTGAATTTCGCAAATACTGATAAATGTCGGTAAAACCCCAGGAATTTTTCATCACCACCTGATACCTGAAACACTCATGTAATCGAGTCATAACTAAACTGATTGAGAGTTAAATCCATTGAGTTCTAACCTGAATATTCAGAAGGTGCAGTATGAATCATTTGGTTGCTTGTAATAAACATACATGCTGAGTCAATCCAAATGCCCAGTGGATTAGATTCATTTAGTAGATGTTTATTTTCAAAGTCAACTCAATGTCCATACATATAAGGTATGAAAACCAGTTTAGCATCACAAGAGGCAAGGCGTAGCCACTTACCGGACATCCTAGCAGACTTTAAACATTGATAGATCAAGTGATACTAGCATGAAATTGATGTGAAAATGATCTATTTTCTCAGAAATTGTGAGGATTCAAATCATAATGTCTTTAATCTGCTGAAAGACAAGATAAAATTGATGAAATGTGACCAGGTAATGCAATGCTAGTCGCATGAGTATAGAAATCTAACAACCCACATTTTCAAATGTTGTAGAGAAAGAATACAAAAATGAAAGAACACAAAATTCTCCATTCTTATATATTCTGAAAACAACTTCTGGAGTTTTGTTGTATCACCTTGACATGTGCTCTCTGCTTGATAAATCAGACTGGCTAGATTGCTGGTTTTTACAAAAAGTATCCAACTTTCATTTAATTTAATTTAATTTCTGTACATAAACATTATAAAGGAGTTTGTTGTTGATATCACATGACTATTGGGCTTCCAGTGTCATTATTTGAGATTTGTGAAGTCATGTGACTAGTAATGCAAATGGTGAGTACTGGGTCAGGTTTCATATATGCCATAATTTCATCTTGTGTCTGTCAGCAGATTAACAATACAATGACTATTATACTTGACATTTCTGAGAAAATAAATAATTTTCCTATCGATTTCATGCAGGTATGAGAAGATGTTGTTTCTTGTATTATAAAGATTCAAGCCTCTGTATCAGTACAGGTTGGGAGACTGTATTAACAAAATACAACACATGTTGAAACATTTATACAAAATTTGGTCCTTGTTTATACAACAGTATATAATTTTGAAGGTCTTTTGTCAAAACTTAAATCAACCCATTTGAAAATTTTTTAAATTATGGATTTTTAATCAGATTGTCTTATGGAGATTAGGTTGTTTGAAAAATCTTGTTTGGGATTTTATTGGCACAGATAAATTCAGGGTTAAACTCTTTTTGTTACAAGACAAACAAGATTCAAATTATTTGCGTTTATTGTTTTTTAAAAAGTACTTTCTTTGAGATGCATATATATATATATATAATTCTTTAAAATTAATATTTTGAAAGGAAACAAAATATAATTTATGTTCATTATGTTGTTCCCACTTAGCAACATATTGCAACAAAATAAAGTTGGAATTTTTATTCTGTACACTGAAATGACTTTACATGCCAATTTATAGGAATACAGAATTCCTTTGATTACTGGCGCCCAGATAACTCGTGAACCCCCTATAATGCTGGGTCAGGCATGGATCACATTTTTTAACACCAGAAAATACCATAAATATTTTTCCCTATTTCCTAAATCGTGAAGAAAATTTCGATCAAAATTGGTAACTGAAATATTGATATATCACTTGTTTTATGGTCGAAAACGGTAGTTAGGACCTGGAAATTTGAATCAACATTTTGAAATTATCAACTTATAGTAAGAAATTATATAATTTGTTACATTTTCTTTCCAAACGACATTCTGATTACACTGTAATTAAAGATATTCAAGGAAATTTAAATCAAAGGAAATGTCATTTATGCCTGTCATATGCAGTACATTAATAATAAATTTTTTGAGAGGAGACCAGAGAGATGCCCCACTCCAATTCCATGAATATTTAAATGCCAATTAAATAATTTTCATTAATTTAAATTTGTGCTTTAATTCTATCTTTTAGTTATTTTTTAGTATAATCATCATAATGCAACGTGTATTTAAACGTAAAATGTGTCATTCTACCTTACAGTTATGTCTGCAAGCATTTACCTAATTCAATGCTGAACTGACATGCAGAAGTATTTGTTGTATTTTTGCACTGAATTAAATGCTAGCCTCCTTTGCATTATCACATTAATTATGTCTTTTGAGTCAAATAAAGTGGGATGGAATAAAAGAAAAGTTAAAGGCATGCAAATCCTGCATAATAAGATCTAGTGGCCCTGGTAATATGTCGAGTGAACTGGCTTCAGTTGATCAATCTCATAATAATCTAAAATCATATAATCTAAAATGGATCTAAAATGTTCTTCAATTCCATTCAGTAATGATATGCAAACCTTGAAAAAGAGTAATTTCATCCTGGAAATGACCTGGAAATTTATCTTTGAAAAGCGTGGGAACCTTGTATGCAGCATGCTCACTCCTGTGACCTGGGGTCAAGGTCACACATTTTACATGAATGCTTTGAATATTGGGTCAACATGCAGGCCATGGCCTTTTTCTTAGCATGAATAGAGTAGAATTAAAAAAAACATGGACAAGTGTATGGGATAGCCAAACAGCTGAATCATTCCTCTTCCAATCCTTACAGTATTTGTACCTAAGGAATACCGCAGACGCCGTATTGATGTCTCCACGCCAGTGTCCCAGCTTCTGCCTACAGCAAGTGATGCTGGTCAGTGTGCCTACTCTGTGCTGGAGTTCCTGTTCCGCAAACAGAATGATTTCCTTGATAATTATTACCAAAAGGCCAAAAGAAGGTAAAAAGTCAGAGTTCATGGTGAACTTCATGCTACACATAGGCTTTTAATTTCCTCTACTACATAATGACATTACCAATGTACACATGTGATACAGCTGACAGGTGAGTCAATTCAAACCATGGCTTGATTGCATTTTTGGATGTAAGCATGTTATATTGAATCTAATGTTGAAAATTATCTTGATAAATGTTTAATAATTGATACAAAATTGTTATCGGTGCAATGTAATATATTAAAAACTCATAAATGAAAACTGTTTTATAAATGGCTGTTTGACCTTAACAAAATCAGACTTTGAGCAGTATTATTTTCTTTTATTTTTGCACTATTGAAATTTTTTTACTAGAATGACTTGTGGATATTGTTGTATGATCTAAATAAAATTCAAAGAAAATTACCATTGTTTGTTTTATCTAAGAAAATTATGACAGATTCCATTTGGACTATAAAGTAAAAGATTCTTTGTTGTTTGTTTTATTAGCACTTTTAACATTGTTGGTATATCATGCTAAAGAAATTGGAGCTAACTTTGAACAACCTGTGCTTTGTATCATCCTTATGCTATTGGACTGAGTCACCATGGTGCACTCTAACCTCTATTCCTTCTCACAATGCAGCATGCCATTAAGGTTTGTTCATATGCTTGATATCATAAGAACAAAGCTTAATGGCTGACAAATTGTTCCAATACTTGCATTACATATCTAGGGTTCATGGTACAATCCTTGCACTATCATATGCTGCATAATGCATGCAAGCCTTGGCATTTCACTGGTATCCAGATCTTTTTTTTTCCAAATCTTGCAGTGATAAATACATATTGCATACATTTTGAGCTACAAGATCAGCATCTAATGTAACTAATGCTTCTGTGTGTGCCTGGTCACTAAGACTATATACCATTACCGTATTTTCGCGTATATAAGACGCGTCTTATACAAAGTTTTACGTACCCCGCACCCAGGGTGCGTCTTATATTAGTGGGCGTCTTATCTAAGTATTTTTTAACATGAACGAATGGTACAGTGTGTGATATTGAAGGATGATTATTGCTGTCGATATTTATGTTTCATGATTTTCATTCCTAGTTGTGAAAACAATTGGGTAAGTGTTCAGTAATTACCACATGTACCAATCCAATACAGGCCACTTCAAATTTAAAATCCTTTCGTTTCAATGTTTTGTATACCATAATTATTGCAGATCTAAGTTTAGTCGGAGTAAATGTTTTAAGTTTATATAATATAGTATGTTTAAATAGTTTTGTTTATTGTTATTAATTATCACAGCAAAAACTACGGCGGCTATATTACCTATACATCTGGTTGGGTTCAAAGATACTTAAATTTTTAGTATCTTCGGTGGGTGCGTTCGAAAACAAGACAAGACTAAATAGTTCGAAAACGACAAGAATTTGTTCAATATTGGACTTAAATATGAAAATTAGTTATACCATATATTTAAATTTTTTATTAAACACAATATAATAAACTGTTATTAAATAGTGTTTGACTTGATCGAAAATCAATGTACCCTATTGTTCTATTCTTCTTCATTTTCATCGTCATCAGTTTCAGCTTCAAATCCACTGAAACTTGAATCAAATTCACTGTCGTCGTCACGGAATAACTCCATAACTGATGCTAATCGATCCTCATTGGCGTCAGTGGTATCGGATGCAGCTGCGTCGTTGTCCGAAGAACTGATATAGCTAGCCGATTCGGGAATTATTCCACACTTTCTGAAGCCATTGATGATTGTCGTAATTTTCACTTTCTCCCATGCCATATATGATTTTCGCTTCGGCATCGTGACAATTTTATAACATTTTGGCAGAGCTAACCAGTATGAAAGTGACGGAAGTAACTAGCTCACTTGTTCAGCTCCCACCCAGGACAGGATATATTTGCCTTTATCTTGTAGTACTCCATGTTTATATTTATTTGGAAGGATTTATCTTCCTAACATTTTTTTGCTTCAGTATTTTATCTTAAGTTTAAATGTTTGGAACTTAACTTTAATCTTATTGTGATGATGTATTGTTTGAATTACACACACACACACACATGCATGCATGCTCACAAGTGTGCATACACACACACACACACACACACACACACATACATACATACAGCCGAGTGGTCTAAAGCGCTATCTGTTACGGATATCACTGCCATTCTCACCTCTGTCTGCATGGGTTTGAGTCTCAAATTCTGCCAATGTGGATATGTGAGAAAGCTTGCCAGTAGCTTCACATGGGTCAGTGGTTCTTTCTGGGTTTTTTCCCTTGTTCTTCCAACACCATGAATACTGGCCGCCATGTATAGCCTATTGTGTGCTGAAAAATGGCGTTAAACCCTACAACAACATTCATCCATCCATACATCCATCCATCCATCCATCCATCCACACACACACACACACACACACACACACACACACACACACACACACACACACACACACATACATACATACATACATACATCAAGGAATAATCTTGAGTCATCTTGGGCCAAGTAAATTAACATCAGTTTAGCAATTAGTAAATTCAGCGAGACTGACTTTCTGTGTCAAATTAAACATTGAGCAATGTGCACAGTCTGGATATTATGAAACTTGAAATTTTTTAGTTTGTACATTTGATTAAATGTTATTTTTCAATAAAAAAATGGCATGGGAAGTGCCTTGACATATATTTAGGTTTGTATGAGATTATTTTATTAACTTTAATGTTGAATATTTTCTACTTTTCCACATTTCAGAGTTGCTGAGATTCCTAGTGTGAAAGTAAGGGACATAACTCCAGCTCATCTGATCAGCTACCACCCAGAGCAGGATATTCTTCCCCTGGTTCTAGCCAACTGTAACTATTCCTTTGAGGTGGGCAAGGGAACAACCATTGAGTACAACTTTGCCAACCTGGAGAGACAAATAATTGACAGATTTCTGTTTGGAAAATGTTTCATAGACATAGAGGTAAATGTTTTTCTGGTTTGGTAAGTCAGTTTCTTATACAGATATTTTAATATTATGGTGGCATTTAGTTTCTTCTTAACAAAATCTGGACCTAGAAAGGTAAATAGGGACATAGGTGGGTGATACAAAAGATAAATACATTTTTCTAAATAAAATATAGTCATGTACATATACACCGCTCCCTCGATAACTCGCGCACAACGGGGTCCAAAAACATCGACCGCACTATAAGCGAGGGCGCAAGTTACCGAGGGACCTATAAAAAAAAAACTAATAAAGAGATGGGAGATCGACAGAGAGGCAAAAGGGGGGGGGTGCATTGTTAAATACTCGTTTTATAATCGTGCTGAAAATAACTGTGAATAAATATTTCTTTATAAAGGTGTTGTTCGTTTTTCTTTATAAATTACCTTTAATTTCTGGATAAAATATCTTGAAAAGATCGTAAAAACATACATTATTCCACGAGGTATCAGTACTCTTAACGTGTATCGCTAAACACATTGTGTATTACGTCACTGCTTTTTGTGTTGATTTGGATACATTCTAGTTTTATTGTTTGTTCAAATGAATCAAGATTTATTTTATCAAAAAAGATAACATTCATATCGAAAAACGAAAACGTCGAAACTTGTGTTGATCTAAAACATAAAATTCTGCTATCACTAAATAGATAGATAGATAGAGTAAAATGTAAAAAAAAAAAATTACAAAGATAAATTATTACCAACCATGAATTTAATGGGTCTAAACATCAGACATGTAAAAAAAATATATATATAAAAATATTTAAATCATCCGATAGCATAGACCAGCCTCATCACAATTATAAACTTGGTCGTCTGTATATCCATCACGGGTCAGTATCTCTCGGAGTTGGTTGGGATAACTAGATGCGACCGCCTGATTTGCTGAGCGTATCTCTCCCGAGAAAGAATTTTGTTTTATACCATGTCGGCGCTGGAATCTCCAAAGCCATCCATGGCTTGCCATGAAATCTGATTCAGTATCCATAGTTTTTGCCATTTTCTCTGCCTGGACCTTGAGAATTGTTCCCGAAATCTGAACACTTTGTTCACGTTGTTGTGTGAACCAGGTGTACACAGTATCATCTAATTCTGTGTCGTTTGCAGTGCGTGCCCGTTTCCATTTAAATCCATCATCAGAATCAACTTCATGCAAATAATCCCGAAATTTCTGCTCATCCTTGAGCCAACCTCTGAGTGTCGACTCGGCAAGTTTAAGTTCACTACAAACTTTTGATCTTGATTCACCATTACGAACCCTCTCTATGACAGTAAGCTTTTCATTCACCGAGTACGCCTTTCGCTTGATTCCCTTGCTCTCCATGATCACATTTACAAATGATTAGGATAAATTACTGATTAATATATACTTTAATGACAATAAGTACATACTATTTGAAACCATGTTCGATTGGTCCAACTAATTTGATTGATGTTGATACACGATATTGACCACAAAGAGTTTATGCAAGTAGGATTTGCATTCCTTTAAACTTTTGTACTGTATGTCTTTTACCTGATTTGATACAAATGACCGCCTTATAAAACAAAGCAGGTCTATTTTAATTGAGTTTTACAATGCAACAAACACTTCCTCAAGTCATCGATCAAAACGCAGCAGGCAGTTAATTAGGTTCTCACAGATGTGCTCGCGGGCATCGATGTGACGGTCAATTGGCTCTTTTCATGTTTGAATAGAAGAGAACATGCAACGATTATACTGCTTACACTGCAACACAATGAAAAGATTAAAACACTAATTTCCCCTATACATATACAGTATTATTCTTTACAGTGAACTGAGAAAATATTTTTTCCGATAAAATCTAACAAGATATGTGATTCCTTATTAAAAACCTGAAAATTTCATGATGTTGATTCTAACTTTTCCGGCACTAACCGTCATTCACCAGTTCTGATCACGATTTTCTTCATTTTTAAAAAATATTTTCCTTAAAAAAAACGGGACCCACGCCGGACTCCGCGTTATAAGCGGGTTCGCGAGTTATCAGGGCGCGAGTTATCGAGGGAGCGGTGTATTCTGTTATTTACTGATAGCAAAAGAACTCCTGTCCCAAATTATATGAAGTTATTTCAATTGGTGCCCAAAACAAACAGGAAGGAATAAAGTCCCATCAGTAAAATCAGCACCCATTGTTATGTGTTTCCTATTAAATAATAGAAGCATTTTTCTTCTTTTTACATGTAGGGTAATAAATGAAAAACAGATATTGCTTTACTAGTTTTTGTTCTTCAAGAAGAAAATGCTGTAATACCTGTATGAAAGCCATAAGTTCATGTGTGGTACATATAATTTCTGAATGAATTATGAAATCTGAAGGGTATTTAAGACAGAATAATACTCCTCTCATCCTACCAAAAGAAAATTATAATTGGAGTTAATTGTAATGCATCAAATTTCTGTGTGCTTTTTGTTGAAGTTTCCACACCAATACACATTGTAATACTTATCATTTCATATACTGTGTATCATGATGCATATAGTACGTCCTTTGATTTCTAAATAATAGGTCTACTGAATACTAGTACAGGGTATGTACAGCCTTAGATGGTTACATTGAACAGTCCTTGAGTTTCAGAAAAAGCAAACATATTGATTTCTTCAAAATCTCTATGAATATTATCAATACTGTCAAAACCATATTGCTCAAATGTAATTTAAGAAACAGTATTAGAAATTTTTAAATAAAAAAGACAATGCAATAAAGTTGAGTTGATGAATTTGTTTATGACACAGGTATTGGAACAAGTTTGTACTTTTATATTCATGGCACTGTGATTGGACTGCCAATGCATCCTTTTATTTTAGGCTAATCTTATTCACTTTGTATGCTTTTCTAATGCTTTTTAGATTGAACTGATGGTGTATAGAGCTGAGTACACTAATGCAACAGTTTTCAGAAAGCTGCAGGAGAGAATTCCACAGGTGAGAGGAAATTTCTTTAACAATCATACAAAGCCAAATCATAATTTATTCTTATATTTAGATGGTAAAAGGGGAACTTAAAAATTTGATCACTGAACATGAACAATTGTTAACCCCAAGCATTAAAAATATTTTGCTACCCTCCATCTGTCTGTCTGTAGTATCTAAGCTGACTTTTTTCCATAGGTAGAGTGGGAGAGTCAAAATTGCAAGATATTTAAATATTGCAGTTAAGTGATAATTTTTAAAAAAAAATGCAAACAGGAACCTAAGTGGTTAAGGTATTTGCCTTGTGGCCAGAAAGATGCAAGTTCAGTTCCCACCATTGGATAAGATCAACTATTGTGCAGCAGGACACTATACTCTGCTTGCTTCCAACCATAACTTAAAATATAGTCATAACATGTGGTATATAAGATATATAACAGATTACAGAACCCATAAATCAAGGTATGGAGATTGAGGCAATGGGTAAGTACTACATAACCTGGTATTTGCCATGGCAAGCTGCGGTATGATCAAGGTATGGAGAAGCAGTAGGTACATGCTACATAGCCTGGTATTTGCCATGGCAAGCTATGGAATGATCAAGGTATGGAGAGGCAATGGGTAAGTATAAAATCACCTCGTATTTACCATGGCAAGCTGTGGAATGATCAAGGTATGGAGATTGAGGAAATATAGGTACGTACTACATAACCTGGTATGTTTTCCATAATCTAGTGTTCCTCAAGACATTTCATTCTTAAAGATTTACAGTTTTTTATTACTTTTTGTTCAGTATTAGGACTGTGTACCTTGAAATCCAATGATATACAGAGATACAAGTGGTAATAAGTCATGTTTGTACATATTCTTCATATTTCCTAAAGGTAAAGACAGTTTCAATATTTTAACCCTCAGGAATCATTAAGTTGTGGAATCAAACACAAAATAAGTGAGGAGTTCCGCAGTTTACCTGACCTCTGTCAGGCATTGGATAACCTTGACATTGTCATCAGCTTCCTGAAATCAATTGGTGGAAACCCAGACAACAACCTTGACAAGTTCATGGTGGAGACACTCAAAATGGAACAGTCCCTGTATAGCCCCAAGGTGAATTTTTTAAACTTTCACTGTATCATAATGATTGTAATACATATTTTCAACATAAATATGCATTTATTAATGTGAGAGGAATCAGTAAAAGTGAATTGTCCTTTCACGATTAATTGCTGTATTTGACATCTTAAAATGAATAACTTCCATATCAATTTAACCAGGTGTTAGAAAGAGCTTGCTGACAATTCAAATGTTTTTGAAAAATTCTAAGAAATTCCCAGAACAAGCAAATATCCAACCAAATTTGAATACATATGAGAAATATAGAAGCTCTTCAGAACAAGTAGGTCATTTTAGTCAAATTTAGCTTTGAAGTTCATATAAGCCCTTTACTTTATATGTCATGTGGTTTTAGCCCTGCAATAAATGTTAAAAATTTTCTCGGTATTACATAAAATATAGTAAACTAGATTTTTTAAAAATACAATCATTTTATATACTTGTGACTAAATCACTCATTATTTAAATTTCACATGACTTAAACTTCCGTTTTACCTTGATTTCATGACCAATTACTACAACTATCCTCATTGAGTTAAACACAGGCATGGTGAGTGTTCTCAATACCTATTTGCATGAATTTTGTATGTGCAAACATTACTGGATAATACACTATTAGTATGATTCTCATTTTTGCACATTTACATTATGATCTTTGTAATATATTGGATTTTATTGTTTTTCCACAGGCCAAACAGGTATGTCAGTATCAACATGCAAAGTCACTCTGGCTACTTTTATCGTTGGAAAAGACTAAACAGCTTGCTTTCCATAATCAGGTAAAATTTTTTCAATTAGACATTTTAGACCCTTTTCTTTTCTTTGTTTCTGGGATATTACTTGAACATTAAGCAAGTTAATTACATATTTGTTTTCTATATATGATGACTGCCTCAAAGGAATTTTGAGTAAACTGTTACAATCATATTCTCATAACAAGAAACATCATGGATGGAGTCATTGTCATATATTAATTTCTATGAGACAAAATTACTGGTTGTATTTATTTTATAGCCCTCTTGTCAGAAAAATCATAACATTTAGTTAAATACAAATACTGGCATTTGTACCTATATTGTCTCATTAATGGCAAAGTTTGTACATCATATCCCAAAGGTAAACTGCTTAATTCATATTGTAATTCTCTCATCTACATGTTGCACCCATAATATGGTCACATTGGGGCTTTTGGTGTTTTTTTTGTCTACAACCTGACACTGTTCAAAATATCAGCAAAGAAACTTATTAACTTAACTTTCTTAAACCTATAGCTTTTAAATCATAAATAATGATCTTACTCAGCATTGATTAACTTTCTTTGAACATGGGTTTATATTAATCGCAGTTATTAAAATTATCACTACCATTATCTGACTGGCATTTTATTTATTCACAACCCAACAATGCCTGTTCATTGTATTCTTGTTCATTCTTAATATATGGCAGTTCTCTACATAAGATAATCAGTAGTTTCTTGTTATACCACAGTGAAGTACATAACACAATTGGCAGTAATGGATCCCATCTACAATGTTATATTTTGTTTCTGTTTTTGTTTTGTTTATGTGTTTTTTTACCTTCAATTAGAAATTGCGTTACTGCTGCTATTTTATGTGTGCATTTACAAAAAGAACAGAATAACATAAACAGCTGATATTACGCAGGATACTGTAAGAAATGTAAAAAAAATCTGCTACTTCAATCTATCATACACTTTATCTAGTCAGTATGTTTGTGTATAAAATAAAAAGATTTGCTTGTTCTGAGTGAATTATCGATGTATTGCATCTCATGTGTGAAAAACTTGAGTATTTCATTCACTCAATGAAATATTTCCATTTGTCACTCTGTACAAGCAATTATCCTCTGGCATCTATGTCAGATATCATTTTATTAAGCAGGTTGGATTTATTTGTTCATTTTATGAAATACTATGCAATGATGGGGGAACACCTTTCTTGTTTCATTTAACCTTTAAGTGCATAATTGAAACCCAACTATTTAGAACCAAATTACAGTTTTAATCTGAACAGTCAGTTATTATACTAAATTAAATAGAGATATAGAATGGGCTGTCAGACCCTGGGGGCAGGGAATTGGGCAGTGAATAATCAAGATAAGTGTTGTAACAGATTGTGTTTTGACACAGAAGATAAGCTGTTCCAACCCCTGCAGAATGAATATGGCATGAGGCTATCAGAACCAGGGACAGGAGGGGCAGTTATGGGATGGGGTTGTCAGGTCCTGTGAACAGTGTTTGGGCAGTGAATAAGCCAGATAAGAGTGGTAATAGACAACAGGCCAAAGCTTTCTTTATACAATGTACATGTACTTATGAATTGTCTCTTTCAGGTGATATTTGATGGATTACCAGAGCAGTTCCACCAACAACTGAGCGCTGAACTTGTGGAACAAGTGATGACATTCCTTCAGCCACTGTCTTTGGAGAGACTGGAACTTCTTCTGGATTTGATGTTTGAATGTATTGTCCTGGTTATCTCTGTTCAACAGAACCCAGATGATGAAGATTATGTTGATGCAAAGGAGCAAAAGTGAGATATTTTAATGCCTCTAACTGATTGTAAGAATGGCATCTTCATTTCATCCTTGTCATACATTGATCCATCAATCCATAGTAATTTGTTAGTACGACTAGCAAAAACTGATTGACATAAGTAAAATCTACCATATTTTCCAGCCTATAAGTCAATACATTTTTACTTGAAAGTCAGGTCTTCGTCTTATACTCCGAATCGACTTTTATATGGATTGTGTCATTGAAATTGCATCAACTTATATATTGATTACGGTACCCGGTATGCTATTAAAATTGCTCTAAATTTGGCATTATTAAATACAGGTCACATAGAAGTACAAATTCTTGTTAAATTACTATGTCAATAAATTCTCATAAATGCATTTATATTTATAAGTTTTGTCATTATTTATTTTGCATTCTGCGTGTATTTTCTTATTTCTCAAACATAAAAGAAAAGAAAACAATTACCGGTAAAAATTTAACCAGGCCACATAGCACACTTACAGTCTATGCTTTATAGTGTACTGTACTACTTCAAAGCATATTGTTTGTTCCTAAAAAAAGATATGAAATAAGTTTGCTTTATTTGACTTGTCCTTTTTAACCATACTTCATTCTTCCTGATCACATTTAGCAACTGGTCCATTAATATTTGATTTTTCAGTATAGTGTTGGACACACACAAGCGATTACCGGCATAGCTTTTTGATTGATCTATTATTATTGATCCTACAAAGGGATGAAATCCATATTAACTCGAGCGTTCTATGATTATTTATAAAATAATGTATATCATGCTTTCTACTGAAACCCCCAAATCATATGTTTCTAATTGTATTTGATAAAGTTTCTCAAATAAATATGGTTTAAACTAAACTAAAATCCGATATATATGGTAGATGGACTACCAGTACTCAGAGATCATCAGTGATTCATTTTTTTGTTAAGTAATTCAATTTAAAGCAAATTGTAATGTCAACGCTTCACCTGTATCCATTCTTAACCAGCTGATGTTTCGGTGTCTCTTTTTGATTATACCGGTAGTTGATAAATTGGTCTTTGGTTTCCAACAAAAATCAAAGCCAGTTGCAGCAATTGTTTAAACCTCGATATTGGCTTCGGCTACTGATAATAGTTACCATATTTCCGGTACCCCATTATTCTTTATCATTAATCTGCATCAATTACGCAACCTGTTTTTAATATCAAGGGGATTAAGAACCACAGGAAATGATGCCCACTCCTTTCTCTGGATGTAAATAATGAATTTAGCCATGGGCATTGTTTTCATTGCTATAGTATGGGCATATTTTAGTGAGTTTGGTAAATTTTGATCAATCTTTTCAGTTATAATCATTCATATAAATATCCCCATACAAATCATACAACTTATCTCACAATGCCTCCCTTCAAATCACGTAAGTCTTACACAGCGGCTTTTAAGTTGGAAGTTGTTGCAATGGATATCATAATTAAAACAAATATGGTTTAAACTACAAAATTAAAATCAGATATATAGTGAGTGCGCATGCACGTGCGTGTGTGCATGCGAGAGAGATAGAGAGTGAGTGATTAAAAAATTGTCCATGTACAAGACCGTTCTTTTATTCAGGGCAGTTTTTATTTGTAGCTTTTGCAAAGAGAAAAAGAGTGTATTTTGAGTTACTTGACGATTGTGATAATCCTCATGTATTGCGAGCCTACTTTATCCCATTATAAATAAACACCTCTAAATCAACAATTCATTCTTGTTTTAATTACGATGTACATTGTCACAACAACCACATGGCTATGAAGTGTTATTTAAACGATAATTAAATATGCTTAGCGCTTTGGCTATAATTGAAATCAGATTGAGGGCAAGAATCTACAGAATAGGTCAAATCAGCAAGGCTGCCAGTAGGGAAATGAGGCTTTTTTTTAGGGAAATGAAAATCTGTCAATATTCTATTGAAGCCGTTGTCCATAAAAAAATTTGTTATAAGGACAAGAGATCATACCCATTACTTTGTATTTGAACTTGCCAATAAAGATAATAGTGGGGCATATCATTGAATAGAATAGTAATAAAATGTTAATAATATGACAATTACAAAAAAATCCACTTGATATTAAATTTTGTAAGCATATTTACTTTATTTGATTTAACTATTGTGTCTTTTAAATTATTTTAAACTTTCAAAATTTACACTTTTTCTCTGCAATTAAGGCATATCTGGGGAACATTTCATGTCTCTTTCATTGTCTTGAAATATTAATTGTCCATTGGCTTATTCATCCATGGTCTGTTAGGGATGCCAACAAAAGACTTTATTTCCAAATTTTTTAAAGAAACTTCAAAGTTATGGCAGAACAACACATTCATATAGCAATCTTCAGGATATGGCTGTACCTCAGACAGGGCTTAAAGCTGGATTTTGTTTCATCTGGTCCACAGTATAACATATTTACTGAGTCTGCCTATGCTGAGAAAGTACACAACATCAGGTATATTTTGAGACTAAATTTCAGGCATTCATATTCATTTTGCCAGAATTTCTGGGTTTTCACACTCACTTCAATAGATCATTCTTCCAAGAGTGCTCTTTCTTGGCATCTTCACATTTTTGACATTTTTCAATGTTAGTACATTGAGCTTGAGGATCAACTTGATGTTCATAACTTAGTATGCATAAACGTATATGAAATATAACCAGGGCATCAGACCATTAGATTTGCAAGTTTTGTTAGGTAGATCAGCTTGACAACCTGTATATTTGTTATTGAGATCAGTTTTACATGTTTTAAGAGGATTAAAAACAAAACAGATGCATTGTTTTATATATATATATATATATATATATATATATATATATATATATATATATATATATATATATAGTATTCATGCTATAATAAAAGAGCAAACTTTGAACACAAATCTGATTATGATGGCAATATTACAACAGTAATTATTATGATTCAGGGTGTTGTCATTTAAATGTAAAAGAAGAGCTGTAATCTCATAGTTCACTGCAAAGGTTATTTTTAAAATCCCAAGCATTTTTATTTCTCTCACAGTATCAATGACTGATGACCAAAGATTACATGCACTGTGGTTAATAAGTTTTGCATTTATAGAAAGTGGCAATGACAAAACAAGCACATTTATCCTGCAATAAACTTCAAGCTTCAGTTTTCCTGTGGATGGGAAAAGGCACATGTTTCAGTATTGTTGCACCAATTTAACAAGACAGTACAATAGTTTCCAAGAGATATTCCTTTGAAAACATCTTAAAAAATGTAATAACTATTTAACAAAACAAATAATCGGTATATGCAGTAACAATTCAACTAAACATATAATCAAAATACTTAAGACTTTCTGCCAAAATCATATTTTAGTTTGTCTCACCATTTTCTTTTTAGCTCATCCAAAGACTTTTGATTTGTAATTGAAGTCTCGAAAGTTAAAATTATCTACATTTGATTCTTGTATTACTTATAATGCCTCAAATAGCATCCCGCCACAGGCCTGAAAATCTCCAGATTACAACAATAAGATAATCAGCTAACATCTTGTTGTAAACACATTGGCCATTTTAATTTGATTTTTCAGCCATGCATCATTACACTGCTGGAACAGTTCCAGTTCCTAGCAGACTGGTTTCAACTGGTTTCTGTAATATGTGGATAGAGTATGGAAATACAATTTCTGTTTTTTTTTTGTCCAATGGTCTTGAAATCTTTCAGTTTTTAAAAGTAGCATATTTCAACTTTACAAAGTGCTGTAGATAGCCTTCAAAACTATTTTTGTCCAACCATCATCAAAATAACATGTATGCTTACAATTAAGTAATATGGTTACGTTTTAATGTGAAGTGCCCCAAAGAGTCATGATAATGTTAATGCATTATAATGGTTATTGCCCATACTTAGTACATGAATGTGTACGATACGAATTTAACAAAATTAGCTGTTTCAAAACTGAAAGCATTGCTTCTTTTATAACTTACTTTTTTGTTATCCTCAGGTTAGGAAGTCATGAAATTATAGTTTGTGGGTCCAATTTGTTATTTAAAATATAGAATCACCCAAAATGATCCGGTTTTACCTTGATATCATGCTTCATTGACTTTCTTGAAGTTTTGCATTTTAGTCATGTTCTTGGAAACTGTTGGCCACAGTAAATTAAACTGCTTATGTCAGTGTGCTTGGTTCATATATATAGTAGGTCACTTATACCTTTGAGGCAGCAGTGACTTTTATTACATGTATAAGCATCCATGGTTGACTCTTGGGGAAAGTTTATGAAGACGTGTATAATATATAGAATTGTAGCTGAATAAATACCCTATTTTTTAAAAAACTCATAGGTAGTTCTTAACATGCAGGTCATGGACAATTAATAATAAAATTTATAGCATATCTATTTTAAGCAAGTGCATCAGTTTCAGTATAAATATTTATGATAACATCAATAATAATAATAATAATATTAATAATATTAATAACACTTGACACAAATTATGTTCCTTTCAGGTTCAAAGACTATATGTTTGCTCTGATGACAGAAAAAGATCAAGAGTTCCATGTTGTTGGACTTGACACTTTTCCTGATGATGTTCTATCCAAATTCTGTGTGGCCACCTGGACACTAACTTACCAGTGTCTGCAGCAGAAAAAGAGACAAAGATATTGACATGGGCATCCATGTAACTTTCAGATGAAACACTGACAATTTTGACTTCAGTTCCATGTATCTGTTATTTAAAACAAAATTTACAAACAAAATAGATAATCGTGAAGATCAACATCAGTGCCATTTTCTACTAGTATTCCTGATTATGCAAGTAAAGATTTGGATTAATATATAATCTATGATAGGTATATATGTATAAATAAATCATATCACTGTTTACTTATATGCTGACAAAACTAATGATCATGCATTCCTATCTAATAAGCATAGTTTTAAAAGTACAAAAGGACAAATTCATATGTGGTTTTGATCTATACATGTACATAAATTTGTTAGTGTTCTAATAGAAGTAAAATACAAAATGAATGTACTTACGTATAGACCATTTAAAACATGAACAACAGCAAAAAATAACAGTTACATAAACAATCTGAATTATATTTCCAAAAAGATTAATTAATAGATCAAGTGTAAAGTGTGTAAATAGAAATCCAACCCTACAGTTTTTTAACTCTGACTTGTCTAATGCATAATGGCATAATGACATACAGTTTGAATATTTCAATATTTTATCTAACATTTTTATTTAACAATGCAAAGTTGTTATGAAAGATTTTTGTATTAATTTTTTAGACAGTCTGTTTTTCAGCAAAAGTGTTGAATAATATGTATCTGAACTTATGTTTTAATGTATGTATACTTGTGAGTTTTTTAAATTTAAACATTTTTTAAATAAATAAAATATTTATAAAACATGAATATTTTAAATTTTGACATAATTTTTTTAATTTTTTTCCTCTGATTTCCAAGGTGACATTAATGATTGTTTAAAAATATAGATATATATTTGACATAGTAATGTTTTATATTATTTATTGAATTAGATTAAGTGTTGTTAAAAATAAACAACACATAAATACAAACCAAAACTACATTTTGATTGTATGATGCTTGATTTCCATTTAATTTAATCAGTACTGTAGTTTGTAACATATGCTGGTAGATGTCATTTGCATTTTAAGCTTATAATTATGTCTTACTAAATATGAAGCAATTCTTTTTAAAATCTTGTAATTTAAATCTGCTATCTTGATATGCATTCAGAATAATTTACCAATCAATTCAATATATATATATATATATATATATATATATATATATATATATATATATATATATATATATATGTTTGCTTATCATTTCTTAATAAATTTTTTTACAGTAACAGAAAATTTATAATTAGAGTAATTATACAGCTTTAGTTAAAATATTGTGTGTTGAGGTTCTTTTTCATAGTAAATTTGGTGCATTTTTGATAATCCTGTGATTATATGATGATTTACATCTTATTTTATGTACATATATGTTTTCTTTTTTATGTATATCTTGCATAATTGATGTTTATTTCAGTTCAGTTACTGTAATTAATGACACCTATGTTTCAGTGCAAAAGGCATTGATTTCTGAGAGACATTTCCTTATGGAACATTTAAGCCTGAAAATATACAATATAGCCTGCCTTGAAAAAACACCACTTCTGCCAGAAAATCATGGTCTCTCAAAAGAAGTCATAATACTAAATCAAAACATTAAGAATCTTGTCTTTCAAGACATGTAGTCACTCATGACAGGTCAGAATATATCCATACATTGAGAATCTTGTCTTTCAAGACAAGTAGTCACTCATGACATGTCAGAATATATCCATACATTGAGAATCTTGTTTTTCAAGACATGTAGTCACTCATGACATGTCAGAATATATCCATACATTAAGAATCTTGTTTTTCAAGACATGTAGTCACTCATGACAGGTCAGAATATATCCATACATTGAGAATCTTGTCTTTCAAGACAGGTAGTCACTCATGACAGGTCAGAATATAACCATACATTGAGAATCTTGTCTTTTAAGACACATTTACTGTACTACAGATGTTACAGTCAAATTTTCATGAGATGTGACAAACATAATGTAATAAGTAGACCTTTTGACCTATTCATTTATTGATTATCAAAGTGTAATAACAGTATGGCTTCAAGCAGGATTGGATATATGTGCAGCATGGTATTGATTGAACAGTTTTGTACATGTGTATACATGCTTTTTTTATTAACACTTGTAATTTCTTCCCCACCTCTTCCCATTGTTTGTTAATGTGAGTAAAAAGTTTGCTTTCTGATTATGTTTTGAGAAATTATAAGTAATGGTGAATTTATTAGTATAATTATAATGATGACATCGAAGTTGTTGATATGCTGGATTTGGTTGAATAATTATAATGCTCACATTGAAGTAGTTAATATGCTGAACTTGGTTGGATAATTATAATGATCACATTAAAGTAGTTGATATGCTGGACTCTGTTGCTAGATTATGTTGAATAATTATACATTGAAGTAGTTGATATAACAATTATATGCATCTTTCCATGCAAATAATAGATCATAGTTTTCATTCCTGTAATACTGTAATTTTAGTTAAGCCCACAGTATTGTATCTATGCTTTTAACACCTTCAATACAGCAGTTAACATTTTTCTGATTGCATTTTATGGTTTTTTCACCATCCGCAATCAATATTTGATGAAAGAATTACTTGTAAAATTATGATTTGTGCAGTATGCGTAGATTTTTATAGGTGTAATGATTTCATTTGTACCATTTATCTACGAATTCAGATGAAAACAATGTACTTTTAGTGTGTTAATTTTTTAATTTAAATTGGTTTAACTGGCTTTTACATGGAACAATTCAATTCATGATTTTGCATATATATTTTGAATGTGTCACAAGCTATGTTGCCTGCCTTGCTGTATGCTTAGAATAGGGACTTATCTCCCATTTCCATGTCATGGTATAGCCCGCAATGTGTTTAAGGTGCCATTTCAACGAAACCAACCAACCAAATCTCACTTCATTTGATACTGTAATTTTAGTTAGCCCACATTATTGTATCTATGCTTTTTTATCACCTACAATATAGCAGTTAACATTTTTTGGATTGCATTTATTGTTTTTTTTTTTACCATCTTTAATAAATATTTGATGAAAGATTTACTTGTAAAATTATGATTAGACTAGTATGATTAGTATGCATAGACTTTTATAGTATAGCCCACAATGTGTTTAAAGTGCTATTTAAATGAAACCAACCAACCAATTGTTACTTCATTTGGACATTTTTTATGGTAAACTGCAAAAGTAAGATATTGGAACTGTAGCAGATGAGACTGTCTCTTCACTTAATCAGTACAACATTAAGAATATCACAGGGTGAGACTTGATCTGCACTTCCATTAGTACAACAACTTGAAAACTGATATATATTATAGCTTTGTTTTGTTGTTATTTGTTGTGGTGTTATTTATTTTGCATGACATAATATTCAGTCTGTATTCTGTCACCTTAACTTTTCTTTGTCCAATTATTTCTTTAAATATTTGGTTAGATGTCTTTGTATATTAGCGGATTCTGTTGTACTTGCATTGAAAATACACCTTGACTCTTGGTGGATTGAGTTTCCAGTTTTTATGGCTTTGAATATTTGTATGCATCAAATTAATAACTTGTTCAGTTTGAACACATTTTCTAAGTAAGTGATGTCCTGTTGTGTCAAGGGTGAAACCCAGATGTTTTTATATGGAAATTCAGTTTGAGAAAAAGGTGCAGTTTTGCTTAAAAAACATCAACTTTCTTTGTTTTTCATTGAAAAGTATACTAATTTATTAAAAACAATGGTTTAGCCAATTCACCCCTCCTCTCACTCACAATCTCCATTCTGGATTCACCTTGATGTATAACAGTTTGACATGTCTGCTACAAACTGATACAAGAGATTTACAATTAATTCATGATAAATTATACACATGTAGATCAATATATTCAGTAAGTTTGTTACACAAATTATATATATATATATATATATATATATATATATATATATATATATATATATATATATATACATACATATATATATATATATATATATATATATATATATATATATATATACACATATATATATACATATATATATATACATATATATACATATATATATATATATATATATATATATATATATATATATATATATATATATATATATATATAAGATTATGTTAATGGGCCCATTCTGCAACCTGTTATTTTTTCACTATCTTTCCTGAATCATCTGTAAATGTTATGCTGATAGTTACTTTTAGCATGTTCAGAAAAAGATAGTTTTATAAAGGCCAGTCACTTTAAGTCTTGTACATATGTACATGTAGATGTATAACTCACATTAAATATTGAACACTGTCATTAATTAAACACTGAGAGAGCAAATTAAATATGTTTATTATGTAATGATTTCAGTGATGAATTCCAATGCATTTGTAAAAGTATTTTTTGCAGATGTGAGAAATATGTAAATTCCCACCAATCACATAAGAATTTCTAATGATGTAAACTTGAATGATCTGATCAGCTCTTATGAAGAAAACATGCAGATAGCTGTATGCTACTAATTTTCCTTGATACATGTATATATTCATACATGAAACTTGTAAGCTTACCATTTGATCCATTTCTGTACAGTTACCTTCCATTTTGGAACATTAGTGAACTATTTCAGTCATTTGCTATTTAAAAGTAAAATGGCCATATGCTTTCACCCCACCCCCACCTTTCTTCTATCTTACTTGTAAAATATTATGCCACAGAATGTTTAATGAATAGAATAATGGATTATTCAGCAGGATTCTCAGCAACAAAACAAATAAATAAACAAGCTTGTAAAAAAAAAAAAAAATCACCAAGAAGCGTGTGTTTAGGTGGTCTATATATATAATCAGAAGAAAAAAAACATATAATATAACCTAAGTTTGGGACAAAGAAGAAAGACAATTTCATTTAAAATATGCCAGTTTAAAATTGGCATTATCTATGGACTTATAAACGAGCAACAACTTTTGAATTTTACTAAAATAGCTTCAGTAAAAATTAATAAGCTTTCTTCTTTCTTAATTGCCAGTGCCATTATTGAAATTATAACTTGGTCATATGATAGTCTTTTCATCATGTTTACTTCTAGTTGTTAAACAGTATACCATTGGATTTCTCAGATAATCACATGTTTTATATTTATATGACTTAATGTGCCCAGTATTGTAAAATATTCAAGATATTATTAATTGTAATTGTTTGTGTTTACATTGATGTCTTAATAAACTGTTTGGTAAATTGATTATTTTCTGCTGAATGGAACTGAAGTAGGAAATAATTATTTACATTCATCACTTTGATTCTTTGTTTGTAAATATTTGTTTATTTTAGATTTTAATACTTGTGGTTTTTGGTGACTGAGTTTCAGAATTCTAAGTCTTCACTCGCTGAATCAGGTTGAATACCCTTAATTTGTGGTTGATAGACTTGCTGCAAATTATGCAGACAGAAAACTACAATGCAGAATGGGCCCAATTAGAGATACTACATCATATTTTATAAGCATGTGTAACTTTACTTTTACTGAGAGTTTGATTACAGCAAGTTTAATATTTAAGGGTTGTTTGCCTTGCACAAGTAGATTTTGTCTTGACTACTTATTTATAGAAACATTTTTAAGGCCTCAGGCATTGACATAAGATTGTTCAAGTCAGATACAGTGGAAGACTACATTATAACATGAAACAGGCATGAATTGACATCTGTGTGTCACCTGGAATAATGTGTGGTTTGCAGTGCAAGGTTTGTTTCTGTCCATTAACCAAGCATAAAATTTTGAATTTCTCTTTCCATAAGTTTTTACCTTTTAGATGTTAATTTATTGTAATCTGATGCACATGCTTTAAAATTAATATGTTGATTCTGCTTAATAAAATGTAACTATAATTGATTTTTCTTTTTCTTTGAGCACTATAATTAGTACTTTGTATATTGTCCATCCTCCATCATCAAGAGTTTGGAACAACACATCAGTCCATCAAGAGTTACTTGTAAAAATGATGCAGGCTTTTTTTTAGCATAAATCTGGATGAATATGGGTAAGGACAGCTATAAGATAAGTAAAATTGGCACAGTGGGTAATTATTCAGCATTTAGTCAATTTAACTAGTTACGGGTAACTAGTAATGTTTCTGAACTAAATTTACTAATAAATGTTTAAAGAGGAGTAGATGCTTATCAGTAAACTGAACATGTACAAATGAAATAATTTTGGTAACCTGACATTGACAGTAATCAAGAAGAACAATGAATCATTCAGATCTTAATTGGTTATATTTCATATCAGCAAGATAATTTTGTATCTGAGTGAGCTTACCCATCTGGTGGTCATATATCTGAGCAGACTTTGATCAAACTTAGTATGTAGGCTTAACAGATCTTGACTGACTTTAATTTAATTAGGACTGACATCCTTATATTGAAGGTGTGATCTGATTGAGCATATATGTGAACAGGTTTCAAACCTGTTTGTTGTATAGGCTTGTATTCTATAGATAGTTTTAATAGATCAAAATAGATTTTCTTGTGTGTACATAACAATCTTTGCTTCCTTGGTTTGAGATTATTACTAAGCAACAACTAGAAATATATTTCATAATTTATTTGCATAGAATAATGACAGCATCAACAGAGTAAGATTGGCATCCACTGAAAACACTTGACACAGTTCCATGAATGAGATGTTTATTACAATGCAAATGAAGGATGAATTAAGACAATATTGCACATAAAGTTCAACAATGGATATTACAGATATAGAAGCAAACAGCAGAAGATGCTTGATCAAGCGACCCAACAAATGAATTATTCGGATTGTGGAGGGATTTCATCCCTCAAAGTCAGTGGCATGATGATTACAGTCTATTACTAAGTACACTTTGTGTTTATAATAATGATGCACCTAAATTTAGCTCTTTTGGGTATTTGACCTACAAGGTATTGGGCAAATAATTTTATTAGCCAGAACACAAAGTGATGGGGAAATAGAAAAAAATATGGTACTAAATATTTTGAAATGCACCAATTGATAATAAAAGGATTTAATATTTGCTTTATCAATTTCATAAATTTTAAATCTTTGTACTATAGTAGAAAAAAAAATCAAGTATTTAATTACTTTTATTTTGATTCCAGTATTTAATTTCCTTATAAAATTGTATATGAACTTTTAGCACAAAGTTGTTGTTCAAGACAAAAAACATCATACTCTTAGAAATTGAAGCATGTATGGTTCGTATACTAATGTAATACCAAATTTTTTAAATGTCAACATTTGGTTCTGTGGTAATTTAATTAATGGTTTGATCCCTATAAAATCCTGCAAGTTAGTGGAGGGATATAACTCAAGTTCTAATCCTGAGGAAATGATTAGAGTGGGTATCTCCCTTGATATGCTTTGCAATACTATAGCAACATTGAGACAATCACACCTTATCTTCTTCACTACAGTGTATAACAGGTCATATATTGTCTCTAACAGTGATGTCCATTGTATATCAAACTTTTCCATCCAAAGATTGCACGTTAACATGTAAGTGAACATTTCAGCCGTACAAAAACACTTTATGTAAATTATGCATAAATTATTTACACTGTGGCTGTGCTAACAGTTGGTCCAGATGAGGTACACGACGGCCATGCTACAAGTCTTTCCCGTTTAAGGTACACAGTGGTAGGATGATTATTAATTTAATATTGCTCATGTGGCATAGAATGCATCAACAAGTTCGACATTCAGATCATCTCCGGCCCAAAATTGCGAAATTTAGTTAAAGACCTAAACAACACATTTGTATAGTAAGTGGAACTTTGTAAAGTTTAACCACCACATATTGCATGTGTTATGCAGTTTGGTGCAATCACTTGTACAACGACAGTTTGGTGCAATCACTTGTACAACAACAGTTTGGTGCAATCACTTGTACAACGACAGTTTGTGGCACTGATGATAGTCATAGTCAATGACAAAATGCAGTGCTCTGAAAGGTTCATTGATATGGTGGAATCATTCATTATTTGCATTTATCATGAAATCACAGACTCTTGGGGTATGCTATTTATACAATATGTTTAATTTTGTGCAAAACTGACCACAAAACACAAAAAAAGTGTTCTGCCAGAAAAAGTTTTAACTCCTTTATTGAGATGACTCTCTCTCTCTCTCTCTCTCTCTCTCTCTCTCTCTCTCTCTCTCTCTCTCTCTCTCTCTCTCTCTCTCTCAAATCCACACACACACACCAGTCAAACTAGGATGAAATATGACAGAATTGAAGTTGCTATACCATCAATAATGAAGTTTTACCTCTACAATCAAATGTGATCTCTTCTAATTATAACATGTAGTTTTAGATTGTCGGAACAACATCTGGACAAAATTTAATAAAAGTGTTATGACAAACTAGAAAATCCCCCTTCAGTTGCTGTGAATATTGTCGATATAAGGATAAAGATTTGTCCATCATTATACAGACAGAATTAAACTACACACACCCCATGCACAAGAACAGACAACATGTTTGTTGTGGAGTGTGTCCAATGTTAGTGCATAAGATTCTTGCCAGGTTTTTGCCACTGTAACAGGGTGAAACCAAGCTGGATCAGGAATCAGTGAAAACACTTAACACTGACATGAATGAGATGTTTAGTACAGTGCAAATGAATGATGAATTAATTTAGCACAGTACACATGAACGCAAAGTTCAACAATGGATCTAACAAATTGGTATCGTTTCTCAATGGATACAATCAAAGAATGAACTTTCAACAAAATGCTCACAAAGCTGATCATTTCTCAATGGATTTGATCATGGCATAGATTTTATCAACATATACGATTGAGATATGGATCTTAACATGTATATGATTCATGTATGAAATTTATCATATATGATCAATGTATGAAATTTATCATCATATATGATTCATGTATGAAATTTATCATCATATATGATTCATGTATGAAATTTGTCATCATATATGATCAATGTATGGAATTATAAACAAGTATGATGTATACATGAATATATCGGTACCTGGACGTTTCGCCCCATTGACGTTTCGGCCCAGGACATTTCGCCCCACTTCAATGGACATTTCGCCCCACCTGGTAATGGACGTTTCGGCCCAGGACATATCGCCCCACATCAATGGACGTTTCATTTCATACCCATAATTCCTCTCTCTCTCTCTCTCTCTCTCTCTCTCTCTCTCTCTCTCTCTCTCTCTCTCTCTCTCTCTCTCTCTCAACGTTCTTTGTTTCTTCTTCTCGCAGCAAATATTATTTGGACTTAATTACAGCCAGCTTTTATGAAAAGGAAATTACAATTTAGCACAGATGTTATGGCGTTCACTAATAACAAAAAATGACATCTAATTAAAACAATACAAATTATTATTCTTCAAGTGCATTGTCCCAGATATCATTTTGTAAAGCTCGTGCACTTGTTTGCTTGGATATTTATCAGTGGCTCTATAAATTGCAGTCTTTCCTTTTCTTGGTACTAGTTATTATAATATCTAGTAAATCAATAGATCAAACAATGTCTTCGTGCGTTACTGCAGAAAACCAGTACCCATCGTCAGCAAGCCATAGATTGCGATATTTGCGGCCTATGGCAAAACAGAGCCTGTGGAAATACTGGTTTATTTATTTATTTATTTATTTATTTATTTATTTATTTCTACATCATATTACGATCATTCCGCAAACGAACGGGCATAACAAAACAAATAAAAAAAATTATAATAATTTTATGTATCTAGTGTCGCTTTCTCGCATGACATTGTTCATGTTTTAGTATATTCAATGTCTTTCAAAATAAATTTGATCACAAAACGTCGATGGAATGAACTGAATGATCTGAAGAAAATGTTTCTATTTATAGGTCTAAAAAGCTACAAGTACAGTATTCTTTGACGTAAAAAGATATCTTTTCAGTTTGTGTGTGACCTAAGCAATTCAAAACCTGAGGTAAGATATCATTACAAACAAAATATTTTAAGAATATAGACATGCCCATTCGCATTAGATGTACTTAAGCTACGGTTAAAAATAAAATTTGCGAACAAACGTGGAACGCTGCCTACTTTCTCCCTATCACAAATACTGGAAGATTACTAGCTCTATCACCCATCCAAATAAAACATTCTGCCATACAAATTAAATAATGAAAATCTAAATATGTCCAATGAGTTTAAAATAGAAAAAAGAAAATAATGTTTTTTGTATCAAATATTTCGTTGTTTTTCTTGGGCTACACGACGTTCTATTGTAGTGAACTACATCCTTTTGATTTTAGATGTAACACGTTAGCGTTCTTATGTGTAGTTTTATAATGTTCTAATATTAATACTGTTTACAGGCAGATCGCTAAAATGTCGAAATCGACTTAAGCGCCATACCAAATATATCTTCCAGATTTGAAATGAATACTGAAACAGCACGGGGGAAGATCGAGAGCACGAGAAATATGATGTCGATGTACATCAATAAAGAGGATATTTCGGTAAGGTGAAAGTTATTTTATTAATTAGAATCGTACGGGTGCTTACATATGTGAGTATGCGTAAATACAGTATTCGGTATAGTTTAATTTGGTTTTCGATATATTGCTTGTATGTTTTCAACATTTTATGACAGGTAATTCAGACCTATTTATAATTACAGGCTGAATAGAAGTCAACATTTTAATGACATTTTAGAAAATGACCAGCACCACATAGTGAACGAGTTTATGGTCAAACATTGATGCTGCATCACCATTTTCAGCCGATATCTCTTCGTTTGACGTCCAGCGGCCACACTGATCTTTGACACCAGAAGAAGAAGCGTAAGTTTTAAAAAATCGATGCGGACAAGAAAGCACAGAAAATCGCAACAATTAATTACAGTAATATCGATGTACATAAAGAATTATACAGTCCATCTTCTATTCAAAAGAATGCTCGTTATTTACGCAATCTTGTTAGGTATGTTGTAAAGATTTGTTATTTTACTGATGCATGTACATATTTGTTTAATGTAAAATATTCAATTTTTGATAATTGCACAAATATCACGATTTTTCTCCTTTCTTCAGGTTAGTTATGAATGAAACTGTTTATGATGAAGTGCCAGTGTATTCTTAAGATCGTGTAACTATGAAGTAGTAGCCACATGATCCACTCGATGAAAAAGAAAGTTAACATATAGTTCTGAATATAGTTTTGTTGTTTATATTTTACTTCAATGTATTTTTGTAAAAAAAAAAAGAAGAGAAAATCATAATTACTGTTTAGAAATATACTTTTGCACACCATAATTTGACACTTCTACTCAGTCATAAGACGTAATTTTGATTAGTGATGTGTGTTGATTTAAACATGCAAATACATGCTTAATATTTCAAAAAAAAAATGTCTGAAACCAGTTTTTATATTTCTTTATTGTTAATTGCAATCATCTTTATTGTTAATTACAATCATCAAGAGTCACTCGAGCGTGAAAAAGATCGAGACGACGAAACACTATTTTGGAGATAACTAACAATATGGTGTAAATTTTCAAACTTGAAGCGAAAAACATACCGAATTCGATCGATTAACGAAAACAAAATACTGCAATGCTTACCATTTGAAAAGAGGGAAGTTTCACCATAATATTCTGTTCAAAATATTATTAATTAGCAACAATGCCAATAAATGGCAAGAGATATTAAGCAAACTAAACCGATATTGACAAAAATGAGTAATGTTCAACTTTTAAAAAAAGAAGCTATTATGTGGTAGAGAAATAACGAATAGGATGTAATGTGTTTAAAACGTCATGTTTATGGGGGACCGTTCCTGTGGCCTAGTGGTTAGATTGTCTGCTGCGAAAGCGGGAGGTCGTGAGTTCGATCCCCGGCCGAGTCGAACCAAAGACTTACAAAAATGGTACTAACAGCTGCCTCGTTTGGTGCTTAGCATTAAGATGTTAGTGTTAGGACTGGTCGGCCTGGTGTCAAAATAACGTTACGTGACTGTGTGGGTCATCATGCTAAATGTCTTCCGCATGATGCCCGAGTGCTAGACATCACTATAAGCTGTCACACTGCAATCCTGAGCGCCAAGCGAGGCAGCTGTAAGTACCATTTTTGTAAGTCTTTGTTCGACTCTGCCGGGGATCGAACTCACGTCCTCCCGCTTCTGCAGCAGACACTCTAACCAGACGTATCAAACCCACGACCTCCCGCTTCTTCAGCAAACGCTCTAACCACTAGGCCACCGGAGCGTTCTTCATCAGTTTGTGTAACAGCGACAATAAAAGTACAGCAGTATAGAAAATGATCACTGTAAACGATAGATTCATTTTCTGATAAGTCTTATCACATAAATGAAGAAAAAGAGGAACATATTGTCTGATATAACGGCACACGGAATGTAATTGAAATATGAGAGAGAGAGAGAGAGAGAGAGAGAGAGAGAGAGAGAGAGAGAGAGAGAGAGAGAGAGAGAGAGAGAAAGGATTATGGGATATGATCTTAACGGTAGGCGCCTAAAGTAAAATGAAGACAATGGTGTAATGCTGATGAATTTATATAAATGTCCGATATTTCCATTGATGTGGGGCAAAATGCCCTGTGCCGAAACATCCATGGGGCGAAACGTCCATAATCCGAATATATCAATATAGTTATATTGTTGTGTGGAATTATTACCAAGTATGAACAATGTGTGTCGCATCAACATGTGTAATGTTGTATTAGTTTTTTTTTTAACTTCCATGCACACAGTCACGTTGATTTTTAAGTTTTAAACCTAATATTTATCTTGTCGCATCCCAGCGATAAACATACCACAGTTCCAGAAAAAATGGTAGAGCCTCCCCGCCTGCCGAAGGACCTTATCTTGTGGAATACTAAATGTAATTGCAACGACGTTATCAGTTAATATTGTTGCGTATTATCCTCGACGTTTTCCTGGATTGGGAGAGTGTTCGGAATATTTTAAGAGATTTTTGGACATCCAACTCACGAAATGAAGAGAGTTCCGATAAATGGACAATTACCAGATTTTGATTTAACTTGATTTGCATGTATTCGAGTTTATGAAAAATTTCCATCCGATTGTTTCTATTTGGTTTAATTGTCATTTTAGCGAACGCGGTTGGATTTCGACAGTACTTTGTGATAAATGTTTGATTCTAGAATTTTAGCATCGTTGGTTGTAAGGAAAGCAATTCTATCGTATTGAATATGAAAATAAACTTACGAAGGATCTCTGCAGAAAAATATTTGATAAATTTACTCAGGGTGGTTCATGTGATCATAAACAACATCGCACGAGAGTACTCAACGACAATGCCGAACTCGATATTATAATTTCTGATACAACAGAGAAATGCACATTTATAAGTCGGAATAATGCTTACTTGCTAGATGAAACTAACCTTGAAACAAAAATACTGATGGTGACTCACCACAGTTTATATATTTAAGATTCTCGATGTTAGCGTATGCTTCTATAAATTTATTATCGACAATAAACATATTTCCTGATACCGCGGTACTACTACTACTACTACTACTACTACTACTACTACTACTACTAATTTATTTATTTATAGAGGGTGACTCATTAGTCGAGGACTATTCTCCCTTGAATCCCTCTTAAGGAGAGTATAACAATGAATATTATATGAAGACAGCAATAATTAGTGCTTATTTTAGCATGTTTAGTATTAAAATACTAAATTCCATTATCTATTAGAAACACATGCATGCTCATGATATCTCTTGTTAAATACTCTAATATTTTCTGCCATTTTACATGTAGTGGAAGCTTATTCCACAGAACTGTACCAGAGTATTGAAAACTCATTTTGATCATAAACAACATAATAACTGCAGTCAATAAACGTTGTTAATACAACTAAAGACAATGTGCATATTTCATCCCAAGTAATGGTCTTGGGAATGTATTTTTCACCCATTCGTTCAGGAGTCCGTACATCACCTTTACATCTAAAGAAATTGTGATAAGTTTGAGATTTAACTCTGCGTTAGCCCATTTATCTGGCAATTACTATTTTACACCCTTGACTCTGTCATGGGGTGGGCGTGGGGGTGGGGCTCTCAGGTAAATGTATTTGACACAAAAAACAACCTGGTTGAAGGTCTGTGTGACGCTTATATTTTTCACCCGTCGTAGGAAGGCTTTATCGCGCAAAGAAATTTGATCTATAAACCCTCCCTTAGTTAGCGTTATTGACGCTTGTATTTTGTCACCCTCCGTAGGAAGTTTTATTTCGGTCAGAAATACTGATCTGTTCACCCTCCCTGCTGCTCAGTGTCTAAGTAAAAAGACACCACGATGTGAATTAAAAGATGATAAACAGATGACCGTTGAATATGGGATTGTACCAGCAGTACGACCTCAAAAACGTTATGTCTGAGATGCAACACTGGCACGCTTTGTCATTTTTGTAAAAGAATGGACAGTCTTGTAGGAAAAGAATTGGACGGTGGAAAGCAGAGTTTGTACCTATAGATCCACAACCAGAAAAAGCAAACTAGTTAACGTTTCTTTGTATTATACTCAGTTGAAGATGGACAATTCATACAAGAAAAGAGTAACTTGGTTAGGGGAATGTGGTTTGAAAAGCCAGTTAGCTGTAATGGAATACATACGAATATTTCCAGGTTTACGTGTCCATGATAATGCCCAATATGGGGACGAAATTATCAGAATGCCTGAGAACGTTATGGACACAACATACAACTTTAATCTTTTAAACATTAAAACGTGAATGACCAAGTCCTCAAAGTTATCAGATTATATAGTTGTCTACTTGACCTCGGGTCACAATTAGCATTTTCTATTTTAAAAATTACCTAACTGTAAAATAACCTGCTGGCATGATCCTGATGTTTACAAAACAATAACCTGGATTATGTCAAATTCACTAAGGAAATTCAAAAACCTTGACTAAAAACATATTTACTTCTCTATTAATAATAATAATAATGATTTTGAACCCATACACATTAATCTAGCTATTTATTATTTATTTACAATAAATAAAATAAATTGGTCAACTTGGGTCAAGCAGAAATTAACTCAGTTTTGGACAAGGTCGAGTCCAACATACAAAGTTACAACAGCATGTAATGAAATTCAAAACAAAAACAAACCCAGTAAAACAACTCACACACAAAGCAAATTAAATATACTTAACAATATATACATTTGTTAATATAACATCCTCGCTAATATTGGAACCTAGTGACAATAGTGTGATTCCGTTACCAGGTATGGAAGTAAAGAATGTAAAAAGACAAGATAGTGCAAAAAAGAGACTGCGTTTACAGCTGTTTTTTTTTTTTTTAATAATCTTGCCTTAAACAAACCATTCAGAGTGATTTTGTTTATCAGGTCAAATGCCACTGACATGTATGCGATGGTTTGGGATAATTAAATACTGACCCAACATTTGAATAATCTATTGTGAATCTCCTGTAGTAAATCGAGTGGGTCCATTTGTGTTAATTATTTTATTACATGTAATAAATATAATGAAATATATAAAGTGGGTACATCTACTTTGGCCAGGAATTCCGCCTTGAATGTTAACTCAGTGTTCAATAGCTATCAGATTTTATAACAGTTTGTATAGCTTGAATAGCTTGAACACAGCAAAGTGATGGTTTGAGATTTGTATGGTGTCAAAGGATTCTAGCTAGATACTAGTTCTGTCAAATAATTACTTTTTGACATTGAAAGATGAATACAATTAGAATACAATTCAGAATGTGCAATATGCAAACTATACAAGGAGTTTTAGCAGGGTAGATGTAAATATCTATTCTGGTTTGTTACACTTCGGTCTCAGACGTAGGCGAAGGATACAATGAAACCAAACATGCTGGAATAGACATATCCTTCCTGCTACAGCATCATATCACGATAGTATACAATGTTTAAAAATAGTCGACCAAACTACAAACATTAACAAGTGTCTATGCGATTCAAGCATTTGGTTTGATTATAAAAATAGTGAATTGCAGAGAGAGAGAGAGAGAGAGAGAGAGAGAGAGAGAGAGAGAGAGAGAGAGAGAGAGAACAAACCGGTTTCGCCTATGATATGCTTATACTGTCTACATTATTTCTCAAAAAATTGTTTTCAAAATACATACAAGTTTTCAAATATTATTTATTTACTTTTTTGAAATAATAGCTGGGATCATAATTGTGTTCTTTGATACTTATTTATAACACTGCTGACCGTCAGCACGAGAAACAGTAACATAGAACAACAAATTACGGTTGGAATATAGATTATCATTGCTATGTAATTTGAAGCTGACGGGTGCATAAACGAAAACACGAATTAAAGTTTAAAACAAAATGACGCTCCATTTGCGGATGTTTAAGGTCAACCATAATTAAGATTATTTGTAATTAATAATGACAAGAAAGCATCCCGATTTGTTGCTTTACGTTAAACAAAAACAACATTTAAAACAATTAAAAATAATTGGTAGAATCACTTGAGTTGAATATAGGTCAACATAATTTTACATCATAATAGCACGACTTCATAAGGGATGGGATCAAAATAATCCGATATGATTCTCTGGAAAAAGAATGGTGTGTGTGTGTGTGTGTGTGTGTGTGTGTGTGTGTGTGTGTGTGTGTAGACAAATATGTCTCTCATGGTAGAGTTCACTGGCTTGAAAATATATATTTCTATAGTAATAAAGACACGGCGTGTTTTCAAGTGGCCTAAATAATTATTCAGAGAATATATATATATATATATATATATATATATATATATATATATATATATATATATATATATATATATATATATATATATATATATATATATATATATATATATATATATATATATCTGTATCGATTCAAAACAATTGAAAAGGAAAAATAACCTTTCAAAAATTCGTAATTCCATGTTTTCTGCTACAGACAACGATTTTGCCTGTTAATTGTGACATTACTAGTTTGATGATCTGTTTGGGCCCCCGAACGTTCATTTGATCATTTACTGCGAGAGTAGAAGAATGGCGTTCTAGCGTTAAATGCAGTTCCAAAATGAGCACACATTGTACAGACCAATCATACTGCTTTCCATGGAGGCAATCATGGATTTATGGACAAAATAGATAAAACCAATTGTTTCAGGCAAGACTTTCTGTGTGATATTCAATATGTATCGAAATGGGGAAGAGAATGTTTGCATATTTTAGTCTACTCATGGTTGAATACATGTGTATGCCAAAAAGAAATAGAAAAGTTCTTGATACTTTTTTGTTTGTTTGGTTACCAAGGGATAAGATTTTATTTCATAGAATCCCAAAGATTTCAATACTTGATCATGATAACAAAATAAATAACATGCAAATAATGGTGTTACTTTTTAAAGACAATAATTAATTGATATTTTAATAGTAACATATAATGAAGTTAATATTCAAAAGAATGTCAATGTGCATTTCATTATTACCATCAATATTACCAATGACAGGACAAGTGTTATTCTCGGAGAACATTGATGGTCGCCTTTATTTATAGTTGGAGGTTTGGATCGTTTACAGCAATAAAACTGGACATCGTTCAGTGCTGTATCATCTCCGTCTCCCTGTTGTTCCTCTATCTTGGTCCTTATTCCACAAATAGCAGATTCAGCTGGACAGCGGTCACTCATGGCTCCATATGATCCGAATGACCCTTTACCATTATGCGAGGCACTTGTCACAATCGGAGTCGAGTCAGGTGTTCCGCACAAAAACCGGACATCGTTAGCAGCAGTATCATCTAGTAAACCCTACCATAATAACATACATCATCATCATCATCATCATTATCATCTTCCTACTTCTACTTCTACTGCTACTACTACAACAACAACAACAAATAATAATAATAATAATAATAATAATAATAATAATAATAATAATAATAATAATAAAAGTAATAAGAAAAAGAATGAACATGAGCAAATATAGAAATTGGTAAGCAGGCATCAGCACAGTTATATCCAGAACGTCAAAGTCAGAGAGACAGGCTACAAATCCGTTTTCTGAAAACGGCCCTTCTTGCGAGAGAACTCTCTGACTGACCGACACTTCTAGTGCTATTATGTAAAGCTCATTGAGATGCATGGGATACTGAAAATTAGGGCAAAATATGTGCCACGAACAACTTGTTACATAAAAGATGAGAGAACATGTGGGATAAGCGACATTTACATTCCAATGTAAGACAACGTATTCATTGAGAAATACATGATAAAGTAGAACTAATATAACTACTAAACACAGTGTAATCGGGTGCATTTCTGCTTGTTTTTGTTAATCGACCTTTGTTATGTTAGTGTTTGTTTCGTTTATATTTTAGGGAGCTTTTGCCTCAACTCATAAATAAAAGTAATATTCATCATTTTTATTATCATTTCAATTTAAAATCACCGAATTAAGCGTATTCAGACTGTGATTGTACAAAACCTATACAGCAAAGGAATAAATAAATGATCAAGTAGTTATTTCTGGTAAATGCTATTTAAAAAGTTCCGAATATTCGGCAATACATATTTTTGTTTCATGTCAATAAAATTCAATACCAATCGTTAGACAAAAAACGTTATATGAAATGATCTGCAAGTACAGCATACCATAAAACTGCATGTATATCTGTCTAAACGAGAGTGAACAATTCAGTTTTTGAGCAGAGTATACTCGACAATCCAAGGGTTCTTAGTGTAGTCTCTAACTGATATCAAAACGACTAGGAAAAATCTTGCTGGTGCAATTTTTATATTTTTTAAAAAATATTTTTAGATGGTTTCATCGTTCCCAAATCCATGCAAAATGACTAAGTCATGGATGAATGTTGTCTGCAAAAAGTGGGAGATATCTGATTTATGGGAACGGCGCAATTGATAAATATGATCAATACACAGTGGAAGATATTTCTATTATCACTGGCTTTCATTCGTCAACTGCATTTTAATATACCGAAGAATCGATCGTTTTAAAGCTTAGAAAGTTTCGTGCAAGATGGCTCCCTTATTTGTAGATGACTTACGAAAAACAAACTCGGCTGAAGTCGGCAAATAGCTACTTGCCAAATATGAACAACTGACCATATATGTTTGAATTGGACTTCACAGCTGATGAAATACGAAGCTTTTTTACTTTCGATACAGACGAAACCGTTCCTTCATATACTAATACTGATTCAGCTAGTGTCGATGGATATTTGTATGTCGACAAAGTGTTGCCAAAAGTTGTTGAACACTACTAAGCTACCCGTCCATGAACAATTCCGGTGCTTGAGGTTGGCAGTGTAGTTTTCCAGTGAATGAACTGTATGCCAAAAGCTTCAATAGAGAAAGACCTTCAATAATTGGATAAAACATCAATCTGAGAAAGTGTGTAGCCTGTTATGGTGTCCTGTACATACATAAAGAAAACGTTTTTGTACAGTGCACTGATATTCAAAACCGTTTAGTTACCATTTTATAAGTCCCTCTGATCAACATTCTTAAATAAATATATATGACACATGAGGCCCTCGCCTGATTGTACTATGCGATGTAAGACCCGCGGATCAACATTCTTAACTAAGTCTTTATGACGCACGACGCTCTCGCCTGATTGTACTATGTCATGCAAGTTTCGCCGATCAACATTATTAACTAAATCTATATGATGCACGAGTCCCTCCCTTGATTGTACTATGCCATGTAAGTCTCTCGGATCAACATTCTTAACTGAAATATGACGCACGAGGCCCTCCCCTTATTGTATTATGCCATGTAAGTCACTCTGATCAAAATTATTATTTTAACTATATGTGACCGAGATTCTCACTTGATCGGCTATTGCGATACGAGTCCCTCTGAACAACGTTCTTAGTTCAATCTATGTACCACCCAAGGTACTCACCTGATGGGGGTACGACATATAAGTCCCCATGTAAAACCTTCTTAATTAAATCTTTTTGTGACCCGCTGAGCTCACCTGAATGGGTTCAACCTTGAGCACGAAGGCAATCAAAAAGGCGAAGGCTTTTGTATTGTTATTACAATAGCCCCAATCATACCAGTCGCCCCAGGGACCTTCCTCTGTAATCAGCTCTTCTACATAATGTCCTTTCTGTGTCATACATCTCAGACGAATTGCGTTTAGAGCTGTGTCATCCCCGAATATTTGATTTTGTTCAATCTGAAAAGAACAATTAAATTATTTAGAGGATGCAAGTGTTGATCTTCCTAAATGTTTGAGATTTTTTAAGCTATATAACATAAAGATAACTTTAAGTGAGTCGGTTTCTTTTTTTTAAAATGACATCTAATCGGTGATAACATTCAGATGCTATTACCAGTTCTCTATTTATCAGAAAGACAATTACTACATTGTCATCATCATCATAATCATTAAGTTATCGTAGATATCATCATCCTCATCAGCCTGTTGCCGCTCCTCATCTCCCATTCATCATCGTTGTCGTCAAAATCATCATCAATTAGTCAATTATTTTATGTTGATTTTCCAATTTGTTAATTACATGGTCGTAGTTAGGACTGTTTATTGCCCTTAGACTTTATGTATGTATATATTACCCTTAGACTGGATGTATATTGTCCTTATAATGTATACCCCCACCTGATTGAACTATGTCTATCCTTATAATATATACCCTCACCTGACTGTACTATGTCATGCAAGTCACTCGGATCAACATTCTTAACTAAACCTATATAAAGCACGAGGGCCTTGTTCTTAGAATGGAAGGAGTACGTATACTGTAATGGATTCAATAGCTGTTGTAGGAGTTACAGAGCACTGCCAGAACTATTGTTATGATAAAAAATTAAAACGTGAACCCAACATCAATATAACAGAAGTTGTGAAACCCTTTTCATGGTCATTGTAGAAAAAAAAAATAAAATCATGCAACAAAACGTTTGGGAACTTAGGACACAATTAATTTAAAACAGTTGCATTTATTATGTTAGCAGCTTATCATGACACCTGGTGAAGTATTTAAGTTGAGCTTTGTGCGTCTAAGAATAACAGTTTGTCTCACAATATAGAGAAAACCTGTCTTAGCGGACACGTTGATGAAGGCATTTGAAAACCTGTTTTCATATGACCTCCCTATGTAATAATGGAGTGATTTGTTAACTCTCTCTCTCTCTCTCTCTCTCTCTCTCTCTCTCTCTCTCTCTCGTTAGGCATTGTGCAGTTTGTTGGTTCATAATATAAGGTATTATATACTTCAGAAATAGTCCTACATGTTTAACATTGCTGCTACATGTCAATATACAACTGTATTGGCCGTAGTTAGGTAAAACAATAGTCACCAGGTCCTTAGATGTTTAACGCGTGTCATCATTAGATATATTACTTCTGGCAACGACCAAATAAAAATAGAAATGGAAATATGGATCGCTGACAATGGCATGAATCCGGTGTCCACCAGATGCCGACAAAACTGTAGTCCTTTCCATTCTAGAATGTGTAGATTTGGATCTAATCCAAAATAAAACTGTCATAAAAATTGAATAAGTAAATCTAAATACATCCAAATGTTTATATTGCAAATAGCAGCAGATGGTGAGTCCACTTTTTGTTAGAACGTCATAAACTTACAAAACAAATATTCCTACGAAACTGAACAAGAAAAAAAAAACGCCGAATCGAATCCTCTAACTTACCGAGAGTTTCTCTGAGTTAGTTTTTATTGTTACATTATTTTTGTCTTTTTTTAAAAATTTGTACCCCTGCGAGTTTACCCATATGACGTCTCAGTGAAGTCACGCCCTCTCTGCTGCTATAATGCATCTGAAGATTTTATCAAGACCTACACGATATCGCGACCTAGGATCATTTAAATGTTATAAATCCGTGTGGGGTTACTTGCGCAAGTGAAAATAATTTTTTAACCATAACTATATATATATATATATATATATATATATATATATATATATATATATATATATATATATATATATATATATATATATATATATTACCGTTATCTCTGATCAATTTAGGTATTTGTGTATACCTCTGTGTAACATAAATGATGTCAGTAATTGTATGCCTTCCTCGGGAAGATATTTTTGTCTGATTTGATTGCTTATCCACTATCACATCATCATAAACTACTAAATTATTAATACATCCTTTCAGTTCATCAACACTCGGCGCTTCACCAATATCAGTAATAAAATCAATAATATCATCGCCGTTTTCATTTAACAATTTTGAATTTTCATTATAATTAAGTATTTCGTAGCATCGCTGATCATCAATTGACGGAGCTACTAAATAAAAACTATCCCACCAAAGCCATCTCATTATCAGATTAAGCAATAGATGTGTTAAACCACTTCCAGATGGACCTATTATTATCATTCTAAAATAATTCGGTAACGCTGGATGATGTTTGACTGGCTTTTGTTTTCGTGTTGCTGAGAAATCAATTACATCCATATTACAAATATATGAATCTATATTGCTCCCGTTGTAGAGTTAAAACTCCAACCAATGTTGTTTTTTTTATACCACGGTTACAAAAAATCAAACCAAATAGAAAAATAACATACGATGGAAAATGTGAAATATGTAACAAAATTTCAGTTTTACCTAAAATTCAATAACGGATTGCGGTAATATTGCTTTATTAATGTCAAACTTTCCAGGAACTCCATGGGGTAAATCCCCAGGAAAAAACATCTTCCTGGATATATTTATTGTGGTGTGGTACCAGACTTAATATTCGACTTGACGAACGATATCAAGTATACTTGCAAGCTTTCTAGTAAAATCTGCAATAAAAGATAAACAAGCATTAGGGACTGGTTATTAATCAACCGATTACAAAATAGTGGAATTAATTTACTATAGCCCATGAGGATAAATGAGGTGTAAAGCAGCGATTAGAAAATAATTCGCTAATGCAGAAAATGTTACACGTGTTGATGCTGTGAATTGATTGTCACGACAGGTAGTATGGAAAATTAATCTACCACCACCTAAACAAATTCAGTACGCATATTTTGATGTCAGTGTTCCAAATGAAGATCATCAGGCGGAGATATTAAATTTTACAACATGATACAATAAAAATTGGTATGCGTAAGCGCACATACAAATACTTGTTGACTGTCGTTGACGTTGCCAGTAGATAAAAGCACTACAGCTACAGCTCGCACTATGATTATTCTGTTGTTGTTTTAATGTCATGAAATATTTTGCGTCAACATCAAAGTCGCGATTATTTTTTTCTTTCACATTGTTCGTAACTGATTCTCTTCTTAATATATCATCGCTAACAACTTCCAGCAGCAGTTTGATTATTGTTTCTGTGAAGTCTATCATAACCCTTCGCAACTGAGATATTCTTCTAACTCTAGATACTGCGAAACAAACTAAATTTGACCATTCGATACAAACATCAATTATCCAAACAACTCTATCAGTAATATTTAATCCTTGAGATGAATGGATTGTCATTGCGTATCCTAACATTCATGGAGTTTTGTCAATTTTTAGTGCATCTTAAACTACACTGACAGGAATTAAATCAATGTTATTTAACACAAGAGTTTGTTTCTCCCATAATCCTGGTATATCACCTTCACAATTTTGTTTACGCGTATCGGCTGGGCAATAGCATAATGGCAAAGGTTGATTTGTAAATGTCTCTCATTGTAATATAAATAATTTATGTTGAATTGTATCACGAACTATCTTTCTACTTGCCACTATGTTATCGTTAGATCTCCATGTATCCCCCAAAATATCTGATTCATTTCTTAAGTTCTTTTAATTATGGATCAAGTGCTCTATGATTATTAGTTATCTCATCGTAATAATCTACACATGTATTAACCATTCGTCCGGAGAAAATACAACAAACTGTGGTTGTTGAACGTGATCGCTACACATTATCAACGCGGTATTATTTAAGAACCAATCAAGAAACATTTTAACACATCTAATGAAATGATGCATATTTCATCCCAATTATTGTTTTAGGTATATATTTCTCAGCCGTTCGTTCAGGAGTCCATTTATCACCCTTGCATCAAAATCAGCTGTGATAAGTACATGATTTTACACCTCGTTCTTTCATTTCTCTGGCAAGTCTGTGTATAGGTGTTAACACAACTAAATCCGAACTACGTCTAAATAATTCGATAACTCGAGTTTCACCACAACCTCCAGGTCCGTTTAGGGAACAGTCTTGTGTCTGCATCCGAGATCATATACAGATTGAACCCTCGATATTTGTTCAGGTGATAAAGATTTAATATAACTATCCTTAGCGGAAACATTAACGGATTCGATATAACCGTGTAACATTCCTTGTTTTATTCTCCACGATCCCCAACCCGTACCTGTAAACGTCAGTAAATGTGAATATTTTTGCGAGACATAACATGAATCCGTGGTAACTCTGACCACGGTGTCAGGAAATATATTAATCATCGATAATATATTTATTGAATCAAAAGCAAGCATTGCTGATCTTAAATGTGTAAACTGTGGAGAAGATTCTCCATCAATATAAGTTACAATTGTACCTACTTTACTTCCGTTTGATAAAAGAACTGTTTTTAACCTATACATGTATTCTTGCATGAGGTATCAGCGATTATAAAATCTAGTTCAACATCACCTATAATAAATCGTGGTCAATGTCGTCTATGATCACATGATCAACCCTTAAGTAAATTTACCGATTATTTTTCTGCCAAGATGTTTCATATTTTTTCCTCGTTGTAATTTTTTAAATCTTGAATATAGTATTAAAATATTCAGTATACTCGATTTCACCGAGATAAGGAAAATTGTCCTTGATCTCGCTGATGACCTTGTCGACGTCATGTTTCTCTGGTTGTGGTAAACAAAAAACTACGTCGACATACAACGACTTCATTATTGTATAGTCAAGTATATATATCGTTATAAAACTACTGGGTCCCATTTTCTCTCTGAAGAAATCTCTACCAAAACAGACGTAGGAAATCGAGTCTACTTTTTCAGTAAATTTAAATGACTCTTGTTACGTGCTTAGGCTCGAATAAGCAGCAACACAGAAAGAGTGAAAACTAACAAGCTTGTATAACTTTAACAATGAATTTATTAAGTACATATATTTTCATTAAAAAAAATAAACTTACGGTTTTAGAGAATCAAATCCAGCAATAATCCAATAAAGAATTCACAAAATAATCCACTAATGGCATTGCAAGAGTCCTGATAAATAAATGTTCTAATAGTTCCAGGTTCGAATCTTGACGATGTAATCCAAAATGGCTGACGATGTCACGTGATGCAGTTCTTGTTTTATAATCATCCAAATAAAATTATGAAACACATGTCCTTTTCCACATAAATACAATAAATTCTCTTGCTACGACGAAATGACACAATGTCCAGAACAAGGTAATTAAAATTAACACTCAAACATAAAAACACAACTATTAACTTTAAAAAAGCCCAGATTCTACTAATGTTAGCTTCCAAAACACAGCTATATATATGTAATTCCCTCGTAAACGAAAAGGAATCATGTGATTCTGGAAGGTCATTGAAAGATGCTACCCTCACTAAATCACGTACTCAAAGAAAGATCTAGATATTTCCTACCCCCAAGAACTAAAAATAAAAAGTTGTCTTTGAAATTAACCAATAGTTTTAGAAGCTTGTTGACAATGTCTAAAGCAGGGTCAGGAATTAGGTCAACAAGCCAAGGTCAACCTGTGTTTACAGCTAGAGTCTAGGTCAGCCTGAATTTTCTAGAAAAATCTCCCAATTAATGAATTTTAAAGCCAAAATGACAAATTTGGATCTGACAATGAAAAATAAATAATTTAAATCCAATAGCCGTAACACCTTTCCTCATAAAATAAAAAGAAAGGTTTATATGATAAAACTTTCTTTTTATCACAAACCAATTTACATCTGAGGTTAAAAGAACTAGTATAAATTACACAGTATAATAAATTGTTATACACGGGAAAGAGCGTCTGCAATTATATTATTAAGAAATAGCCTGAACCTTTTAACTTGTCCATGTCCCACAAAATGTCCTAAGAAAGGCACCTTAGCACGGCAGAACTCACTTTTAGACAAATTAACACTCAGACATGCACCAGTGAGTCTGTCAAAGAATTTGAATTGTTGCCAGGTTTCACTCCAGGTGTCGTTGTAGATGATGACGTCACAATTTTCTAGACCAGTGATGATCATTTTTATGAGACGTTGAAATGGACTTTCTTTATTTTGGTAGAGTCCATTTGGAGTCACAATGTTGATTTTTCCTTTACTCTTTCCGTAGTGGAATCTGCCAAAATCCTTTCAGAAGGTCAAAATTTGGTGACATACTTGGCATTCCCGATTTTATCAATAGAATAGTCAATTCTTGGTAATGGGAATGAATCTGTTTTGTCACTCTGTTCACCTTCCTTTAATCAGTGCACATACGGAAAGTTTTATCTGGTTTTGGAACAAGTATGCATGGTGAACTTCAATCACTTTTACTGGGCTTGATAAAATCATTCTCCAGCAAATATTGAATTTCCTTTTTCAAGAATTCCTGTTTGAGTGGATTCATCCTGCATGAATACTGTTTGGAATTTTCAATTTCAACGTCATGAAAATTTTGTTTGTCCTTGTAAGAATATCTGGACATAAGTGTTCATATCTGGACATAAGTGTTCATATAATAATAACTTTCAGTTCATTTCTTTCTTTCACTTGCAAATGTGAAAGTTTCTGGTCTAGATTTTTCATAATTTCTGAATTCCAAAAATTTGTCGCTCCAATGTTAGTAGAATCTGATGATATTCTTTCACCGAGTGGGACAGGTACAACTAAATTAATTACATATTAAACATGGCTATCTCTTTCAATATACTGGTACTCCTATAATTTATTTAGATCCCAGGAGCACTAATACTATAATTTAACTAATTCATTTTCTTCTTAACTTTGTAAGGGCCATAATATCTAATCTGAAGAAAAGTAAGAAGAATGAACAAGAGTAACACAACTCCATTATCAGACTTAAAAGTTCTCTCCCTTGTAGTTCTTTCAAACCATAGTTTCATTTTTAACATGAATTGCTGAATTGGGCATTCATTCATAACTTGCTGGAAAATTCCAGACATAAAGTTTGAACCTTGATCAGACTGAACAGATTTGGGAAGACCATACTGAGTAAAAAAAATTATCAAAGTTTTTACTGTAGTTTTAAATTTTATATTCCTCAACGGAAGAGCCTCTGGAAACCTTGTTGACGCACACATAATGGTCAACAGGTATTGGTTACCTGACTTGGTCTTAGGTAAGGGATCTACACAATCTGCCATAATTCTACAAAATGATTCGTCAAAGGCAGGAATAGGTTGCAGATGAGCCTTAGGTATCTTCTGATTGGTTTTTCCTACCATTTGACAAGTATGACAAGATCTACAATATTTGGCAACATCACTTTTTATTTTTGGCCAATAGAAGTGAGTCAAGATCTTGTGATACATTTTATTAATCCCTAAATGACCAGCCAAATGAGTTTCATGGGCCAGATTAAGTATTTCCTGTCTGTAAGGTTCTGGAACTACTATTTGATAGTTCACTGACCACTCATCACCAGCAGGTACCTCGGAAGGTCTCCATTTTCTCATAAGAATTCCATTTTTAATGAAATAACAGACAGGAACTTCAGTGACTTCAATCTCATTTATGTCCCTTTGAAACAAACAGGAGATCTCAGGATCTTTTTCCTGTTCGACGACAAGTGACTGTCGTTTATCACCCTGATTAAGAGAATGAGTTGTTAAAAGAGGATCAATATGATCAATACCTTCTGATTGATCTAAACCAAGAGTAAAGTAACCTCATCAAAAACTTGACCTATACAAGCGTCAGTTGAAGGAATGCTGACTTCATTCTCAAGATCATCACCCTGATTAGAATAAAGAGAATGAATTGTTAAAAGAGGATCACTATGATCAATACTTTCTGATTGATCCAAACAAGAAGTAAATGTGACCTCATCAAAAGCCTGACCTATACATATGTCAGCCAAGGGAATACTGCCCTTTTCAACTTCATTCTCAAGAGCTTTCTTTACCATAACTCTAGTAACCGTACAAGCTTGAAGTATATCAGGGATTTCTTTTTCAATTGGATCAACTTTCTGATTCAAATTAGGCTTGTCAGTTACAAGTGGATTAACCACAACCTTGTCCCCAGCTAAGTCGTTGCCTAGCAATAAATCTATGCCCTCAACGGGTAAAACTGAGACTGTATCCCATTGTCATAGGTCCTGACACTAAGTCTGATGACAAATTTACACAATGGAGAGGAACATTAACAATGACGCACTCTACTTCCTGAACAAGAACACTTTCATTAGAAGAATACTTCTCAGAAAAAGGCAAAGTACCTGACAATAAAAGACTCTGAGAAGCTCATGTGTCCCATAAAATTTTAATAGGGGTGGGACTGGCTGAATCACCCAAGAGTGATATATAACCCTTCGATATGGATGGTTCATAATTCTCCATATCAAAATAAGACTGAGGTTTATTAGACCCAACAAATGTATTGCTTTCAATACATAACTGTGACCTTGACCTCTTGGAAATAAGAGCATTTGGAACAGGTCTATCTTGATTCTGATGCCTATTTTTCAATTTATAGCAATCAGAAATAACGTGTCCTTTTTTCTTGCAAAAGTTACACGTCGGAAGAGACAAGGATTTAGAATCAAACTTCTCTGAAGTCTGATCTTTGAAAGTTGTGTTAGTTTGAGTTTTAGTAGGGCTTAAATTAGGCGGAAATACTTTTCTGCCATTAAATTGTTGAGTAGAAGTCTTGTTAACAAAAGAAACTTTATGTGTCAAAGAATATTCGTCAGCAGCTCGAGCAGCATTTTCCAAGGTTTCAATCTGATGCTTATCAAGATAAGTTTTAACATCATTATGGACACAGTTTTTGAACTCCTCAATTAATATAATTTGCTTGAGATTTTGATAATCTTGTTCGACTTTCTTGGCTAAGCACCATCTATCAAACAACTGTTCTTTTTCTCTAGCAAATTCGACATGAGTTTGTTCAGCTTCTTTTCTGTAATTTCTGAATTTTTGCCTATAAGCTTCAGGGACTAACTCATAACCTCTTAAAATGCATTCTTTAACCACGTCATGATCACTGCTTTGCTGAACAGACAGTGAAGTGTAAATCTCACTAGCCTTACAAGTAATTACACATTGTAGTAACTGAGTCCAATTCTCTCTTGGCCACTTTAAATTTTCTGCAACCTTTTCAAAAAGAGTGAAATATTTGTCTACTTCTTTTTCTTTGAAAGGGGGCACTAAATCACAATTTTTATTTGAAGTATGATGGTGACTCACTTGCCAGCTCTAATTTTTTCATTTTACACTGATATTCCATTTCTTCCTTCTCTCTCTCTCTCTCTCTCTCTCTCTCTCTCTCTCTCTCTCTCTCTCTCTCGTTCAATTTGTTTTTCTTGTAACCTTTCCTGTCTCTCTCTCTCTCTTCTTTTTCACATTAAAATTGTCTTTCTGTCTCCCTTTCCTGAAATTCCAGTTTCTTAAACTCTAATTCCCTCTCTCTCTCCTCTTTATCTCTATCAATCCGCATCTGCTCTTTTTGTAATTCAATTTGCCTTTCTTTCTCCTCTTTCTCTCTATCATATTGTAATTGTCTCTCTTTCTCCTCTTTCTCTCTATTAATCGGCATCTGCTCTTTTTGTAATTCAGTTTGCTATTCTTTCTCACTTTCCTGTCTCTCTTTCTCTTTTCCTGAAATTCCAGGTTTTTTTAACTCTAATTCTCTCTCTCTCTCTCTCTCTCTCTCTCTCTCTCTCTCTCTCTCTCTCTCTCTCTCTCTCTCTCTCTCTCTCTCTCTCTGAAATTCTAGCTTCTTCAACTCTAATTCCATCTTGAATTTTAATTCTAATTCCTTCAGTTTAATGTCAGAGTCTGGTGTAGACTTACTGACTGGAATCAAAGCACTTTGTTCGAAAACATCTTGTTCTACCAAATATTAAACCAAAATTTGTTTGATATCTTGTTTCGTTAAAGAAGCCTTTACTTCAGAAAGATCATATTTTTTGGCAAGTTGAATCAACTCATCTTTTTTTGAAAAGATTTAATTGCTCCTGGGTAGGATTAGAAAGAAATATTTCTACCTTAGATGTCATTTTAATACAAGCCTGTCAGTCTCACTAAAGATTTTAAAAAATTTCAATAACTAGGGGAAATTCAAACTTAAATTCCACTTTATTTCAATCTCAATCTCAATCTCAATCCCGGACGAGCCCCCAATTCTATGTTACGTGCTTAGGTTCGAAAAAGCAGCAACACAGAAAGAGTGAAAACTAACAAGCTTGTATAACTTTAACAATGAATTTATTAAGTACACTTATTTTCATAAAAAAAAATAAACTTACGGTTTTAGAGAATCAAATCCAACATTAATCCAATAAAGAATTCACAAAATAATCCACCAATGGCATTGCAAGAGTCCTGATAAATAAATGTTCTAATAGTTCCAGGTTCGAATCTTGACGATGTAATCCAAAATGGCTGACGATGTCACGTGATGCAGTTCTTGTTTTATAATCATCCAAATGAAATTATGAAACACATGTCCGTTTCCAGATAAATACAATAAATTCTCTTGCTACGACGAAATGACACAATGTCCAGAACAAGGTAATTAAAATTAACACTCAAACATAAAAACACAACTATTAACTTTAAAAAAGCCCAGATTCTACTAATGTTAGCTACCAAAACACAGCTATATATATATATATATATATATATATATATATATATATATATATATATATATATATATATATATAATTCCCTCGTAAACAAAAAGGAATCATGTGGTTCTGGAAGGTCATTGAAAGATGCTACCCTCATTAAATCACGTACTCAAAGAAAGATCTAGATATTTCCTACCCCCAAGAACTAAAAATAAAAAGTTGTCTTTGAAATTAACCAATAGTTTTAGAAGCCTGTTGACAATGTCTAAAGCAGGGTCAGGAATTAGCTCAACAAGCCAAGGCCAACCCGTTTTTACAGCTAGAGTCTAGGTCAGCCTGAATTTTCTAGAAAAATCTCCCAATTAATGAATTTTAAAGCCAAAATGACAAATTTGGATCTGACAATTAAAAATAAATAATTTAAATCCAATAGCCGTAACACTCTATACAGGTATATTCAGTAAAATCAAAGTCCATTAATGGTCTCTTTGTTGATACTCTGGTTTTTTCGTGTGTCTGATGTCTAACCGCGTAAAGTATTCATGACATTCTTCGCAACCAAGAAAACGTTCTGGTTAACACGATGCCATATCCACTAAAATTATGTCGTTGTAATCATACTTAGTGTTTCGCAATCCACCGTGACCATATGCGACACAACTTAGTCTAAAATACTTTAAGGAATTCCAGCCGTGTTTGTTGCCACGAATTCTTTCCTCTGGCAAAGTGAAATGCAACTGATGCGACTGTAACACAATTATTCAGTAATTGTTCAGTATTGTCAGTCTGTGATGAAAATTTCTGCGCTAAAGTTTTCATTTCATCGTAGAGAGATTCAGGACGATACATTTGCCGTTAGGTTTAACAAATTTATCATAAGTTTCACCACTTCAAAATAACCTTACTGATACAAGATCAGTCTTACTTATTTTTGCCCTGAAATCAAATATATAATTGCTATAAAATCTTACGGTTCGATTTCGTGTGACTATTGTTACTGCGCTAGTCCACGCACGCGCATTATGATTAATATTATTTATTGGAGCTCCTCCGTGGCTATAATGTTTCGAATCGTGTAAAAATATTTCCCGTTATCGTTGCTACTATTGTTGGAAATTTAAGTGTTTTTTTTAAAGCTTAGCGGCATCATTAATTCTAGCTCTCGTATCCTCGACTGATTCAGTCCACGTGTTTACTCTTTTACTTTTTCTATCCGTTAACCCATTTCCATGATTCGTATTTGTCTCATGTTCCGTTACTCGTTCGGCGATACAATTTTTATTTTTATTTCATAATTTCATTGGCGTTAAATCATAAACGCAAAGATTATCATGCAGCTGATATAGCTCATAAGTAATCGCTGTTACATCGTTCATAATACCTTTTGTCAATACCAGTCAACATTCACGCTTTGGAATTGTTTTAAATATAGCAAACTTTTTCATTAGCCTGGACAGGGTCACGTTTGTCACAGATAATCCAAGTTTTATTGTCTGTCTCAGGTAGAACAATAAATTTAACTGTGAAAAAAGATATCCTTGATTGTGTAGATAATTAATGATCGTTGCTGCTCGATGGTCGTTCATTGTAGCTTCGATGACTTTGTCGACACTTTTGGCAACACGTTTGGGGTTGCGTTTAATTTTGAATGTTGACCACACATGATTATTCACCATCGCCGCGAAATTCTTTGTTGTTGCTGGAAATTCTTTATGGACATTGTCATGGAAAATGAGGGAGTCTCAAGTTGTTGCTTGAACAGTCTTTATTAACACACCTTCCAGTACACGTCCATAACTTTCTATAACCAAATTTAGTCATCTGTCATGACATTAATTCGTTGGATGTGTTTACTATACTGAATAATATTTTGAAACTCAAAATAGCTAGTGCAGGACGACAACGGATAAAAGAAAAAGAAGAAAAACATATGTTGAAATCACCAGACAGCTACTCCCCAAGTATGAAAAGTGTGACTAGAGATCTAGAGATTGTTGCGGGTGCTTGGACATTTGTGTACCTCTAAAGTACTTTTTTTTAAAATTGTCGTCCAACACTATGGAAACACTCATCCGCCACTTGGACACGAGTTAATTCACCTCTTCCATCACAATGCACATACGAATGGATCCACTGTCGTGATAGACTTCTTGAACAAACACAGCCACATCTTCACAGTCCTATTGATTTCGCTCCAAGCTTGTCTTAGCTGAATCCCGTTAACAAAGTTTCGCCCAGGGGAGATAATTTTTAAGCCGCCAAGTAGTTGGAAGTGCTGTTGTCCAAGGAATTAACACCGTATCAAAAGTGAGTGCAAAATGGCATTTAGTAATTGGATAATCAGACAGAGAAAGTTTGTAAGGGAGCAAGGGGAATACTTGAGAGGGTGTAATTACGTACTCTTCACTAATAAGGAACTTTGTTGTACTACGCACTAATATTCAACTTTTTAAATTGCTTTAATGTGAAAATTATCTGAAGTTGAAGACCAGAAAATGTAATGTACTATCTCCTTTCATCGGATGTAGTTCTAGAAAGATTTAAGCGCCGTACTTTATATCTTCCGATGTCATTGATCCTTCGTTCTTTAATCTCGTGTAAAGATAGTAAATGCACTTACCATTAGCTCCGTCTACTTTATATGTATACATTATATGTCTGCACAAATGAGATATATGGAATATACAAACGATTTTTCTGAGAGTTAAACTTGGTCTTTTCGTTAAAATTATTCACATTACGTTCAAGTCAGTCTAGTTTACAGTTAAACTATGATTATTTTTGTATAAATTATTCATATTCTATTGCGTTATATGCCAATCAAAATGTGCATAAATCGAGAATCGATAAACTCATAATTTATTCCTGTTTTAAGATCAAATGCTTACAGTTGTGTTCAAATATAATTCGAAAGGATTTTTTTTAAGTTGTTCAACGGAATTATTAAATCCTCATTGACTCTCGAATAAGAACATATTCCGAAACTATCGCGAAGTCGTTCAAAGACGGGTTGCCTCATTTTGGTGCACCAACATATTTAAGATGATTGTAATTCATTCGGAACTTTCTGTATTTTTGGAGTCTTGCTATGACATTTAGACCTGTTTTTGGACTTAATTCGCAATGCTGTATGTGGCTTGAATTTTCCTTTTATATTGTTTGAAGATAACTTGTTTGTCGAATTTGATTTAAACTGTTGACTTCACCTTTCTGTTACATGTTTAAAGCCTAGAGCTTTCACATGGTCTATTATTCAAAGTGCGCGTGTGTGTGTGCGTACGTGCGTGTGTGTGTATGTGTGATTAGCATATTCTCCTCTGTATGAACTATGTAGAAGTGAGAAAAGAAGCAGCATTAGCAAAGGTTATACATTAGACTATAGTTTATATAATATATTTTTATACATATGATAAAGACACGCAAAACCTTAAGCTGAACGTTGCAGAACACCTGCCTCTCATCCACAAATTGGTGCAACATCATTATGACGGAAAAATTCTTAATGGTGATAGAGACAGCTCATCAACCAGAAGTAAAGACAAATTCAAAGGATATTTACTTGACCCATAAGTATGGTCATTAATTAAATCATAGTTCATCGACCACAAGTAAAGATAGATATTTAAAGGATATTTACCTTACCCATGGTCATTAATTAAATCATAGTTCATCAACCACAAGTAAAGATAGATATTTAAAGGATATTTACCTTACCCATGGTCATTAATTAAATCATAGTTCATCGACCACAAGTAAAGATAGATATTTAAAGGATATTTACCTTACCCATGGTCATTAATTAAATCATAGTTCATCGACCATAAGTAAAGATAGATATTTAAAGGATATTTACCTTACCCATGGTTATTAATTAAATCATATCTAAACACCATGTTAAAATTACATAATGCAATGCTTATCATATAACAACAAATTATATAATGTATTATGTTCGTGGTGTCTGCTCAGAATACTATAATTTATGTCCAAGCAAGCAATTTTATTTATATTTTCAAAAATAAAATCATTGACACACATGTTAAAATGTGGTCCTCTATTTCAAGAAGGAAATCACGCACTGATAACTAAACACTATGACAATGTATGTATGTATGTATGTATGTATGTATGTATGTATGTATGTATGTATGTATGTATGTATGTATGTATGCATGCATGCATGCATGCATGCATGGAGAGAGAGAGAGAGAGAGAGAGAGAGAGAGAGAGAGAGAGAGAGAGAGAGAGAGAGTCGCCTCGCTGTGTCTTCTTTGGAAAATCGATGAACTCTTGTTTCACCACCATGATATAGCCAATGTGTGTTGAATGTGCTTTGCATTACCAAGCAGTAACCAACTAACTGTTATGTATTTGATGTACGTAAAATTCACTCAAAATGGAATTTCCTACCTTCAAACGGTACCCAAAAGCATAGGATTCTCTCGGGCAAAATTTAGGTTCGTGCCAATACCCCCATTGTCCACCATTAGTAACTGACAATACGCGTACAACATCCTTTTCACTCCATATGTCGTCTCTAACAGGCAATGTAGAGCTTGCAACAGGCGTTGATATCCAAGGGCTTGGTTTTAACGTGTAAACAAACACCCCGCTTGCAAGTGTCTTGAGGAGAAAAACATGGAATAGCCTCAACATTACCTTCGTTGCTGGTTCTAACACAACTGTGTCTTGGTCGCGTAAGGTTTCGTTACTATCTCTTCACTATTTAAATAACGATAATTATGTAAAAGTTGACAATGTATGCCGCTTAAAGTCCCGAATCAGTGATTACATCGGTTGTATATTATCTTGAATTGTGTATTATCTACCTAACATTCCTCTCGTGTCAGGGCTGTAATCTTTTCTACCCGACAATAGTGTTTAAGAATCGCTACATTTATAAGCTCTCTCCCGAAATAAAATTCTTGCAAATTGAATAAAGACAATCTGAATATATTAAAAAAATTTGATTGCAAGGAAACAATAAATAAATAAATAATGTTAATAAAAATATTCAACATAGGCGGTTATTGATAGGTCATTGCTGCTGTTAGAACAAGTGAGGGGGTGAATGGGGTAGAGCCAAACTTACATTATATGCAATGTGTCAGTAAACAATTATCGTTTACGTTGACAGTACACTTTCATCTACTCTGAATCTATCACCCGGAATGTAATAAAACACAAGCTACTCCAAAGTGAATCTTGATCTTTTTCTGAAATATTATCGAAAACCGATAGACCACAATACTATGGCAACAACCATGATAAACGTTGCATTTTCAAATGTACCCAGCTTCACTGAGACAACCGCAACTATATTATAACCTTCGACTGAATTTGTTTCAATCATTTCAAAACGGTATCTTCAATTTTCATTGGTGTATTTGATTTATTTTTCGCTGATATAATTTTTTTTGTGTTTCTATTACTACACAATATTTCATCTACGATCAAAAACTTAGTTTATTTAAGTATTGAATTAGAATCGATGTGATTCTCACGCTAGCCTCCTGTGGTGTGATTGGTTGTTTTGCCGCCACTGTAGTACGTGTGTTATGGTTCGAGTGCAGTGCTCCCAATATTTTATTTAAATTAAGACAGAAGTCCTACCCAGGCTCGACTTTGGTTGAAAGTTAAATTAATGAAAGATAAATGTAATGCTCCGATCCCCCAGTCAGCAATGCCGACGTTTATATGATTGAATATACAACAAAGTGCTTCGAATTTCCCAAGTACTCTCCTTCCGCTCGACCCTGTGTTAGCCTATTACATCACTTGATTAGTAGTGTGAGATAGGTTTCCACCTGTCCTTCTATTCCTCTCATCTGTGTTTTCTTTTCTCCTATTCCTCCAATTCCTTCTCTTTGCCTCTCGACTTTCTCCAACTTCCTTCTCCTCTTGACTTCTCTATACTCCTCCTCCTTCTCTACTTTCTCCTCCTCGACTCCTTTTCCTCCTCTTCCTCGAATCTCTACACCGACTAGACTTATTGACCCCGACTGCTCCGCTAGTCTCACTTCCGTCTCTACTCTTAGTGACTCGGAACTCAACTGAACAGTAAGTTCTGTCCCACAAAACAACCTCCTGAGAAAACACAAGGATGGTACACTATTTTCTTTATCCCTCTCATCTCACACTACCCCCAACCTATCATCAGATAACAGCTAATAAATTTCCCCGGCCACTCATTCATTCCCATTGAAATACTCGTACGTTCTTGTATGGTAAAACGTCGTAATAAAATCACGGTATCAATTACTTCTCATACATACATCAATAAGTTGCGTCACATCAGTACATATTTCTAATCTCATAATGCTAAACAATATCAGATGCATTTCTTGACATTACAACTCATACAAAGTACACAAATAATTAAATATCCATGCTCTGATATATCCATATTAACTAATCTTGCACACTTCACCATTTTCCAAATTCACAATTCAAGCATGGATAAATTCTAACATATCACATGAATAAATGCACTAGTTTACTACGATGTAACCTATGAGCGAATTACAAAAATAATTCTGATCACAAGCTAACAATCTACATAATTCTCTTCATACTCAAGCACATTTCTCAAATACGCATGAAACTTAAACATTACAAAGGTAGTTTTACGTACTAAATGATCATAGCAGTTAGGTATACATACTACTCATTATTACAATTACAATGCTGTAATATTCTGCAAAAATCAAGCAAATAACTTACTGACCTTTAGGAAACTTTGTCCTTCCTTAGAATCTCCTCTCTAAGTTTAACCACCAAATTACGACTGGTTTCATCTAAGTAACCCTATATTGCTCAGCATATTTCCTAGGCGACACTGAATTTTTGCTTGCTAGATAGAAGTTATAATTTGGATCTAAATTGTTATCACATCTTCTATTTCAATTCCGATTGGATGTTGCTGTGATCAGATTCAATCAAACTTAGCGGACAATGCACACTTCTCGCTGTCTGTCCAATTGGGATCAAGCTGTTACAAATAGGTAAGAAGTTGCGTGATCTAACCGCTGTGCCGATTCAAGATGCCGGGTGTCCTCTGTTACGGCTATTGGATTTAATTTTTTTTTTTTTAATTGTTAAATCCAAATTTATCATTTAGGGTTTAATATCTATTAATTGGGAAATTATTCTAGAAGGTTTGGGCTGACTTAGATTCTCTAATTGTAAACAAGTTTTGACCTTGGCTTGTTTGACCTAAATCCTGGCCTTGCTTTAGACATTGTCAACAAGCCTCTAAAACAATTGGTCAATTTCAAGGACAACATTTTTATTTTTAGTTCTTAGGGATAGTAAATATCTAGATTACGTGACTTGGAGAAGGTAGCTTCTTTCTGTGACCTTCCAGAATCACATGATTCCTTTTGTTTACGAGGGAATTACACACACACATATATATATATATATATATATATATATATATATATATATATATATATATATATATATATATATATATATATATATATATATATATATATATATCTGTGTTTTGGAGGCTAATTTTAGTATAATTTGGGCTTATTTTAAAGTTAAGTTGTGTATTTCATGTTTGAGTGTTATAATTATTCTGGACATTGTGTCAATTCATTGAAGAAAGAGGATTTATTATTTATTTGGAGGAGAAAACATGTGCTCATAATTCATGTGGATGATAAATTAAACAAGAACTGCATCACGTGACATTGTCAGCCATTTTGGATTACATCGTCAAGATTCGAACCTGGAACTATTAGAACATTTATTTATCAGGACTCTTACAATTCCATTAGTGCATTATTTTGTGAATTGTATATTTATTGGATTTGATTCTCTAAAACCGTAAGTTTATTTATTTTATGAAAATAATTGTACTTAATAAATTCGTTGTTAAAGTTTTACAAGCTTGTAAGTTTTCACTCTTTCTGTGTTGCTGCTTATTCGAGCCTAAGCACGTAACATAGAATTGGTGGCTATCGTTCGGGATTGAGATTTGGATAAATTTGAATTTAAATTTGAATTTCCCCTAGTTTTTGAAAAATTTAAATTTTTAGTGAGACTGACACGCTTGTATTAAAATGACATCTAAGGTAGAAATATTTCTTTCTAATCCTACCCAGGAGCAATTAGATCTTTTCAAAAAAGACGAGTTGGTTCAACTTGCCAGGAAATACGATCTTTCTGATGTCAAGGCTTCTTTAACGAAACAAGATATCAAAAAGATTTTGGTCCAGTATTTGGTAGAACAGGATGTTTTGGAACAAAGTGCTTTGATTCCAGTCAGTAAGTCTACACCAGACTCTGACATTAAACTGAAGGAATTAGAATTAAAATTCAAGATGGAATTAGAGTTGAAGAAGCTGGAATTTCAGAGAGAGAGTGAATTAGAGTTAAAGAAGCTGGAGTTTCAGGAAAGGGAGAAAGAGAAACAAATTGAATTACAAAAAGAGTAAATGCGAATTGAGAGAGAGGAGAAAGAAAGACAATTGCAATCTGAAAAAGAGGAGAGAGAGAGAGACAAGAAAGGGAGAAAGAAAGACAATTACAATCTGAATTAGAGTTTAAGAAACTGGAATTTCAGGAAAGGGATAAAGAAAGACAATTACAATTTGAAAAAGAGGAGAGAGAGAGAGACAGGAAAGGGAGAAGGAAAAACAATTACAATATGAAATTAGACTGAAAGAAATGGAGCTGGCAAGTGAGAATCACCATCATACTTCAAATCAAAATTTTGATTTCGCAAGGAATATTAGATTAGTGCCCCCTTTTAAAGAAAAAGAAGTAGATAAATATTTCATTCTTTCTGAAAAAGTTGCAGAAAATTTAAAGTGGCCAAGAGAGAATTGGACTCAGTTACTACAATGTTTAATTACTGGTAAGGCTAGTGAGATTTACACTTCACTGTCTGTTCAGCAAAGTGGTGATTATGACGTAGTCAAAGAATGCATTTTAAGAGGTTACGAGTTAGTTCCTGAAGCTTATAGGCAAAAATTTAGAAATTACAGAAAAGAAGCTGGACAAACTCATGTCAAATATGCTAGACAAAAAGAGCAGTTGTTTGATAGATGGTGTTTAGCCAAGAAAGTCGAACAAGATTATCAAAATTTCAAGCAAATTATATTAATTGAGGAGTTCAAAAACTGTGTCCATAATGATGTTAAAACTTATCTTGATGAGCATCAGATTGAAACCTTGGAAAATGCTGCTCGAGCTGCTGACGAATATTCTTTGACACATAAAGTTCCTTTTGTTAACAAGACTTCTACTCAACAATTTAATGGCAGAAAAGTATTTCCGCCTAATTCAAGCCCTTCTAAAACTCAAACTAACACAACTTTCAAAGATCAGACTTCAGAGAAGTTTGATTCTAGATCCTTGTCTCTTCCGACGTGTAACTTTTGCAAGAAAAAAGGACACGTTATTTCTGATTGCTACAAATTGAAAAATAGGCATCAGAATCAAGATAGACCTGTTCCAAATGCTCTTATTTCCAAAAGGTCAAGGTCACAGTCATGTATTGAAAGCAATACAATTGTTGGGTCTAATAAATCCCAGTCTTATTTTGATATGGAGAATTATGAACCATTCATATCGAAGGGTTCTATATCACTCTTGGGTGATTTAGCCAATCCCACCCCTATTAAAATTTTAAGGGACACAGGAGCCTCTCAGAGTCTTTTATTATCAGGTACTTTGCCTTTTTCTGAGAAGTCTTCTTCTAATGAAAGTGTTCTTGTTCAGGGAGTAGAGTGCGGCTTTGTTAATGTTCCTCTCCATTGTGTAAATTTGTCATCAGACTTAGTGTCAGGACCTGTGACAATCGGAACAGTCTCGGTTTTACCTGTTGAGGGAATAGATTTATTGCTAGGCAACGACTTAGCTGGAGACAAGGTTGTGGTTAATCCACTTGTAACTGACAAGCCTAATTTGGATCAGAAAGTTGATCCAATTGAAAAAGAAATCCCTGATATACTTCAAGCTTGTACGGTTACTAGAGCTATGGTAAAGAAAGCTCTTGAGAATGAAGTTGAAAAGGGCAGTATTCCCTTATCTGACACCTCCGTGGGTCAGGTTTATGATGTTATAGAATTCAGCATTCCTTCAACTGTCGCTTGTAAAGGTCAGGTTTTTGATGAGGTCACTTTTACTCTTGGTTTAGATCAATCAGAAGGTATTGATCATAGTGATCCTCTTTTGACAACTCATTCTCTTTATTCTAATCAGGGTGATGATTTTGAGAGTGATGTTACAGAAGACAGCATTCCTTCAACTGGCACTTGTATAGGTCAGGTGTTTGATGAGATCACTTTTACTCTTGGTTTAGATCAATCAGAAGGTATTGATCATAGTGATCCTCTTTTAATAACTCATTCTCTTAATCAGGGTGATAAACGACAGTCACTTGTCGTCGAACAGGAAAAAGATCCTGAGATCTCCTGTTTGTTTCAAAGGGTCATAAATGAGACTGAAGCCACTGAAGTTCCTGTCTGTTATTTCATTAAAAATGGAATACTTATGAGAAAATGGAGACCTCCCGAGGTACCTGTTGATGATGAATGGTCAGTGAACTATCAAATAGTAGTTCCAAAAACTTACAGACAGGAAATACTTAATCTGGCCCATGAAACTCCTTTTGGCTGGTCATTTAGGGATTAATAAAATGTATCACAAGATCTTGACTCACTTCTATTGGATAAAAATCAAAAGTGATGTTGTCAAATACTGTAGATCTTGTTGTACTTGTCAAATGGTAGGAAAACCCAATCAGAAGATACTTAAGGCTCATCTGCAACCTATTCCTGCATTTGATGAAACATTCAGTGGAATTATGGTAGATTGTGTAGATTCCTTACCCAAGATCAAGTCAAGTAAACAATTAAAGTTAAAAATGAAAATATGGTTTGAAAGAAATACAAGGGAGAGAACTTTTGAGTCTGATAATGGAGTTGTGTTACTCTTGTTCATTCTTCTTACTTTTCTTCAAATTAGATATTATGGCCCGTACAAAGTTAAGAAGAAAATGAATTAGTTAAATTATAGTATTAGTGCTCCTGGGATCTAAATTAATTATAGGAGTACCAGTATATTGAAAGAGATAGCCATGTTAAATATGTAATTAATTTAGTTGTATCTGTCCCACTCGGTGAAGAAATATCGTCGGATTCTACTGACATTGGAGCGACGAATTGTTGGAATTTAGAAATTATAAAAAAAATCTAGACCAGAAACTTTCACAGTTGCAAGTGCAAGAAAGAAATGAACTGAAAGTTATTATTATATGAGCACTTATGTCCAGATATTCTTACAAGGACAAACAAAATTTTCATGACGTTGAGATTGAGAATTCCATGAAGAATGAGTCCACTCAAACAGGAATACTTGAAAAAGGAATTTCAGTATTTGCTGGAGAATGATTTTATCAAGCCCAGTAAAAGTGATTGGAGTTCACTATGCATACTTGTTCCTAAACCAGATAAAACTTTCCGTATGTGCACTGATGAAAGGAAGGTGAACAGAGTGGCAAAAACAGATTCATTCCCATTAACAAGAATTGACTATTCTATTGATAAAATTGGGAATGCCAAGTACGTCACCAAATTCTGACCTTCTGAAAGGATTTTGGCAGATTCCACTACGGAAAGAGTAAAGGAAAACTCAAAATTGTGACTCCAAGAGGACTCTACAAAAATAAAGAAAGTCCATTTCAACGTCTCATAAAAATGTTCATCTCTGGTCTAGAGATTTGTGATGTCATCATCTACCACGACACCTGGAAAGAACATCTAGCAACAATTCGATAATTCTTTAACAGACTCACTAATGTATGTTTGACAATTAATTTGTCTAAAAGTGAGTTCTGCTGTGCTTGTGTGCCTTTCTTAGGACATTTTGTGGGACATGGACAAGTTAAAAATTTGAGGCTATTTCTTGATAATATAATAGTAGACACTCTTTCCCGTGTATAATTTATTATATTGTGTAATTTGTACTAGTTCTTTTAACATCAGATGTAAATTGGTTTGTGATAAAAAGAAAGTTTTATCATATAAACCTTTCTTTTTATTTTATGGGGAAATGTGTTACGGCTATTGGATTTAATTTATTTATTTTTAATTGTTAAATCCAAATTTATCATTTAGGGTTTAATATCTATTAATTGGGAAATTATTCTAGAAGGTTTGGGCTGACTTAGATTCTCTAATTGTAAACAAGTTTTGACCTTGGCTTGTTTGACCTAAACCCTGACCTTGCTTTAGACATTGTCAACAAGCCTCAAAAACTATTGGTCAATTTCAAGGACAACATTTTTATTTTTAGTTCTTAGGGATAGTAAATATCTAGATTACGTGACTTGGAGAAGGTAGCTTCTTTCTGTGACCTTCCAGAATCACATGATTCCTCTTGTTTACGAGGGAATTACATATATATATATATATATATATATATATATATATATATATATATATATATATATATATATATATATATATATAGCTGTGTTTTGGAGGCTAATTTTAGTATAATTTGGGCTTATTTTAAAGTTAAGTTGTGTATTTCATGTTTGAGTGTTATAATTATTCTGGACATTGTGTCAATTCATTGAAGAAAGAGGATTTATTATTTATTTGGAGGAGAAAACATGTGCTCATAATTCATGTGGATGATAAATTAAACAAGAACTGCATCACGTGACATTGTCAGCCATTTTGGATTACATCGTCAAGATTCGAACCTGGAACTATTAGAACATTTATTTATCAGGACTCTTACAATTCCATTAGTGGATTATTTTGTGAATTCTATATTTGTTGGATTTGATTCTCTAAAACCGTAAGTTTATTTATTTTATGAAAATAATTGTACTTAATAAATTCATTGTTAAAGTTTTACAAGCTTGTTAGTTTTCACTCTTTCTGTGTTGCTGCTTATTCGAGCCTAAGCACGTAACACCTCTCTATTCACGCTAACTTTGCATAAGAGATTAACGCTAGCCTGTTTAGAAATCAAACTATGGCTTGTAATAATACCTTAGTTTATACACGACTTACCAACTGAGGCTGAGCAAACGTGACACCTCCGTAGCAGTAAACTTGCGTGTTGTACTGCTCTGTGTTCAGTTCATGTATTAATTGCACGACGCATTAAATGCTCAGTAACACGTTAAAGTAGATTTTCTTTCAATTGTCTTATTACCGTAATGTAGCCGAATGATTAATATGCTAGTTTTTAAGTACATAATACAATGGTCAATAAAATGGCATTTACAAATATTGGGCCTGACAAGCCTGTGCATCCAGTGCCACATGACTTTTCCCTGTTCGAAAAGCAAGCTCTGATGATGGCCTGTATCATCTGTACAAGTAATCCAGTTGTAACATGGTATTTTGGACGTTCCACATGTACAAATGTCAGTAAAACGTTGAAATTTATTTGTTTCAGGTTTTTGCACCCGTTGTTTAGCATAATTTTTATCATGCTTTGTAAAATTATATAAGTATCAAAAAAAGAAAGTTCAATGACTGAGCATAACAAAATATTGAATCCTCGTTAATGTGGCACACGATGTCCTCACGATCTCTGACATCCTGCGAAAAGTGACCTCGGGTCCAATATTTTTAATTAGTCGAGTAATAACCTATACTTACAGCATGCGCAGTGAAAGCGGAACGTTGTCCATGCTCATTTGGTGACGTGTATCATCTGATCAGTGGTCCAGTTGATACGCATTATTTGTTATATACCTACTAAAACCGATGAAGCAGTAAGATAACGTAGCATTGGCCGACTCACATGAAGTGAGGTACCCAAAAGGACAGAAAGTGCAAGCAAACGTTTGCGCACATGTGCGTATGTTCATCAAGAAGAATGGATCCCTTTATTAATCGAGGTCATTTAAAAGTAAACTGGATTAGCAGCTGCTGATTATGGTATCGACTTTGCCCCTATTATAACAAATACGCCCTTTCAAAAACAGCCTGCCTAAACAACAGTCCTTACCGTATAAATCCATTAAATTTTGAAGCTGACAGCAACATTATATCTAAAACCGTGAAGTCCGAGAGCTTAACGTACATTATTATTGTAAAATAATTGATTGGTAACAGAGCCAAATACAAAACAAGAGGGTTTGGATAAAACACTGTTTCATTTTGGCAGTTCTGACTGACCGTTCTGTATGCGATCATTGCAAAATTGAAAATTACAATGAATTGAGATACACGGACCAATTCTTGGTAAATGATTCAGCCGGAGGTATTATGTATCTTTCATATGGTTTGCTATTCCACTCACCCTGTGATGTATAATCCACTAATATATATATATATATATATATATATATATATATATATATATATATATATATATATATATATATATATATATATATATATATATATATATATATATATATATATATATATATATATATATATATAAAGAATACAAATCATATGGCATATAACAGTCCTTTCAAATGCACTGGATCCAGCAAGGGATCACGTGTGTCAGGTATTGAATAAGATAAATGCAATAAACTGACAAGCAACAGTGCAAAAACTAGTATCACTCTAGCCTGAGCGCTTTCGACTCTAAATGAGTCTTTATCAAAGGCAAATACAGAACATAGACAAGACAGACAATTAAAATACAAAAACCGTGTTTATAGAACTTTACATGCCTGTTTTTACAGGAATTAAGCCTTGAAATTTATTATGTTACAACAAGTTGCGGACGCTGTAAAATGTGAAATCGATGAGCCAAAGCGACACATATGTTTTTGTATGTAAATTTATGTACGCGCAAATTATATTCCGGATATTTTATATTAGTAGTTAAAGGCTATTAAGCAAATTTAGAGAATTATTTAAAAGAAAATGTGTCAGCTGGAAAAGATAATTAAATTTGTGCATGGCTGTCTTTTTCTAGTCTTCTTGGTTTAAACCGCTTGGTTTTAATGTTCGAAGGCGTCGTATCTAGTAAGATTCCTTTTCTTTCCTGGTTTCGGAACTCCAATTGTGGTTGTGAGCAATTGCAATAAGTGTTATATCACTGAAGGTGTGGCAAGGGGAAGAGAAGTGTTCTGCGACCGGACTTCTGTATAGCTTCTTTGTTATCCAGTCAGATCTATGAAGGTTGATCCTTTTACGTAGCCTCTCAGTTTCTCCGACATACTGCAGGCTACAGATCTTACATGTGATGAGATAAATTACATTCTCTGTTTTGCACGTTTTGTTTGGACATGTATGTTTAGTTTTTCTCTCGTCACTGTGCTAGAAAAAGTCCTGGTTTCTATCATGTGTTGACAGGTTTTGCACCTTTTATCGCGACAGGGGCCAGATTGACTAAGGCGGTCTTGATTAGTGATTGGCGCTAGCTTCGCCCTGACTAGGATGTCCTTGAGGTTTTTTTTGGTCTCCGGTAGGCTACTACAGGTTTGTTCGGGAGGATTAACTTTAGTGCATCCGATGATTCTACGATAGGCCAGTGTTTCCCGATGATTTTACCTATTTTGGGGTTGTCTGGATGGTAGGTCAGGATAAATGGTATCCTATCAGCCTTTTCCTTCTTTCCATATTTTAGTAGGTCATCGCGGTTTGTTTGCTTAGCCCTTTGGGTTGCCTCAGTAATCAGGTCCTTGTCGTAGCCTCGGTAAATTAAATGTTTAGATAGCTCTTCAGACCTTTTTAGGAATGTGTCATCGTCGGAGCAAATTCTACGTTTCCTCAGTGCCTGGCTATATGGGATGTTCCTAATGCAGTGTTTTGGGTGACAGCTGGTTGGGAGGAGATATTAGTGTTTGTCAGTTGGTTTCGAGTAGATGTCTGTATGGAGTTTGTTTTCTACCAGTCTGGTTGTTGTGTCTAGGAAAACGTGGTTTAAGTTGGAAACTTCAGCCGTGAAATTTATTGAAGGATGGAAATTGTTTGCCTTTGATATGAAATCATCCAGATTTTCTCTTCCATGTTGTCACTTCAGTTCCATATCATCGATAAAGCGTACCTACTGGTATGGTGCAAGTTCAACCGATGCTAATAGTTGACCCTCTAGTTTTCCCATAAAAATGTTAGCGTACGAAGGGGCCATTTTTGTACCCATTGCGGTTCCATTAATTTGAAGGTAGTTTTCTTAATTGAATTCAAAGTTGTTGAGTTTAAGGACCAGCTCCAGGAGTTGCACTAGGAAGTGTGTTGGTGGATTGTCTACTGTTCTTGTTTCCCATGCTTCGCTACACGCCTGTATCCCTTCGTTGTGCAGTATGTTAGTATACAAAGATGTGACGTCTAAGGAAACAAGCAATGTATCTGGCAGTAATGGTTCGCTTGCTTTGCTCTTTATGAGGTAATCTGTCGTGTCCTGAAGATATGATGGTAATTTGTGGACATATGGTCTCATAAAATGATCCAAATATTCTGATATCCTTTCTGTGGGATGCCCGTTACCAGAGATTATAGGTCTGCCTGGGTTTCCTTGTTTGTGGATTTTAGGTATATATATATATATATATATATATATATATATATATATATATATATATATATATATATATATATACACACACACACACAAACAACATTTAGGTATCGGCAAGAAAATGAATTGACATAAATTAGGAATACATAGGCAGTGGTATGGTGTTAAGTTCCTCACGAAAACGGAAATAGAGCAAAGACATACTGAAAAAAGTCTTATTTGTAGAATGAAAAATAATGTACCAAATAAATAATTCCTGAGTTCAGCGAAACCTTAATCTACGCGTGAAGTTTCGGCAGAACCTCCGCTACTTGTAAGCAAGAAAGGCAGCAACTCATTGAACTTGTGGTAAACCAGAGAAGCTTCTGATCGAAGATGAGATGATATTGCAAACTGAGGGTCTGGTTTACATAACCTGGATAGTGTGTCCCATGTTTTGTAAGCAGTATCATGGATGTAACATATATAATAATATTAAAAATGTTCTGAATATTCTGCTTAAACATTTGTATTTCTTTCAACCTGTTAATAAATGTAATGCCGATCGACAAACAAAAACATTCTATAAATTGATTTGCAGTTGCACGTGCAGCACACCGGACACCTATACATATATGCATGTGTCGTAGCAGTGTCATGTTATGTGAGAAAATTTGTTAACAACTCCTGCCCAATGTGTATAAATGTCTCCTGATAGAATTCGTAATTCAAAGTACTTTACGTAATGTCAATACGTGTTATATAATATTTTGTTTCTAGACCGATTCTGAAACAAAGAAACTACATGTCCGTGAATTAGCCATTGCATTCCTGTCAAACTCGCGGTAACTTCCTTTGAAGAACCTTGCTTCGTAGCGAGACATTCTAATTTTGCAATTAACAGTGATGTCACTGGTCGGCTGAGGCTTAGAGGCCGGAAACCCGATATTTTGACACCTCAGCGATACTACCCCAAACCGTTTACAAATTGACCATCGGTATCCAATCAGAACTGAGATAATTGATCTTTGGGAAGGTTTCTTCCGCAGCCAGACATTATTATGTCTAATCCATTGTGAACGGATTAGTGCTCGTTTGGACATTGGCGCGAACATTGTCGTAGGGAAGTTGGAGACACTGGACTATTCTCCGTATGCCAAAATTGCGCGTTCGTTAAAAGGGTTTATACAAGATCGTTTCACATATAACTACTTACAGCATCATTATACTTTTTGTATTATATGCAGTATTATGCAAATGTTTGCTATCACTTTATTTATTGGTCTGAGCTAAATAGAATTTACTAAATTAGAATAGACCTTGACCGCCATTTTTCAATACACAATGACTTTAAAAATAGTATTGACGTTTGACATGTGCATAAGTTATGCATACGGTTCATTGTATACCCTATATCTTTGACAAAGATTATAAAGAGATGAAGACCTAAAGCTGAACCTTGAGAAACTGATGCTGCTCCTCTGCAACAAAGTGTAACAGCATATTAGAGAAAGACTTTTGATGGCAGAGACAGTGACATAAAGCTCATAAACTAGGAGGAAAGATAAGGATTCATCGGATATTTTCCGAATCCATAAGTATCTTGATACTAATATATGATCCTAAGCTGCTGACAGAACGATATTAAAAGGAATATATGGAAAGAATGGAAACATCTGCCTAAAAATTAAACATGGTCCTAATCTGGACATCTATTACCTTGTGAAGATGTTTGGTACTTTGCATACATGATGTCAAGTGATCAACAATACTCCATTGTCTTGATGTCATTGATTTTATGTGAATTGAAAATCTTAGTTCTTTTCGTGCAGATAAAATAGCGTGTTCTGTACTCTGATACAAGATCAATTGCAAACGTTTTGCCCAAATAGTCTGACCAATAAAAATAGTCCTAAGGTTAGATAAATAAGTTTTATGAAGCAGTGAACCTATTATACTGACCTTCGCTTATGGTCAGTCAATGTTATGTTTATTGGCTCATAATATACGTTATTATATACTTCATAAATTATCAAATCTGTTTAAGGTCACTGCAACCGGTCAATGTGCAGTTGTATTGACCATATTTAAGTAAAAATATTATACATCTTCCTTGTCTGTTAAACACGCGCAGGCTTTCTATGAATTACATTCTGGCAACGGTTAAACTCAGACTTTAACAAAACACATAAGACATTAACATGAATATATATATTTTTGAGGTATTGTCCAAGGCGAATATGCTACAATACCCTGGCAAAGGTCATGGTGCACAATGATTAAAAGCTACCATATCACATTGTGTTTTAACCCCTTGATGCAAATCTCAGCAAAGAATCCTCTGAAACTGAAAAATAGCAACGTGCAGAGAGAGAGAGAGAGAGAGAGAGAGAGAGAGAGAGAGAGAGAGCAATGGAAATCTACAAACCGTTTGGCCTATGATAGGCAACCGGTATGTTAAGTATTTGTTGTCACGTAAAATAAAATAACATACAAGGTTCAAATACTGTTTTAATCGCATTTATGAACTAATGGGAGATATTTCCACTTTTTCCGACACTGATGACCATCACCGCGAGAAACAGTAATGTACGGCTACAAAATTTCATTAGTCTATCTGACATAGCCCGAATGTTACCTTGCCCGTTTCGGTTTCCACCACAATGCAGTTCGAATCCAAACCAGTGTTTGTAGAAAATATATTGATCTAAAAGACGCAAAACATGTTCATCATATCTGGCAAAAAATGTAACGCCAATGTAATGGAGGGTACCATATAGGCCGTCTCTCTCTCTCTCTCTCTCTCTCTCTCTCTCTCTCTCTCTCTCTCTCTCTCTCTATATATATATATATATATATATATATATATATATATATATATATATATATATATATATATATATATATATATATATAACTAGGTGACTCTCAAACTTTCGATATAGAAAGTGTGGTTGTGATCAGCACACTATATGTGAAATGTATACTATCAGATTTATTATCTTTATGTGGGTTTTGTGTCCTATCTCCTTTCAACGCGCGTATTCTGTAAACATTCTTTCATACACTTACTGTTACTGTGTACATAACTGAATCAAATATGATGTCAATACTATCATAATATAGTACATTTCTACATACTCCAAGTACCATTTATCACCAACCTGAACTGAAGTGTGCATTACTAATATCCGAACAGTCACGTTCATTTGTGCCATAAATGTTAGGAATGGCTTGAATGATTTCCACGATAAATTTTAAAAAGCTACTTAATATGCTATGCTTCATGAATAGGATAATATATAAATGTAACATTTATTCGTTACATAGCTACCCTTTTATTGCATAATTATTTCTTAGCTCATAGCGCGTTTACTCCAGAAATATGTATCTGTGGTGGCCTTCCTCACAAATAATTGATACAACTGTACAGTCGTGAGGATTGTAACCGTAGCTATATGGACAGGTTATTTCTGCATTATCGAAAGTCCACTATCTTTACAGCGAAGTGGAAATATAAACCTTGCAAATAGACCTTAGGGAGTAGTCCATTGGGTTTAGCGTCGTACTCCTACTCCTACTGTGTGATCAAGGAAGGCACTTAGCTCCATTTCTTTTCGCAATAATGTGTTAAAAAGGCCGTAAAAAACAAAAACATTACCACACTAAAGTTCGTCAATGTAAGATATGCAAAGCCTTCTATCCGAGAATTATTGACATTTCTATTATTGTAGGTGATATTTAAAGATTGAATCATTGACATTTCTATTATTGTAGGTGATATTTAAAGATTGAATCATTGACATTTCTATTATTGTAGGTGATATTTAAAGATTGAATCATTGACATTTCTATTATTGTAGGTGATATTTAAAGATTGAATCATTGACATTTCTATTATTGTAGGTGATATTTAAAGATTGAATCATTGACATTTCTATTATTGTAGGTGATATTTAAAGATTGAATCATTGACATTTCTATTATTGTAGGTGATATTTAAAGATTGAATCATTGACATTTCTATTATTGTAGGTGATATTTAAAGATTGAATCATTGACATTTCTATTATTGTAGGTGATATTTAAAGATTGAATCATTGACATTTCTATTATTGTAGGTGATATTTAAAGATTGAATCATTGACATTTCTATTATTGTAGGTGATATTTAAAGATTGAATTATTGACATTTCTATTATTGTAGGTGATATTTAAAGATTACAGACATTAATAAATTTTGGATTTGACATTTGAGTTTTCTGTTTAAATGTTTTGCGAATATGGGACCAAATCAAATTGCCGGCGTACTGTGAGAAGGCAACTTCTGTCGTTTACAGTTGGATGTCAGTATATGACGTGCGTATGGTACACGTCCAATGTGTAACCTGAGAAAGCGACAATACAGCGCTTCCAATGCGAAACGCTTCTTTGTTTCGATTCCCCTCGAGAGGAGATTGGAAAACATTGTGTTTAAGTAAAGGACGAATGGGTCAACGAGTTTACTGGGACTACACGTTTTGCACAGGATTGGCAACGGAAACGCATTTGATTGTCTCTGAAAGGTAGGTACGTTTTCTTTCTTGCGAGACGATAACTGTTTTATCACATTTAAATCGTTATTCATTTTTATTTATTTATTTATGTATTCCATGTAAGGTCTCTTGTTTGATTATCGTATTGTGGAATTCAATAGTAGCTTGGTCGTATTCTTTTAGAACTGGCAACGTTATAACAAACAGAGATCTTTGAACGAGATTCTTTATTTGAGTTTATATGTATGATGCTTATAGATTCTAATAATTATCAGGGATTTGTATATATGGCAAATCTTCGTACGTTTTGTAGTTTGATATAATGACTATAAAAATATAAAAATGTAGGTGTCAACAGTGATTCTAAGGCAATTCCTTTTGCTTACCCCTTTTTATTTCGGGGACAAATTTATAATTTAAAAAAAAATGCTCTGAGCTACTATAACATATATTTCATTATTTTTCTTAATGCAAGTTTGATAAACATATGAAGTATAAAAAAGTGATATTCCCTTTCGTTTTATGCTTTCTGTAAATCATGACATTTTTTCTATGCAACTCCATTGCGTTTAGATCAGATATAACAAAGAGAACAATCAAGACGTATCAACCATGACAAATTATTGAACAGAGAGTTTCAACATGAAGTTTTCGTATTGTCCAAAATCAATTTAGCCTAACAATCTTGTATGTGTACACAAAATCAATCAACTCTCTTGTTTTATTCTGTTTTTGTTGTTGTTTGTTTTGTTGTTGTGGTTTCTGACGTATTTTATTAAAATTGGCTCTAAGAGTATATTTTCTTGATTGAGCACAATGGAGGCTCCTCATATTACAGGACCCGATAAAAAAAAAAAATATTGACTTTATACATCAAGGTCCATAATCTATTTTACATGTTACTGCTCTAATTAAAAAAAAGTCGAAATAAAGCATTTATGATAAAATGGTGGAGATGTCATTGACCTGTATTTTAGAGGAAATATTGGTCTTTATTATTTCTATTTTTCTGGGGGAATCGTTGTTCTTGCACTTACCAACATTATTATCACTGCTAAGTCCTATTGTAAGTGACGGCAGCTGTGTGATATATGCAAGGTGAGATTATTTACCTGTCTTATTATGTAAGTGTTGTTAACGTCACTCTCTCATTTTCCTTGCAGCTCAGTAATGGTGACCGTATCAACTTCAGATTCTTAAGCGACAATTTGCATTTATTGGATAAAATATGGCCGCCGTCAGTGACACCGATTCCTACGAAGATAGGATAAAGTGTCCAATTTGCCTGAAGAACTTTAACAATCCGAAGGTACTGACCTGTTTACATACATTCTGTGATAAATGCTTGTCCAGGACCTTATCTCAGCTCAGGGAAAAAACGCAACCAGTTGAAGCAATTGAATGCCCATTATGTGGAGTGCCTACACATATTCCATACGGGTCTATTGAGAGCTTTATAGACAAACTTCCAACAAACCATGTATTATTGTCACAGTTAGGGCCATCAAAAGAAATTGCTCAGAAACAAGTGAAGTGCGATCCTTGCCACAGAGAAGGGAAAGAAACACAAGGTTCTTCTTTCTGTTCCACCTGTGAAGAATATTTATGCAAGCAATGCTGTGAATTTCATAAAAAATTCAAAACTAGCATGGACCACACCATATTGGAAGAGAGTGATGTCCGAAAACTGAACACAAAAGACACATATCAAGGAGACGCTTCTGAACACATCCTCAGGTGTTCCATTCATGACAGTAACCTAGAATATGTATGTGGGACCCACAAGACTTTGTGCTGCTCAAATTGTGCCCTTGACCATCACAGACAATGTGAGAATCTTGTAAAAGTCGTTGAAGCATCCAAACGACTCAAAGACAGACAAAGTTTGAAGACCACTATTGATAAATTTGATCCTTTAAATCAAGCATTCAAGCAACTGCTTAAAATTCGAGAGACAAATCTTAACGATGTCACAGAACAGAAAGTTGATATTGAACAGTCTATCGAGAAGTGGCGGTCAAAGATGATAGATGCGATCGATGCTCTTGTTCTATCATCAAAAAATGACCTTGAAAAAACCTTCAAGGAAATGGTTGATGACATCACCAGTCGGCAAACCGATTGTAAAATGGAAATGGCGGCAGTAGAGTCTTCAAAGATGATGCTGTCAGAAGCTTTGTCTAAAGCTGATGAAAATGTTTTATTTATGACGTTTATAAAGGTGAACAATCATCTTGCACATTACATAGAAAAAATTGATGTCATGAAAAATACGAAGTCAGTCGCACTAGACTTTACTCTCTCAAAAAGAACAATGACCGCTGTAGAGAACATGGTTTCGATTGGCACCATAAGCCGAAAAGAGATTGCGCCGCCTCCCCTTTCAACCACAAATGTCATACTTGCTGCAGATTTTGATCTTGCAAGTATCCCAAACGAACAACTATCTTCATCTGACCAATTGAAGAATCAAGTAGATAGAGATCATAGAGAAGAGGATGTAAAAAAGACTAGTAAATCGCATGTAAGGTTTGAGACATCTGACATTAGGCAGGGTATGGAAGATGCTCCAAAACGTTTGGGCAACCTACAGGATGAAGGGGTCCATCAGTCCGGGCTGAATGCCAGAGCAGCGCCGGGTAAAGAAAAAAACAGACGATCAGTCGTTTACAGTGCATACAGTGTCAGAATACCGACAGATAAAAGAATCTGCGACATCACGTCAGGGTTTTACCTATCTGGAAATAGGATAGTTTTATGTGATTATAATAACAACAAACTGAAACTATTTGATAAAGATTTCAAGTATTTATGTAGTTGTGAAATATCTAAGCCTTACTATATGTGTTCTTTAGATGCCCAAACTTTGGCGTTAACATCAAGAGGATCTGAATCCGGTGGTTGGGAGGGGATCAAAATATTCTCCGTCACAGACAGCTTTTTTCAAACAAGAACTATTGAGACACTCGACAGAACCTGCTGGGACATAAGTTCTATGCATCAAGATTTGTTCATACATGTAAGTATGTATGACTTCGAGGAGTCTATCCAGGTGTATAAGTCTGCCCAAAAGCCAACGCAGACGATAAGGCCGAGAGGCCTAAAGTCAAGCATCAAACGATTTTGCATAAGTCGTGGCAGACAACTACTCTACTGCACAACAAATGAGGGGATCTTCAGTATGGATATGTCAGGAAAAGTAAAGAAGATCTGCAACTATTCAGATGCGGACGGCATTATCATCGGCAACGATGGGGCCATTTACAGCTGCAGCGGAAAGGAAAAATCAGTTGTTAGAATTTCGGAGCACTTACAAGAAGAGGTTATTATATCACAGGAAGACGGAGTTGAAAATCCAAGAAGCATTTGTCTGAACATGAGGAACGATAAACTTCTCGTTATGGAAACAAAGCAAGATGTAGTTAAACTTTTCAAAATTAATTAATAGAAAGTTCCAGATTACTACATTAAATTTTTTTAGTGGCAAATAACACAAGTTTATCACGTGCATGAAAAGGTTTGGGCGTTTTGTTTTAAGTTATGTCGTGAAATTTGCTCACTGCTTCTACTACAACAAAATAGTTTACTTTTCTTGGTAATACAGTGATACTAGTGTACATACTGGCCAGCAGGATGCAGGATATTAAATACAACATGCGAAAACTCATGAGCTAGTGGAAACAGTGTAATGATCAACATAACAAAAATTATCTATAATATAACTATGCCATTCTCATTATCCCTTGTATTAACCAATCTGAAGACGTTATTTGTTCCTACAAAAAGGTGAAAAACTCAATAGTCACCCGTATTGGTTTCTGTGACTTCTTTGAAAAATACAATCCTGAAATAGCTTTTCATTTTCTTTTGAGAGAAATTTATTTACACGATAGCTTTGTTGAAATTTATTTCGCCTATTTTATAACTTTGTTTCAAACAATACGGGAAAATGAATATTTAGAATATTAGCACAGTAATGTGGATAATTTCGGAGTAAACCGAATGTTAAAATGAATTCATTTAATGTCAGTTTTTTCTATTAGACCAGCAATGTGCCTTTTTATTATTATCATTATTATTATTATTATTATTATTATTATTATTATTATTATTATTATTATTATTGTTATTATTATTATAACCATGTATTCACCCATAATGCAAAAATGGGTATTTTTATATGATTGTGATAGATGTCATGGTGACGAAAAAAATATTAATTTTAATCCTTTAATTAAAAACATTCTGAAATTACACCTTGTATGTTTGGGACTGGGTCACACTAGATGCTCTAAAATAAATTAGATGATCGTAATTAAACAAGACATTTGATTTCATTGTTAACGTGTTTGTGATTTCCAAGAAAATGCACACCTGGAATATGTCATAATTATCATATAGGTTTATATACATCTATATTTAACAATTTCCATAGAACAAATATGTCGTACGTTTGCTTTTCTGACAATTAAAATCGCAGTCAGCATTTATATTTGTCGTCTAGTTACCAGTCATCACACTAATTTAATAATTGGAACTTTGCCTGTGAAATCAATATTCTTGTAAAGTGCTTGATTTGTTTGTCGCATTTAAAACACTTACATTAAAGGTTTTTGTTACATGAACATTATGCGATCATCTAGAAGTGGTCTTTGTGAGCACAATGTCTTTATACAAAGGTAAAGATATACCGTATATAATCGCGTAACTCTATCCAACTATACACAGGCCCAATGCGCAAAGGGGTTAAATGTCATTAACAGACAACGTATTTAAGCTAGTTAATTCAGCATTTAATAATCACAACATGCATTTAATTCAATTCACACTAGTCATCACCATCGTTGTTGTCATAATCATCTTCTTCGTTTTTATCACAATCATCATCTTCTTCTTCTGCTCCATCGTCTTTTTCGTTTCCTTAATTCCTGCTCATGGTAGGAAAATAACGATAGCAATATAATCATAATTAAAAAAAAAAGAAATCAAAACTACATGCAGCTACCTGTATTCACACTTCAACATCAATAAAGGTACACAAATCAAACATATTCTTTTCAACATGTACACGGTTTAGTGAAAAATTGATCACCTGAACATATCTCCACATTTTGGGGATATTATTGCAACATCATTGCAGGTGATCCCGAAATACAACACCATACCATTATGCCTGAATCATATCTAAAGGAGTGATCTCCCTTACACCGAAAAACGTCGTCTCAATCCGCTTCTTGATCTGATTCATTAATAAGCGAATACATCCTGTTACGTAGAATCACCAACGATCAGTACTTGAGAGGATATAAAAATAAATCAAGATTTTAGGTGAACTCTCCAATCATTATACCTAAATAGTCCTGTCGATGGATGTAAGTCCTAGAGAACTCTCAAATCATCATACCTAAATATTCTTGTCGATGGAAGTAAGACAGACATTATGTAAATAAAAGTAAGTTCAATGCATCGATGAGTATACAGGATGTAGACGATTCCGCGCCCTCATTTACTATCTTATGAAATATTGCAGAATATACTCGAGTATATTTATATTAAGTCAAATTGGTAGGTTTCATAAAATCGTCAGAAAAGAGACATACATGTATGATGCAAATGAAATACAGCAGAGAGCATGGATAAGATTCAGCCAACGGATGTGCATTTTATCTCATTTTAAGTAAAGAATGACTTTTAATGGCCGTACTTTTGCTTGAACGCTAATACCATTATTTACGTACACAGATTTACAATAAATCAAAACGATATTTTTGGGAACATTGATATCCTGATCTTATCACTGCAGCGTTGGTGGTTCGTTGAACTGATGTTAAAGATTGTAGAAAATGCGTCAAAACTTCAGATAGATTGTTTCAATGCGTCATTCGCATTGCATTGAATTCAGTTAAATCGTAAAGGAAACACTTATTATATGTATTGACAGACATTTAAAATAATCTTTTCCGCATCCGGCCGTTTTTTTTTTGTCTGTTAATAAAAGACCAAAAATAAAATATTAGAGATGATTTTTTAATGATCCTGATTTTATCGTCAATTGGCATTTTGAATTTGATAACGTACAAGAAGCTGAGATGGTTCCTAATTTGCCATTTCAGACCAAATGTAAAATCTTAGGATGGTTTCATTTTAAACTTCGCATTTCAGTTTGCTTTCCTCCTACTTTGAATCTTCTGAATGTTGGTATGTATGCAGACGATTCTAAATCGAATTCAATTAAAAACGTCACATTTCAAGTTAATTTAAGTAAAACTGTTCCGTTGTGTTCTCGTGATTGAAAGTTTGTATGGTTATTTAAACGTCTATCAAGCTGACGCAAGGGAAGTAACAGTGACAAAAGCAGTATAATTATAAAGTAGTTGTTTCCCTGCTTGCATTGAATATTGTTCCTTGGACAAAAATAAATACCTATACAAATTACGAGAGAAAAAAGTTCGATAAACGCCCCCCCCCCCCTCAATTCAGTAAAAAGAAAATTATCAGCGTTAGATCAGAATTTTGTTTCAGTTTATGACCAAATATATGTTTATGGCACATATTTTACATATTCCATACATAATTATTAAAATAATACACGGTGTTTCAATTTTATGCACTAAATACTAGAACTGTATTCGAAATTATGAACGAGGTTTTGTGAGCTATACTGCACGGTGTTGGGAGTGCGCAGTATAGCTCAGAAACAACGAGTTCATATTTTCCTACACAAATGTTGGGCCTTTTATGACACATTTACTTTGTGTTTCTACTTATTGCTCAATAGTGAAAGGAAAACACAACAATAAAAAATTAATTTAATTTCTGCTACATATTAAAGTAAATACACAGCAGTGGTTAAAGAAATACACAAAGACAGTATTGATGCACACAAAACACCTCACAGCAACCTTTAAATTTAATGATTCTTTACTGTAGTAAATCACTTTGAATCCCTGATAAAACTAGATGCAGAGAGAGAGAGAGAGAGAGAGAGAGAGAGAGAGAGAGAGAGAGAGAGAGAGAGAGAGAAATGCAGGGATGAATTACCAAACAGTCCGTAGATTAGAGTACTGTGATTACCCTTTGGTCACTCCAACAAAGATCATGCAAGTGACAGGGCATTCTAATATCGCATCTATAGCTGGTAAAATCAATGGCAATAAATCAACCTGTGTTTCTGCATCTTTAATTACCTCAAAATGTACTTTCCAAGCACTATCTGCTAATTAGAATTGTATGGGTTCCAAAAACTGCTTATATACTGAAATATTTAGTCACATAGTATTTGCACACCATCCGTTATTTTTACCTCGCCAACACACACACACAGACACACACAGACAAACACACACACGCACAAATACATAAAACACACACACACACACACACACACACGCGCGCACGCACGCACGCACGCACGCACGCACGCACACACACACACACACACACACACACACACACACACACACACACACATACATACATACATACATACATACATACATACATACATACATACATACATACATACATCTAAAGAAATGTCGAGTTGATAGGTTTTATTAAGAGAGCCGCATATAAATCCCTACATACATTCTCTTTTATGTCATCGTAACTCCAGACCAGGTCTTTTCAAAACTTCACATTCGTCTAGCTTCGCAGATACAGAACGCGCGTTGACGCATATTCAATCCTTTAAGTTGACTTCGAACAGTAAAGTAACTCGTTTCGCTTTGTCACGATCAGTCAGTACTTCGGTGGATACGGTATGAAGCCCCGAGACGGGGTCTGAAATGTATTTGTCCATTTGGTTTTATGTGATTTGAAAAGGGTGGGATTGTGAAACAAAAAAAAATCGTTTGGCGAGCTCATACAAATTAAACTTACATGTCAAACAATTTATATCAATCTTATGCAAATTTCCTTGATGTATTTTATTAATCCTCACAGTTTTCTGAATTTATGTGAAATACGGTATCAATAGAGGAAAACGTTTGTGCAGAACTGAATAGGAACTTAGATTTTTTAAGTCTTTTATAAATATAAATATTGAAGCCATTTTAGCCTCTTGAGAACACGGATAGGTCTGACCAGAATTAATCGTTTTTCAAGTGGAAACGTTTTTCTACATTCTGGGAAAAACAAATATAATTGAGATACGTCACCAAATACAAATACCACAGGGTCTTTCTGCCAAAGGAAAAGGCCGAATATATTTAGACAGTGCTTTTCTCCCACCCCACCCTCATTTGGAATTAATGCCAAAATATAGGAACTAGAAGAGGTTGCCATAATTTATCTTTAGAAAGTACTGGTAGAAATCGCTTTCTGTTCGCTTTTGTCAATATTGACCTGTCTTGGTGTACAAAACCTCAAGACTAGTCCAATATCAGAAAATGTGAAAATTAATGTTTCACCAAAATAAATCGTTTGTCAAGATATACAAGATAAGGCTACCGTTTGTCTCTATTCGTGTATAAAATTCTGAAATTGAAGTCTATTATCAGGAAATAAATCTGATCTCGGAGTGTATCGTCACCGTGTCTAAATGTGTAGCAACGTATGATGGACATCTGCATTTGTATTATGTAATTACAAGGTACTGAATTTACTTTATATATCAGTATCTCCAAAGTACATACAGGGGTTTACAGTATTACTTTTACCTTTGAACGTCTCGAACTAGAACATTCAATATGTGTTTGACCTTAACCTTTGGAATCTTTCGCCCTCTTTGCTGGGTCAATACTGGGATTGTTTTGAATTAGATAATAATTGTAATAATGGTACCTGGATGTTACCTTATGTTTGTTTTATGACTGTCCGCCTACCATTTGTCACGTGTGGCTTTATCTTAAAACTGACAGCGAATCGTTGGTATTTATCATAACAACTCCAGCAGAAGGTGAACACAGGAAAATACCATTAACATGCGCCTCGATAACGAGCATATTCTTTAGTCATTACGTATCTCTTTATTTTGTTTGACATTGATGTGGATCGACTACCTTTCGCTTGCTAAGGTGGATGTTGTAGCGTCGTGTCCTAAACTCAGGAATTCGTGAATAATCCTTATAAGTACATTTAGCGTTGTTGATAAATTCCAATGATCAGTCTGTGTGCGAAACAGTTTTTCACCCACTTACTAAAGTAAAAATAAATCGCTACACAGTCTACACGCAAACTAGCGAAGTATTTATACATGTAGGTCTGGGTGGGCCAACACTTACTCTATTCGGTTTATAAGTAGATCCATCAATTCAGGATTCCGATAAGTGTGTATGATTAGGTTTTTTAACGTAGCTTTATAAAAAAAAGTTCAGTCATGTCGCTACGATGTCTGGAGTGAGGCAGTTTATGGTGATGTCTAGCACTTAGGCATCATGCAGCAGACATGTAGCATGATGTCCCACCCAGTCACATTATCCTGACACCAGGTCGACCAGTCCTAACACTAACCTCTTAATGTTGAGCGTCAAACGAGGCAGATATTAGTACCATTTTGGTAAGTCTTTGGTATGACTCGGCCGGGGATAGAACCCACGGCTTCTCGCTTCTGCGGCGGACGCTCTATCCACTAGGCCACCTAGGTTGTAAGATTTGCTCCACTTGATTTTGAGTACCACAATTACTTTTACCAAATAGGCAGTGGAACAATATTCAAATTGATTATAGTATTGTTCCTTGAAGATATCAGACGAAAAGTATATGATTCAATTGATATTAAAATTAAAGCCTAGAACCTTGCCCGAGGAAAGCTACACACATATGCACACACGTATGTATGTATGTATGTATGTATGTATGTATGTATGTATGTATGTATGTATGTATGTATGTATGTATGTATGTATGTATGCATGCATGTAACGGTCCTCGAGAGAAAAACAGCCTGCACCTCTAGCATACCAAAGAATAGTTGTTCGGGACAAAAATATACTCTGGAAATGGTTCGGAATGGTCCCCGCTGCTTTTCTACATTCCGCGTTACCGAGTTAACTTTCGGATTTAGGCGGGTGATATACGCCAGATTTCACAAAATTGCTGTGTCCCTATAGATAACATGTAAATGACAGGCATAAACTGTCTTCTTTACCTGGTAATAAGAATGGCAAAAATATACTTATAGTTTTTTACTCCCTGAATTTCCACAAAATGTACCATCTTAGTTCTGCAAATCTGAAATACATGAACCATGTTATGGGTTATCAAGCATAATTACACATTTCAAAACTGTTCTGTAATTTTGACTATATTCCATGTGCAACTAGACCCTCCTTACTGCACTCAAAATAAAAATAAAACAAAAAACATTATATGCCATAGCGTCTTTTTGATAATTGGAATTGAAAGAGTTCATATTTTCTCCCACATTATGATTCCAAACATTCAATGACAGAACAGAAACACACTTGCCGATGTCAAAAAGCTACACCGTCGCTGAAATCAGTTGTGATTTATATACAACAGGAACTGATAAATCCAGTCCATAGTCACTAACGTTTGTAGAAACGACAAAAACACCAAATCTTTTCATTCCAGATCAAATGGAAACGTTTTTGCAATGCGCATTCATTCAAAGTATGACTCCAAATTTCAATTTTAAGTAGACCAAAATACTATTTTCTGTCAAAAGTTATGTTTAGCGTGCGACTAAGTTCAAATTTATCTGAGCGGAGTTATGTGCACATTAATAATGTTGGTGTTGTGTAATGATGAATCTGCGCTTGTGTATTTAGTTTAGAATATAGCATACCTTCAGCTACTTTGTTTCGTATAGTGTATTTTTGTTTACATAATTAAGCCTTAGGTAAATTAAGCAAATGAGCAAATGAGAAAAAGGTTACTGCATTTTTATGTGAAAATATAAACTCGTTTTGTCGGATGGATATACTGTACTCCCAAGGTCGTGCAATATTTCCGCCCGAAAATCCGATAATTACTAGAGAAAATACTGAGACAGGGTGTAAAGCTGCATTTGTCTGTAATGTTTTATCTGACTGGGGATATTTCACAACACACACATTTTATGAGGTCATACAAAATTAAATTAACACGCGTACAAATAAGCAAATTTATATAAACCATAAGCAAATAACTTTGGTGTATTTAATCCTTCTAATTGTATTATTTCAATTGAAATACAATATCTATGGAGGAAGAAGTCTATATAGAAAAGGAAAATTTTATATAAGATTTGTTTCAAGTATAAATATTCAGATAATTGACACTATTGAGAACATGGATTTTTCTGAGCAGAATTAATTCATCGTGCAAATGGATAAGAATTTGTGTATTCTGGGAAAACCAAGCATGACTAATATTTGGCCAAGAAATATATTTCAGCTTAAGTGACATGTTGATTGAAAATGATGCGTCACCAATATTAATACCACACGACCAGTCTGCCGAAATAATTATGGTCCAGTTTATAAAGGAAAATGTCGACTGTAGTCCAAAAGTGTTTTCACTCACTCCACCATCGCATCCAGTCAATGTCAAAATATAAGAAGAGGTTGCCATAATCTCTCTTAAGTAAATGCTGGCTGATTGTTTTTGTTTGATTGACTTGTCTTAGGATACACAACTAAAAGTTCAACATTAGCTTAATATCAGACAATGTATAGTATAATATTTAACCACAATAATCTCTTTCAAATATATCTTATGTTTGTTTTAAGAATAGCTTGTTAAAGATAACGCCTGTCTATTTTTGGATTAGCAAATTATAACTTGATATCTATATTTTAGGACATAAGATTGTATTGCCACAAGGCTAAATGTGTAACAGCTAGCAATGGGCCTACACAGTGATTACAAAGCACTGAGTTTTATTTATGAGCTAGTCTTCCGTATCTTCAAGGTACATACACTGGTTTACAGTAATAAAAAAAATACCTTTACATATCTCAGAACTAGGACATTCGATATGCATTTGACCTTAACCTTTCGGGTCGTATACCCTCTTTAGTGGGTCGATATTGGGTTTCTTTTGAATCAGATACTAAATGGTTCTGAAACCTGGAATGTACCTCGTGTTGTCCTGTGACTCATTCTATCTGTTTTTTGTCACGTACAGCTTGAGTCTAAAAATAGACACAGCGAATGGAATACATGTTGGTATTTGTTTTAGTATTTCAAAAGAAGGTTACACGGAATATTTTAGGAGCAGTAAACATGTACCTTGATAGCGATCATGTTGAATCAAAGTTCATCTCTCCATTTCGCTTGACATTGATGTGGATCGCCTACCTTTGGCTAGGATGATGTAGATGGATTGGTAACAAAGCTCAGGAACCAAATACTCTCATTTGCGAAATAAGCTAAACTATAAAGATCACATTTCTGAAAGAGTTACAAATATTTGTATACGTTTATAAAACTGCCATATCCTTATATGTAGAATAGGTTGATATTTTACTTTTTCAAATCACGCGAATATTTTGAAATAATGCACCAGTAAATATCGATTATCACTGTATCTTATGTTTTCGTTCATATCAAAGATCTCAAAACGTCAGCACGGTCATTTCAGCTAAAGAGTTTCGTGTTTAAAAGGATACAATTTATGCTAAAATAACCTTAATTTGTTGAGTCTGACATTCGTAACACATTTGTCTGACATTCAGAAAACAAATAGACCAAATTCGCGCATAGTTCTTATACGTACAAGAAGCTTTGCTGATGAATTCCACTTGATAGTCTTTGTGAATTAGGTTTTCCCCGTATTACCGCTACTTAAAAGGAATCGCTACACAGTCGACACGCAAACTAATAATTAAGGGACAGTAACTACGTGTACAACATTTGATTCTTCAAATGAGTTTTCTGAATTCTGGGGTTAGGACCTTAAGCAAAAAATGGCTAAGAATTCTAAGAAATCGAAAGAACGAAATGTAAATGTGCACCCCTTAATCTCGTATCCAACTGTAGTTTGATGACACAGAGAAAAGACATTCCACAATATATATAATTCTAAAACACCGAAATCACCCAAAACTATTTCATCGTTAGATTTTAAAAACTAATATATATATATATAATTGTAAACACACACTCACATTATATATATATATATGTTATGTAAGAAGATGTTGTAATTGTAATAATGGTTGTTGTACGGCTACATCTTTGAGAGAGAGAGAGAGAAAGAGAGATAGCTCTCTTAACCGCGTGCCGTCACAATGTTAAACCAGCTACACCTGTATATCTGTAATAAGAAGACAAAACATCTATTTCCTTTGTCGGTACGGAACTGAACTTTATTTAATTAAACAACACAAATATATTGACAACATTCTAGAAACACATCTAAAAACTTTATAATAAAAGTTCATGCAATACATATTATATTTTCCCTTTTTCAAGCTTTCCAACTTCATTTATTCGTATAAGTTCTGCATTTTAGAATATTATACAAATAGTTAATTCTCAATCAATTTCAAGATAACCAAAAGTGTAAGATGTAATTACTATAGTTAATGTAACAATTAATTTAAAGAAATGCATTTTACATATTTTAAAATAGAATATTGATTTAGAATATATTGCTAGATAATATTCTTTCTTACTTAAAGAATACTTTATTTCAATATAAAATCTAACATGAAGTTGGTAGCAATCTTAACCTTACAATAAAAAGTACATAAATATAATTAAATATAAATTATTTAGAACATTTAAACATTCCGTTACAATACATTATAAATAAAAGAATTCAGTAGCAATGTTGCACACAAAACAATTTTACCATTAAAATCTCAATCACTAAAAATACTTATTCCTAAAATGAGTTATAACATCTACAATTATTTTACCTGTAATAAGAAGACAAAACATATATTTCCTCTGTCGGTACGGAACTGACCTGACCCTTAAATGCGTGGTCTTTTATATGCATCCTGTGTCAGGTTAACGTACCCATGGAAATAGATGTTTATTCTCTCATCAAGTAAAAGTCAGTTTTTCCTGGTCCAAACCAGCTTAATTTGACGTCATCTGACATAAGGTACAACTCAGATTTGTAGTTCGTTTGGCATTAGTTACGTCCGAACATGATAATCCCTAAATATTCTAAATCAGCAACATGTTTAATATATTAAGCCAGCAGCAATGTCCGTCAAACATTAGATACTGTCCAACATTTAGACATGAACCATTCTGTATTTACGTCAGTACGGAAGTTTGTTCTGTGTTTTACCGATAAGACTTTAGGGGTTGACTAACTTCAGTAAGATTTCTGCCAATGCCTGGTTTTACAAAATATATATCTGACTGATAAACTTAAGAGCTGACTGACTTTTGTTTTATAACCTATTTTCACTCGATAATGTGTATTCGTATAGCTAATGATTTGCGTTGCCAACTTATGCTTCGTATATCAACTATTTTCCTTCAATTAATATATAGTTGTGCTTTGGAAATAAATGAAATTAATCTTAACACACTTTTAGAACTTACTTAATATAAATGAATAAAACATTACTCTAATACAATTTAAAGAAAATATCAATCTTATTAATTTTACTGAAAATTGAATCCTAACATATATATATATATATATATATATATATATATATATATATATATATATATATATATATATATATATATATATATATATATATATATATATATATATAATAGTTTAGGGGGCGGGGTGTGTGTGTGTGTGTGTGTGTGTGTGTGTGTGTGTGTGTGTGAATTTGTCTATTAACAATACTGAAGAATCAAATTTGTTTCGTAAATCCATGGATAAAACTGACAAACATTTACAACATATCACAGACAGTAGTAGTATTTCTTACTATGACGTACATTTTGAACAAAATTACTTCTTCTTACAGTGGAAACGTTTTTATCACTGGGGTATAAACAGGGAATTGCAGGTTTGCTTACGTTTTAAATTCTGAACGCTAGAACATCTGTAAGAATTTAAAATGTAAAAAAAAACAGGAGGGAAAAAAAGAGAATAGAACATGTCAATATTGTTTCAATTTGTCTAGTTAAAACTATCCTAATTATTATTAAAAATGAAGTCTGCTCGTTAGAAAGAGACACCCTACTTTTTGGTAAAAATGCCTGCGTTAGCTATCACCTTTAACTACATTGACTCAATAATTTCTTGTCACGATAACATAACAAGAGAGAGTTTTCAAATACTGTAAATTAATTCGTTTTCTGGTATCAAATCGAATGTATTTAATTAATGTTATTCTGTGTATTTCACACGACGCAATGTGACGAATGACGTTGGAGTTTGCAGTTGTGCCAACAAGAAGGATGTACAAATTGTAGTCTGAAACAGTCAGGTGTAGGGAACGTGTAATCTGTCCTGAAACAAATTCACGTAGTTAGCCAATCAGAACTCAAGAATTTATCGTGTGATTCACTGTGTACCGAGAACTAATATCTATATTACTTTTCCGAACTGCACTATATATCACGTGACGTATTTGTGACCTAATGAACCTAGATTCAATTTTGCTATCGATTATATTTACCTTCCTATACGAGGAAAACACTTCAGTATAGGAGGCCCAGATCTGTGTATCCATAAATGCAAAACTTAGACACGTCTTGTATGTAAAAGCCGTGTTTTTATAATACCTTAATTGGTGAAAAAACAGGCATGTGTGTTCAGTAGTAAATATCGATGAACCATGAACGGTACGGTTTTAGAAGTTGCAATTAGGAATTATTTTTCTTCATCGGCTCACAGCTAGATAGACCCATTCACAACTAAAGCGTACATGTAAAGATAGTTGTGAAATAAGCTCCAGTCAGGAATGTAAATGTTTTACACTTTGTAAATAGCTTGTGCGCACAAACGTAGTATTCCAACTTCGAACTTAATTGGTTAGAATGAGTCTTCTTTGTATGCTAGGGTGTAGACAGCATGGAACATATGTGGTCATGAGCTTAACACAAATGACAAACATGATTCGTAAAATATAAAATATAGGTCACGGTAACTTTTGTTTATAAAACAGAGGTGTCTCCAATTATAAGGTTTTATTATTCTAACATCAATAGCAACCAATAAGTGAAATTCAAATACAAAATGTCAAAGGTCACTGCAGCAAGAAACAAATGACAAAAAAGACATCTTTTATTAATGGTGCCGTTGTACCAATTGATATGCATTTCATCACGATGTTTTGTGTCTTTATGAATGATGGTATGAGCAAAAGCGTCCTAGAACTCACTTGGTTATAAGCTAAACACAAAACGTAACCAAAGCTAGCAAAACATGGATACAATGAACTTCTCTGATTGTAAGAGCGAGGTGATGAAACCAATGTATTTCATCATCAACTTTATGAGTTTAGCATGGACAGTGCTAGGGAAATTAATGTTAGATACAAAATGTAACCTAAGCCAGTGAAGCCTAAAATAGGAGTCATACTGACCTACTTCTGTAATGAGGAAGTTACATAATTCTAGACAAGATAGTGTGAACCTAGTTTCCATGACGCCTATGCGGTCATGAGTTTAAAGCACAGTTAACATTAGCTAATAAATCAACAAAAGGTCAAAGTGACCTTCTCTCGTTCAATATATAAATTCATTGTTATGCAAAATAAATTGCAGCCATTTCAGTCGTATTAAATCTTTATTTGTAATGAGAAAGTTTAAATGGTTCGAACATCAAGTGTATTATGCAATCATAATATATAGACTATGTGAGACCACGTTTTTCAGTGATTAATTCGCGCAGTATTTGACCAGAATCGTCCTTTGAAAATGGTCACGTAATAATTTACAAGATAGGATTTTACGGTAACTTTGTGAGTGATTAGGTAAAATGTACACATTGATAAATACCGAATCATAATCATTTAATCCGTATAATTCCAGTTTACTTCCTTTCTTATCAGTAGGTTTTCATTAACAAAGCGTTCACTTGTTGGAAGATCGCACTTTTATTTAATTAGCCTATATTCGCTGCGACAGATTACATTTCTCCATCTATTGATTCACATTGATTCTGTTTAAACCAGGCAATTCCCTCTTTTTAACATCACGCTTCTGCGTGGGACGTGTTATAGCACTCGTTCTTCTTGCTTTCTACGCATTTCGATTTTTCAAAAGCAAAATCGTTTTAGTGAGATCCCTTGTTCAACATGTGACCCGACCTTTAATAACTACTGGTGAAATAGATTATCAAATCAAAATGGAATAAATTCTGAAGATTAGCTTGTAAAGGCTAACATGCTTTCTTTGTCAAAAGGAGTGAGTGTTGGATTTAAAAAATGACTATTCAATTACATTTTCTAAAACTTCTCGTGATCGATTTTAACCAGAGTGTTGCAAATTTTGATTGGAAATTACCGAGCTGGGTGGGTGGGTTTTGTGTATTTAATTTTTAATTTAGCTTTAAAACAAAGTCAGTCATATCGCTATGATGTTTGCAATATGGCAGTTTATAGTGATGTCTAGCACTGGGGCATCATGTCGCAGACATGTAGCATCTTGTCCCACCCAGTCATATTATCTTGAGACCAGTATGACGAGTCCTAACACTAACGTATTAATGCTGAGCGCTAAGCGAGGCGCTGCTAGTACCATTTGTATAAGTTCTTGTTATGACTCACCTAGGGTTCGAACCAGCGACCTCCCTTATCCGAGGCCACCGGAGCGGTCAGGGTATGGTGTGAGGTGTTGGTATAGACAAAGCTTAACGAAAACTTACCTGGGAAGAGGGAACCAAACGTAGTCCGGGAAATTTACCGATGTATATAAAATTATTGACCAGTATCACATGACCGTTTATATCCAATCAGACATTCAATCGATTGTTAACAACTGGAATTTTAATAATACGACTAGGACAACGCTTTTGTGTCTGAATATGCTTTTTTTTAATGAAGCAATAATGAAAACTCTTCTGCTTGAAATGTGTACTACTTTTAAGATATTTTTACGATGGGTATGCTATTTTGATAACCGGATTTCGTCTCCCCATTGATACAAAATTCACTTGATCTGTCCTGTGACATATCAGTAGACAGGATGTATGAAACTAGTACAATATGTAGTGCCTGTTCCTTGAGAGACAAAGAAGCCGCCCCCAACGTGAGCTCGAACGCGAAACAACCCGAACGTTAGACATTGTGGGCCACATTGAAGAAGTACAACATGGGTCAAAAGTTGACCAATACCATCAAGCAGCTGTACGCTAAGGCTACCAGTGCAGTCATTGCTCAAGGTTAAGTGGGGGACCGGTTCAAGACAACAGTTGGAGTACGTCAATGCTGTCTACTGTCACCCACGCTTTTCAACATCTACTTAGAGTGCATCATGAAGGAAGCCCTTGAAAACCACTGTGGGACAGTCAGCATTGGAGGGCGCAACATCACCAAACTTTGCTTTGCAGACGACAGTGATGGGCTGGCAGGAAGTGAAGACGAGCTTGCCACCTTAGTAAGAACCTTTCAGATTTGACATGGAGATAAGACAAAGCTGATGACAAATAGTGACAAAGAAATCTCAGCCAAAATTAAAGTCAGAGGACAGGAACTGGAAACAGTGGGCCAGTTCAAATATCTTGGTTCCATGATCACCGAAGAGAGATCAAGAGCAGGACGTTTGTCACGAGCAGCACAAACAACAGCAGCTATGTCAAAACTAAGACCCATCTGGAGAGACAAGAATATCTGTCTGAAAACTAAAATCAGAGTATTGAGAGCACTAGTCATCTCAATATTTTTGTATTCATGTGAGGCCTAGACCCTCATAGCAGAATTACAATGAAGAATCCAGGCACTTGAAATGAGATGCTACACAACCATCCTTGGCATTTCTTACATGGACCACGTCACAAATAAAGAAGTGCGTACCACCATCAGGAAAAAAGTAGGCCATTATGACGACCTCCTTACCACTGCCGTAAAGAGAAAGCTGAAATGCTATGGCCATGTCACTAGAGCCAACAATCTATCCGCAATAGTACTGCAGGACAGCGTCCAGGGTGGCAGAAGGATAGGTAGACAGAGTAGAAAGTGAACTGACAACATCACAGAATAGACCAGGGAAAGTTTTACTGAGACACAGGCATTGGCATATGATAGAGGCAAGTGGAGGGAACTGGTCAGAAGTTCAGCAGCTCAGTGTCTCAACTGATGATGATGATTTGTCGAAGAATATATTGGGGGTGGGGGACCGGGAAGAACCACCGACCCACTGTAACATTCTATATTCATAGAGTTAGCATACCATAGTTGTAACATGTTTCAAAACCTATGTCATATCTTCACTAACATAGATTGTGTAAAGGATCATGCTTTAAAAATGTCAATATGTAATCTCAATTTTTAATTAATCAGCTACAAGCACCCATAATAATTATTCCCTTATGACAAATTTAATATGTGTAAGTAGGTCAAGAAACAATACAGATATATACGTCTACAAAATTACCAAATAACTTATTTCTGTAAACAACAGATCTATGTTGTGTGATATTGTTTTATATCATTTTGTACCAGAAACTATCAGTATCGACTTCATTAACTCTAAAGACTTGGAATGGGTTAACAACCAACATATTTTGAGACAAAATCAAATTGTTAGGGTCACATGTCAAACACCAATTAATGTTTCAGCAATAGTTATATACTATAAACGTTCACATTTTAAAGGCCAGTTCTAGGCAAATACTTCAGACCTGCTCTCTAAACATATGTTGTTAACTTTGTCTGGCATAGACGTATGTAACAAGAGATATATCTCTACTGACCTCGAGATCAATTAATTAATCACGCAGTATTTGAAGTTACATTCTTCTCTTCTGGTCGCTGGGTTTGGCACAGTACCAAAGAAACGTAGGCTTTGTTTTGTTAATGTGATAGAGCAATTTGCAATACTGACGACGGACTGAATGGATGTTCGAACATTGCTAAAAGAATTATGAATGGACGAAGTGATATTATAATGAAGGAAATCTCCAACGTTGATGAAGACAGTTTTAAAAGATTACGATGCCCTGATGATCGTCTCTGCCGACCAGTAAATCACGGAACGTGAAAAGCTTTTCATTTGAACAGAGCTCGTTTTCTAAAAAAATATTATTGTTAAAAATGCTTTTCATTTCAAGGCCTTTGGATGTAACTTTGATATATCTCTTGAATTTTGTCCAGAACTCCATCGATCAGCATTGGTCTGTTAGAAATGCTATAACATAATAGCTTGTAACCCCGACCGACGTAACAATTTGAAAAGTAAATTGAACGTAATTTTGCAGTGTCACATCCAGCGACTTTGAGATTTGATATTTTGATAGCAGGTTCAATAGTTACCATTCCTTAAATACAACGCAACTATCAATTTGATAAAAACTGGGGAGGGGAAACTAAAAGAATGTAGACTTATTATGTTGAATCTACAATGACAATATCAACACTCGTGATTTTTACCTATGACCTATGAGATCTATACCACCTATGAAGTTTATGAATATGGAAAGTTAGCCAGCGGAAACACAAACAATTACAATGTGGCTCCATTTGTCTTATTCTTTCGCTTCTCAACCTCATAATCAAAATAGGCATGTCCCTGAGCACGTTTGATCAATCGATTGAATTACGTCAAGGAAAAGTTTAGCGCGCGTGTGTGTGCGTGTGCGTGTTCGTGTGTGTGTTATTTGGATTGTTAACGTACCTTTAATAATTTTGCAGTCATATCGCTACGATGTCTGCAGTGTGGTAGTTTATAATAATTTCTAACACTGAGGCATTATGTCGCAGACATGGAGCATGATGTCCTTCCCAATCATAACACTAACTGCTAATTGCTGAGCGCCAAGCGAGGTAGATGTTATTATCATTTATATAAGTCTTTAGTATGACTCGGCTGAAGTTCGAACCCATTACTTCCCGCATCCGACGCTCTAACCACTGGGCCACCGGAGCGGTCCAATGAAAATTTACTTATCATGCAGGAAAGCCACATTTTAAGCCCCTGTAACAGTGTTACATTGACCTTAGATACAGGAGCGTCAAAATAGATCGATCAGGGACCGATTTATACTTACTGTCTTGGCATGTTCATAAACTGTTACTCTAACTTCATCCATATTCCAATGTTACGTTTTCAGTATTATTTATTATTGCTATTTTTTAAATAGCGTTAATTCTATGAAAGATATCATTCATCGCATGTTGCTTCGCAAACGAAAAACTGCGATTTATTCGGACCACCACGGCTGTTTATTCATTTGCAGTGGCTTTAGGATATGAAAATAGTGTTCGATGCATTCGCAGATTATGGCCAATATTTGTTTAATAAACAATTGATGGCTCGAAAGTCAGCTGATTTCAGCTATTCACATACATTCTTCCTATGATCCGTATGATTGACCCCGAACTTGCAAATGACGCAGTATGTATCAGGAAGTACAAAAAGCAGGAGACCAGACTAACGGGCACAATGTATCAAAGGAAGACAAATACAGCGATTGTGTTTATTCATTAAAATGGACGATGCTATTTTTTTGCGGTCTTACGCAGTTGTGTGAAACCTGTAACACAGTACAGTATATGTTCGAATTTATTTCAGTTCAGTTTTAATAAATAACATTAGGAGTGTAGCTATGAGTTCTATATAGGAGATGTACTTTATTAAACAACGATATATATTTGTATGCAAACAGCTGGATCGAATATAGTAGTATCACTTTGAGCGTTCCAGATTTCGGATGTTGATATAAGCCTTTTATACCTCCATCACTTTCCGTTAAATCAGGCGCGTGTGTGTGATATAAGTGAGTGTACACGAACCCGCAGTGAGCCTCCCCTCCTGTGTTGAACCTCAAGTGATGCTACTATACGAGATCAATATGCAATAGAAGACATATATTCAATGTTTACTGCCCGTGAATCAGCATTTGGTCACTAACACCGCAGTTTCATATATGTGCACGAAATCGCCGCTTGTTTTCGATTTCCGCCAACAATCTTAAACTTAGCTATGGTAATTATTTTATTCTGGACAGCCATTGCGACAGCTTAGTAACTGCGCCTAGACTGCTTTGAGTGGCCACAAGAATTTCTGAATAAACACGTATTCGATAATGTAAACGTAACAAACATGTATTACGAGCACCACCTGCCGCACCTTTCGATTGGCGCACCTTTGATGGTTGTCGTGATCGTGACTGCCGCCACGCAAGTCCAACGGTTATTGTTGCAGCGATTCCACAAATTGCATCAGTGACAAGAAATTCGCCTTTGTATGTCATAAGCAACGCAGTTTTTATGTACTAATGCTATAACTTCAACCTGACCTCAAGGTGGTATTGGTATATTAGACTGGTTCCAGCTATCGATTTCTATATGGCACTAAATTAATAGTATAACAAAGAAGATTATATTTGAACATATATGATGAACTGGTAGCACCACTCTGACGCAAATGTTCATCGGCAAAGTGGAACGAAACTTCTATTGATGTCACCATCCGCCGTCAGCAAGACCAACACCCTGTCAGTAAATTCCGCTACCTCATCACCGCAATCAGAGAACATCGCTGATATGTAATAACAAATTTTAATCTAAATCAATTCCATCCAAATATGTAAAAACAAGTTAGTCATTCTTTGTTATACTATTAATTTAGTGCCCCTTCTTCACTAGTAGACAGTCTTATCAATAATGTAAATGAAGTTACTACTCGCTGATGTCATTATGTGATCTTTATATTCCCGTATTGTTTCGTCTCAGTGTCAGCGTAATTAGCAGACCTTGCCCCCTCCCCAGCAGTTAGTCAAGGGTGGATTTACGACCCCCACTTGATGTTCCCTTGATGCCATTACAGAAGTTCATTACTTACCTGTGAACTATGTTATGGACATGTTATATAACTGGCTTTGCCTAAATAAGGTGCCATTCACGAGTTCCTATGGCCATGTTACAACTGGCTTGACACCTCATTGTTCGCAAGACTGACCTTGTAATCTATATGAGGGGGAATTATTGTCCTCGGGGTATTGCATATAAATGTGGCAATCTGGTTAATATTAATTACAACGTGACATACGTTTAAGTATTTTTTTACTCGGCAAGGGTCCGAACCCGCAATAATACGTATATGAGGCGGACACTCTAACCAATAGGCCACTGGAATAGTCCAACGAAGCGTGAAATATAGGTCCTGGCAATCTTTTTATTAGTTGATAGTTTGATTTCCTCCAAGATGGATCAACTTATCCGAAGTTCTAATAAATGTAAGTACTTGAAAGATTGACTAAAAGTCTTGCATACAAATATAAACCAAGATGCCACTGAGTGATGTAGAGGTGGATGAATGAGCAAGCAAACGAGGTAAGCATTATATGTCACATTCTAAGTTATTATGGAAATGGTTTGTGTCATTTGAAAGAAAATCCAAACGGTATCCAGAAGATAACAAAAGAAAGTACTTCAAAACATTGACTTGATAGACTGGACGTAAAACAAAATTTTGATCTCTGACTTCTCACAATTAATTGTATAACGAATAAGTCGAAATTATATTATATAATTAAAAAAATCAAGGTCATAAAAATGATTATCAATACATTTAGGTATATTAAATGAAAAGTTCATGTACATGTTTATGTCCAAATCATATACACAAAATATAACTTACTGTCTAGATACAAAAATCCTTACTGCAAACTTTAACGTCAGACTGTTAATCAAAGACTGTTATATATAAATTAATTTTTTGAGTAAAACGATGTGGCAGAAGCCTAAGTTACATATGACCAAACAACCATGTGACCTTGATTACTGATCTTTTATTCCGTTTTCCTCATCATATTCATCTGCTAACATATTATATATATATATATATATATATATATATATATATATATATATATATATATATATATATATATATATAGAGAGAGAGAGAGAGAGAGAGAGAGAGAGAGAGAGAGAGAGAGAGTTGAACCCTAAGCTGTCATGGTTTTATGCTTTTTGTGACTGTTTGAGTTAAAAGTGGATTATTTAGAGCCTTAAGCCATATAAATTCTGAAATGAGTACGTCTGTAAGTTAATCAATATTATGAGGGCAAGGCAATGAGACATTAGGCTGTAGATATATGCACCAATGTCATACTTGCAAGAACATAGGTTACCTTTTCTCCTTTGTGTGTAGTTTCAGTGGAGTAGCATCCACAGCACGCAATTCACCAACTGCAGAGGGTCCGAAAATTCCAACCAAACAACCATTTGTGATCGGGAAGGGGACATGCTTTTTGCGGGTGGGTTGAGGGACATTTTATGCTGCTCTACTTTGTAGTTTCCAATCACAGCTTGTCAGAAAACCAGACTTGAGCACAGTTAAGCAATCCATAACTATTCCATTTATGAAATGTATGTTACTGTAACTCACATGTTATTGTTCCATTTAGGCAAAGCAATACCCTAACCAAGTTACTACAAGAGACCTTTGGAAAGTAAGAGTACATTCAAGTGTTGACGATTAACATGCAGAGTGAATTTATGTTTGATGAGCAAGTTAAATGATAATAATAGAAGCGATTTGTAATGGAGTATCGGGAGGAGTATCCACACAATAATATGTCCAAATCTCCGTGTTGATTTACTAACACATGTTCTAAATGTTACACCAGTTAGAATACTTGCTAAAACATAAATGGTTGGTTTGACCTGTGCATTAAGTCATTCGTGCTCTGAAAAGGTAGGTCAATGTGGTGTCTTTTTCCACTGGTAAATAGTTCAATGTAACCTGTTCTTCCCAGGGGTAGTATGAAAAACCATTAGTAGGTTTCATGAAGATATCGTGTCTGAAACTGGGTTTCAACTATAAAGCACCATTTTCTAATGGTAGGAGACATAAGTCACAATGGCTCACTTTTTGTTGAGACAGTTCATAACTATTTTAGGGCACCTTGCGAAGAATGATATATATGTTGTTAGACACTGATATGAATACAATCCTTGGCAGTCCCGGATTACCCATTAGGCAGAGTAGGCAACTGCCTATGGGCCCCGCGACTTTTATGGGCCCCATCAGGGGCCCCCATGAGACCGTGACCGTGGGTCTGGGGCCCCAAAAGTTTGACTGCCTATGGGCCTCCACGGTGCTTAATCCGGCGCTGATCCTTGGGTATCTCTTACATGCCTCCTTCATGGGTGAAAATTTAGACGTTTTCGCTAAAGCGGTTGTCAATAAAACAAATGTAATACCTTACTCACGTTATATATGTAACTATATATATATGTAACTATATATATATGTAACTACAATTTTGTTGAGGGTCTTGATCTATTACACTGATGGTAACCTGTAAGTTACTACAACATTTATGGTCAAAGAATTATGGAGGGAAAACCGTGACTGAGTTATATGTATAATATCAAGCCTAAAACGTCTGGTAGTGGCTGAGAATCAACACCCTCAATACTGGATTATCCTGACTGCAGATAATATCAGTCTGCAATGCTCACAGAGTTCTACATATAATGTAAGCTCATATTTGATTTGCACACAAGCTAAAAGGCAAGTATTAAAAAATCCAATTATGTTAGAAACCAAAATAAACCAACACATCGAGTTATTTTTTATATTGTATGCGAATATATGTTCTATTTTTGCTGGAATGGTGCCGAGGTATAACATTGTACATGTTTGAATATAATTATGAATAGACAAAGTACTGAATGGATCAAACGGTCTTAAAGGATAATTTGATCCGTACACACTGCATGCAATATTCCTTACACACTCAATATTAATATATATAGTTCTTTAATACGGTTAGTACAAGTATATAATCCAAAAAAAAACCAGTCAAACTGCAGCTACACCTGTACTGATTTTTACAGTGAGGTATGACAGGATAAAGCCCAGCTTTGTTAACAACGTTTCTTTGTATACTTTTCAGTGATTAAGTTTCCAAATTATGCACAAAATATACATATTTTTAAATCATTCATTTTATCCTACGAAGCACTACACTTCTTAAAAGATCATATTTTAAAAATATTGTCCTTCGAGTGGTAAAACTATTTTGTGAGAAATTCCTTAAGAAAACAACACAGCAATGTAATTTAGAAGGAAGAATAAATTTTCCATCATAGTTGGAACTCCTCTGATCTACAGCAGCGTTGGTTTAAACAGCAGAATGGACGAAGATCATCGTACGGTTCTGAAAAAGAATTTCGGGCAACTGCAAGACATAATTTTTACCTCCGATTTCCTTGGAAAGCTCCATCAGTATAACGTATTACCAGATGACTGGATTGAACTCATTAAGGTAAGTTGCTTATTTCACATGAAATTCAAGTTACTTCAATTATGTTCATTTTTTAAAGGAAAAAGTTGGCATTCCTACCCCAAATTGCTCAGGTCATTTCATCAGGAAGTGAAATACATGACTCAATAATTTTCGCTTAAAATGATAGTGTCTATAAAGCTATAAGACAGCAAAGCTAGTCAGTACATATATATCTACTTAGGTACAGGAGTTTGTCGTAGCTGTATTCACAATGATCAGTTCTGAATGGTAAGGAAGACAATCCAATTGGTTAATGTAGGTCACAGCAACGTGTTTCTTCGAAACATATCAAAGATTCCCGTTGTTGGAGTTAAACTTCAGATACTCGAACCAGACAATGACTAACTGCAAATGACTGACTTGATTGAATTATGGAATTTAAAGTGTCTTGGCAGTTTGCTCCTAGTTTATCCCAAATAAGCATTAACATCTCACATATTTATCAGATTATTGCCGCATTATGCATGAGTACAGTATCAACGACTTCTTGCCCAAGATTTTAGCTTGACCCCTCCTAAGGCTTTCGAGTTGATAAAGTATAATAAATTGCTTTAAAGTTTGAGTTGCATTTTGATATTTTTCTAATTGATGGTAGCGGTGGCTTAAATACTTGCAGACAGCGGTGCTCACTTCCAAACTTACTAGCAACTAAGAGCGATTAAGTTAAATGAGATTAATGCCAAAACTAAAACTGATTAAAAAGATAATTGGCTTTAGACATTATTTCCTACTGTAATATAGTTGAGAGAGAGAGAGAGAGAGAGAGAGAGAGAGAGAGAGAGAGAGAGAGAGAGAGAGGATATGGTTAATTATGTTTTTACCCCTGGATATGTCTGTAAGACTATTTTTTATCGTGAATATACTACTGAGGAATGACGAATTAACTAACTCTTTTGGAAAAGCTAATTAGAGTACGCTTATTAATTGACTAGGACACTAGGATCGATATCAGCTTAGCTCTTCAGTCTGAGGAGACAACATATGAAGGCAAAGTTACACGAATTGATTGTTTGTGAGCTCCTGTTTTGCTGACGACCGTTCATGAGTCTGACATGCAATAGAGTATGTACCATGTCTCTTCAACTTGTAACAATTTTTGTCTCACAATCAGCATTAGGACTACACATGAGCCCGCACCAATAAATCTTTACGTAGAGCCTGCCATAATAGTAAATGGCTAAACCTGACTCTACCAAAGAAGACTCTTAACAGCGAGCTGAAGGAGGAAAAGCAATCTCAATATGGTGAGAAGAAATATTTCTAAGATTCACTCAAGTCATTTTTGAAATACTTTCACACTGATCCCGAGCCCTAGGAAGATCTTGCACACGACCCTTTCACATCATCCTTACTGTAGTACAGTCGTTGAATTGAACTTTGGAGAACTGATGAGGTAGCAAGTGATCGATTAATCAAGCAAACCCAAGCTACCTCTCCTGTTAGGTGTGCAACATACAGTCCAGTGGACAACGTTGCCTGATCATCCATTCACGTGCTGGCATAAATCAATTCAGTGATGTGATGGTCATCTTTGAACTGGAAGGGCGAAGAACAACAAGATTACCTGATGTGTTACACCATCAATGTTGTGACTCAATATGTTTAGTTTTCCATCACTATTTCCTTTTAGCTCTATAATATTAAGGCACTTAAGATTATGAAATTAAGCTTTTAGGTGTATTTATATATCATCCTTATAAGGTATTTTGCGTACTACATTGGGAGTGTGGTCCAATTTACATATTCAAGGTCTTGGGTCAATATCTGAAGCATTTCCTTACTATTTCCTTTGCACACTATAACTTTCGAATAAGCTGAGATTAAAGAAAAAGGTTTGATATACTCATATATCATGATTAGTAGTTGTCTTAAGTACAGCGTATAAAGAACCTTCTTCAAGGTCAAGGTCATCGTACAATTTCTTAAACGTTAACATTCAAGCGTTTTAAGATTAAGAAATACAAAATCGGGTATTTATACATCACCAATAATTATATATTAAAGAGGAAGGTTGCAAGTCACATTCGTGGTCATATCTTGAAGGCCAAGGTCAAACGTTTCCGTCACACTTTCCGTTTTTGCTCCATGACATTAATCCCCTTTCAGCTTTAGAAATGAAATTAGTATTTTTATAAATTATCAGTAGAAAGTGTCTTTACTCCACATTTTGCGTTCGTTTGGACGTTTCACTGAAGTCGCACACTCTTTGCTGCTGTAAAAATAGAAATGTCTTAAACAAACGTTTTATCAAGACCTACACGATATCTTGATCTAGAATCGTGTAAATTTATCGTTATAAATACTCTCGTGAAAGAAGTTTTGAAACTGAATTATATCCATATCTCCTGAACACCAAGTCTGATGAATATTTCTTAAAGTATGTGTATTAACACCATTAAATACAGCAAAACTATTAGATATCTCTGATCACTTTAGGTATTTGCGTGTATCGCTGAGTTATATAAATTATATCAGTATTTTTATGCTGCCTCGAGAAAATATTTTTGCTTGAGTTGACTGTTTATTCAGCATACATCATCATGAACATCTTAATTATTTATAAATCAATCAAAATATGTAGACTGCGTCCATATAATATATCGTAACAATACAATCGGTACCCACTGCTTTTCCGAAAAATGTCTACCAAACCATGCATAACAAATTGGAAATAATAGATAGATAGATAGATAGATAGATAGATAGATAGATAGATAGATAGATAGATAGATAGATAGATAGATAGATAGATAGATAGATAGATAGATAGATAGATAGATAGATACTCTTGAATATACATCCAGACTGGCTAAGATTAAAAAACTCTGGCCATTTTATTATCGTCACGATACACCCACATGGAACATTTTGGAATGACAGGATTTCAAGAATGACTTAATGTTCTGGAACATTCTGGAACCTTTGCCTATGTAGATTATTCTAGAATGACAAAATATTTACAATGACTCGATTTTCTAGCATGTTCCGTGTAGGCGTTATCGTGACTATAAAAGGAGGCTTGAATTTTTTTTTATATCTCCGTTAATCTCGAAGAGTGAACAGAGGTAAGTAAAAACATTTATTTATTGTGTCTGCTGCATACTTTATAATTGTTGTGTGTGCTCCATAGTTTAAAATTGTTTTATCGTCTTGGTTAAAATATTATTAAATATATAATACAATATAATATTCATTATGAGCATATGAAGGTACAACTTTAGGAATGGAATATATTATACCAGGGATTCGGTTTCATCGTGAAAAAATATTAATTTTAAAATCTTTGGCACAATGCAAATGTTACCAAGACCATTGACGCCAGAAAAGTGTTATTAGTGCCTCGTCTTTCTCAACAACAAAGATTTTTTTCATATCTTTAAAACAAATTGCTGTATGAGCTATTTTGCATTTCTAGTGCCAGACAACCGAATCGGAGAAGAGGTACATGTTAGCGACCCTGATGCCAAAATCGGGACCAGATACATTTCACAGATTTGTGCTTGCGCTCAGCGAACAGTATTGGTGGATAGCTGAAAAACTTAAGTCTGATCTCCAGGAACTCAAGACTAGTAACATTCCACAGACAGACTCTACACTATGTAAGTTAAAAATTTTATATTTCTCACTTACCGTCAGATTGACTTTAGTAGTATCAAGGACCCCTAATGATATCACGTTTCCAGCCACTCATCATTTCATGGTCTTATGTAGGCAAATATCTGAGTTAAATTAGCACAACACGGAATAAAGAAAACATATATCACATATGTCACAAATGAGATAAGAATTGTTCATTGGATAGAGCTCTCATGCTCATCATTAATTTCGAAACAAATATGGCATTAAATCAAAACCGTGTGTTATCGTTGCCTCTAAGTTTGCGGAAGGTCTCTATGATCAATTTTTTCGTCCCTGAAAAACGTTTATATTCCTACTGCAACTGCAACCATTACTTTAAGTCCACATATTTGACTTTACATATACCTTGCATAATTCAGCTAAGTGACACCAAAATTCAAGTATTCTATCTTATTATGTGTTTATATACATTGATATCAGTGTCCCTTTGCCGAGACAGACAGTTAATACGTTTTCATGGTGAATCCTCGGGTGGCTATCTTAGCTTTGTTAGTTTGGGTTCAAGTCTCGGCTAGGCCAATGTCGGGTGTCTTAGAAAGCTTGTCAACAGATTGCCGTCAGTTGGTAGTTTCTCTCAGAGTTTTCTTGAATACTCAGTTCATATTAATTTTAATGGTCAATACACTTTCTTAAAATGACTACATAACTGATTGAACTGTAGCTGCAATGAGTAAATTTAATCTCAGCCATTTTCTAACAAGACGCAAGGTTTATCCTGCCCGTCTGCATGGAGTGAATTCATGTATTCATATGTAATACCTTACAACTACTACAGTTTTGATATTTCATACAAATAAGTAAGCTTGGCTATTTAATATCGAATGTCCCTAAATCGGTTGGATGTTGGCTTTATATTTTGAGACATTAGCTTTGCATATCTGACATGTGATAACATGAAAACGATTGAGATTTCCATTTTATAAACATATATACTCTTAATGGTATGAAGAAAAAAGAAATGAGATCTACAAAAAGAAATGAGATCTACAAAAAGAAATGAGATCTACAAAAAGAATGAGAGCATACAAGACAAGCAAGCAAACCTTCGTAGCATAAAATAACATTCATTAAAGGTATATATTATGAATTGATGCATTCCACATTAGTCAGAAAATGTCACAACTGTTTGCATCGCATCAACATGTCATTGTTCTTCAACATATGATAATATAACAATTTTAATGTCGCTAAAATACTGTATTGCATTTTGAATATACATAGTACATCAGTTATGAATGTTTCGTGTCATATTCATTATTTAAATGTATGCTTTTTTCAATTTTCAATAGATATAGAGAATGGAATTCAATGTGACCTGTATTCTGCGGTAAGTGAAAATATAAATCAAGAAAAGTTCCAATTACTTTATGACAAAATACAATCACTTGTTCACCTGACGGATTATAAAATGAATAACAAAACCGATAAAACGGATCTTTTTCGCAATCATGGTACAATTACATTTGAATGTCTTGAAGAAGGCATGAATGACGTGATCCAGCAAGCTAATCAACTAAAAATTAATATTGACCTGTGCTACAAAATCACTGGAAGAAGTGGAGAGGAGTTACATGTGCTACTTCAAGAAAAAGAGGAAAAAACGAAACATCAGTGCAAGGACTTTGAAAGCAAAATCAGAGAAAAGGAAATGGAGAATCAAAGTCTGCGGAAGAAAATCAGTGAACTTGACAGTGAGATACTCAGATTCAAATATGAAATAGCATTGAAACAGAAAGAAATTATAGACTTAAAACAATCACTTCAGACAAATACCTATCATCGAGAAAAGCACAAGACTTTAGATGAACTGAAAAGAATTCTTGCTTCCCAAAAATGTAACCCTGATCTTGGAGATAGACTGGTTTCCAATTACAGTCCTATCAATGCAACTAACGATCCAGAAAAATATTGCGAACCCAGTAGAAGTTTAGGTAAGTTTATAATGTATAAACCCGTTGCAAGCATGGCATTCTCCGCCTGACCTACATTCACTAAAAGTCAGAAGTCAATGAACGATTACAAAAGTCACCTCGTCGAAGTTTTTAAAAGTCTTTTTCAGTCTTCAGCGGCCACTATAAACATTATCACGCGCTGAATAGATCCAGATAAACATGACCTTGACGACGTAACCATTATCATGCGCTTAATAGATCACGATAAACATGACCTTGACGATGTAATGTTGGTGCCTCTGTAAAAGCTAAACCAATAACTCAAAATTGTATTGTCAATTATATCAATGTCAAACAAGCATATCCTCCTAAGGTTCATGATTTCATCATTCAGATTGCAAACAAACCGTGAATTATACGGAAATGCATAATCAAGAATAAAAAAAGCCTTAAACATGTATCTACAAATTAAATCCCCAAGGAGTAGATCCTATGAAAACCATTATAAACTGGTTCCTATGGTCTGCGAACAACGATTTGGATTCAGTGAGGCTCTACGTATAAATAGTGATTTACATGTGCGGACGCATCGAAAGAGTTATATAAATGTCTCTTTCTTTTTCTGTTAATTTTATTAATCCATTTTGTTCTGACAAAAGGATTCAATGGGGTTCTTGCAAAAGGTGAATTGTTGAATCACGACTTACGTAAATTTGTTTCTTTCTAATGCTTATTGTTTAAAACATTGCAAATTATATATTTTAAACACTATTTTATGATGATCAAGAAATGGCCTATCTAAAACGTTCAAGTTAAACGTCATAAAACGGAAATTGTCATCTGTATTTTCAAGAAATTCAAAGTTTTAAAATTATTTTTTAAAAAGCCTCTTCACTTCAAAAACTGCAATCTAATACACATTTGGAAGAATTTGTTATTTCATGTGTTAATAAAAGGTCACCTATGTTGATGACTTGACTAAACAATGCTTCTTAATTATACATTGTATTTCTAATTACTTGGTAGCTCAGAATATGTGTAATTTCTGAATACACGTTATTAATTCTGGATGATGTTTGTAGTGTAAGAGCAGACTTAAAAATCATATATGTCTCTTAATAGAATAATAGTTTAGTATGTTTGATGTTTCCATAAATATCATTGTTACTGATGTTCGCTCGAATTTATTTCCTCCACTGTGAAATAAATTGTTTTACAGATTGGACACAAATAAGAATGTAACTAAAATAAACAATAGATGATCCTTACGAAAATACTCTGATTTGGATTTAGAGGACATAAAAACAGACATTATAAAAATATTGATTTAAAAATAATATCTAGAATTTATAATACAGTTGTTTGGCATCAAGGACAAGTAGGTCTATACACAAATTCATTTTGAATGTTCCTATCGTTCAAATGTTTTCAGTAAAATTAAGAACTATAAAGTAGTATTTTATTTCAAATTGACAAATTGTACAGTTTAAATATGATTATGATCTATTCCATACCGATCTGATCTAGCATGATGTAAATGAATTGTTTTGAAAGAAAATACTTTACAGCAAAAGACAACAGAGGAATAACTATGCTCTAAATGGAGTCGATTTGTATGCAATAGCTTATCTGAAAATATTTCAAGGCATATATTTCAATGTCATACATATCAATATATTTTCTGTTAACAATTACACGAAAGTCAAAATATTGGTGGGCTGATTAAAATATCTTCTAATTCATATGAAGACCACATTTTTGATCAGATGACATTGTTCGTTTGAATCATAACCTATATAGTTTACAAATAAGATATATATATATATATATATATATATATATATATATATATATATATATATATATATATATATATATATATATATATATCGCAAATTAAACGTCGCACACTACATTTGATAGATCAATCTGCTGAAAGTTTGTATTGAGTTGACCTGTTTCTAATATTTGCAGGTAAATCCCAGGCAGGGACTGGTGTCAACTCCACAGATGAACTCTCCCTAACACACAGGTGGCTGGAAAAGCTACATCAGTTGCTACAGTGTGAAATGAGGCAGGAGATGCAAGTACATTCCAATATGGATTGCAGTCAGATTTCCCGAGATACAATTGAAACTGCTATATGTAATTTACTGGAGAAAAACAAACAGTTGGAAGAAAAAATAGAGGAATATGAACAACAAAAGCTAGATGAGGTGATACCATCTGGTAAGAAAGTAAGATGCATAGGTAATAAAACAACGTGAAAACTGAAGCCGAGATAATTTAATTTAAGTAAGCAGAGAAACAGATCCAATTTTCATTTCAATGACAGATGCCTATTGCAAGACCAGGCATAAGACAGGAGAAAAACAGAATTAGATGTACCGAAAGAGCAATAAAATGAAGTACAAATGATTAAATTTGAGACAATCGAGAAAACTGAAATTATAGCACCAGCGCCGAGTTAACCAAAACATATGCCCAGTAATCCCCATACAGTATACTCCAAGGTACGTGTTATAAACCCTATGCATATAGCCGTTCGACAGTTGTATGTTTAGCATTTTTATTCTGTCGCATGATATATATAATCTATAAAACAGATCTTTAAAGCTTGCGCGATAAAAAAGAGTTTTGATTTGAAACATTTTGATAATTATGTTGTCTTTACGGTGTCAACAAGATACAATTTAACACTAACTTGAACGCTTAACTTACGCGCCCACAATTGAATGTGTTCCAGCCACAATATTCTACCTATCCCCTTCTTCATACATGGCTAATTAGAATTATAGTATTTTTTCTATATCATTACCATTTTGGGGTTTGAAATGAATAAAAATGTACTTAAAAGAATATATTTGATTTTCATTGAGCATGACTATCATTTGCTTACGTTTGAATGATCGTCATTCAGAACGATCAACAATATTAGGATGACTTCCATGTCTGATCTTGCTAGGTGTTATTATATTCAGTGATGCAAACAACTGTATGACTCATTGTTGCAGTGGATTGTATATTTTACAATAGTTCTGTACCTTATAATACACTTTTTTCAACTTACAAATACTTGGAAAAGCGTGAAAAATGTTTAATAACAGCGCATACTGTATGAAAATAATATTCATGCATATTATTGCATTTCATCGTCATCATCATCAGTCTCTTGACCAAGTGTGGTCGTCGGGGCACTGTGCTGCAGTTCACTCCATTTGTATTGATCATGTGCCAATGCCTTTGTCTCCGCAAAACTTTTCCTGGTCCATTCTGTGATGTTGTCAGTCCACTCCAATGCCTGTGTCTCCACAAAACTTTTCCTGGTCTATTCTGTGATGTTGTCAGTCGACTTTTTTTCTATGTTTACATTTCCTTCTGCCACCATGGACGCTGCTCTGCAGTACTGTTATGGACATACTCTTGGCTCTGGTGACATGGCCATACCATTTCAGCTTTCTCTTTTTGAAGGTGGGGAGGATGTCTTCATATTGGCCTACGTGCGCCTGATGGTGTTATGCACTGCTTAATTTGTGATGCGGTCCATGTAAGAGATGTGAAGGATGGTTCTGTAGCATCTCATTTTAAGTGTGTGGATACTTCGTTGTAATTCTGCTGTCAGGGTCTAGGCCTCGCATGAATACAAAAAGATTGAGATGACTAGTGCTCTCAATAGTCTGAATTTAGTTTTCAGACAGATATTCTTGTCTCCCCAGATGGGTCTTAGCTTTGACATAGCTTCTGTTGTTTGTGCTGCTCGTGACAAAATATCTGCTCTTGATCCCTCTTTCGGTGATTATGGAACCAAGATATTTGAACTGGCTCACTGTTTCCAGTTTCTGTCCTCTGACTTTAATCTTGGCTGTTATTTGTTTGCCACTATTTGTCATCAGATTTGTCTTCTCGGCACTTATCTCCATGTCAAATCTGGAAGATGTTTCATCCAGACTCTTCACTAAGGCGATCCCCCCTCCCCACTATTGATAAGGTCAGCTGGGATGTTTTCTACTCCATCTGCCTTCCCATTCGTCAGTGTTCTATCTGACTTCACCTCTTCTTTGAGAATGGAGACATCATGCAGTTACACAGTCAGTAAAGTTTAAAAACGTAGGTCTGCTTTCGCGAAATATTTCACTCTTTGTTATTTATGTGATACGTATGATTTCTGGTTTACAGCTGTAATAAAACATCCATATTGCACAATTTTAACAATCATCATTATGCTGCAAATCGCTAAGATGTCTTGGATTTCTGAATTTCAAAACAGCAATTAAAACAAGTGCATAGATATTTTTGAGTGTACTAGAGAAGAAAGTTAACTCCAGTTACAAGGTATGCTAATAAAACGTTTTTGTTATAATGAAGTATGAAAGTCCAAAACTCTCACCATAAATAATAATTCAATAATAAAATATATAAAAACTATAATAACTCGAAAAGGAGAACAAAAAAACCCACATATACTCTGACTATGCATTGCCTTACACGCCATGACATTAACTTGAAAGATGAAACTAGACTCTCATGAATACAAATACCAAATTATACAATATTAACGTCGTTATGCACAACTAATTGATTTATTTTCACCATATTTTGAACATGTTACTAATAAAGATTCGTGTATTTCAAATAACTATATGCATTGCCAATCCAAAATCACAGTTCAAGATCTTAATGCTGAGTTCAAAATTAACATACTTTGTACCAACCCTTTTGACCCTCCATCCTCTACCGCTTACGCCACTGTATTCTTATTATGACAATTTGTTGTTGAACCGTTTGTTAATTGCCATGTCATACTGCAAGCCCTGTGAATAATGTAAATTGTAAAGGTATTTCGCTGCGAACAGCGTACATCGAGATGTACAATTTACTCAGGTATTCGTCATAGTAAAAAAAGCTAATCTAGGTAGGGCTGTACTGTTCAATGGCATTAGTTACATATAATCGTTTTTTAATGCATCATATAATCCTTTCATTTTATTTTGGTGCCTTATTCCGTGGCGTTCTATATATAGAAATATTGCCTACTCGGAAGATATGTGTCACTTGTCGATTATTTTAAATAGTTGTAGAGGATGGATTTTCAAGTGACATAGAATCTGACGAAAGATAAAAGAAATTTCAATAAAACGCACTTTGTTTGACATATTCCAAATACAATCACTATTTCATTGACTACATAATACATTAATACCAATGCTAATAGTATAGCTCTCTGTCGTAGTATTAACAGAATCAACTTTGATACCATTGACAATGGCATTGATGATTTGACCATGCGTGTTAATTACATTGACGATAACTTGTACTAAACAATTACTGATGTAAAAGAAGCCATATTACATGTGCTACGGTAAGAAAAGTGGAAGAAATGATACATGACTGCGACGTTAACTGAGATCAATGTAAGCAATTAACACTGGATGAATAAGAGAAGGCAAACGTAAAATGCATAGACAATACCGAAACAAAAACTATTCACAGAATGGGAAACAAATGATCACAACATATTAAAGAATGATTACAAAGTTCGTCTTTTGTTAGCCATTATAAACATAAATTGTCATACACAAAATAAAATCATATTATAGTGACCTAGTGTGAAAAGGAATTTGACTATGTCATAAAAGGTATAAAACAACATTATTTTTATATCACATTAGAGGTACTGCAATGGATTTTCTTTATTCCGAAATTCATCATTCTAAAACTCTGCTTCTAACGCTGTTATGCTCATCCATAGAATCCGGATCCGGTAAATATTGAAGTGGTTTCTCTGATTAGGAACAACAGCTGAGAAGTATGAGATGCACACAGTCCACTCATTTATATCCTAAACTCGTTCACATGTCATATATATATATATATATATATATATATATATATATATATATATATATATATATATATATATATATATATATATATATATATATATATATATATATGCCATCCTGATGGTACTAAAAGGAACTTTTGTGTACATTCGACCATTGACGAATCTAAAGTGTAATGAACAAAATATGAAGGTTCAACAATAATAGACAATAATAACGTCGCTGAAGCATGAGGAGAAGTATGCAAGTTTCATGACGTAAAGTATAACGAAATGGATACAGAGTGCAATTGATACGTGTTACACGGAAAAGCGTAACGAAGAATGTAAGCATAATGTACACACAAAGAGAAATTGAACCCGTGTAACTCTCTCCTCAACATGTAGTTGCTATGAAACTCATTCCAACCTGTTGTATATCATCTGCAAAGAAAACCTGTTGATATATGTTGCTGAACACATACATATTTTCATATCCGTGAACGCAAACGCTGACCCCGACGCTAACGTTAATACACAAGAAGTCTCTTTTTTTCTGGATTTAATTGTAAACCACTGTGGCCTAGTTTAATGCATATTCATTCTAGATATGAGTTGTTAAAGCTTGTCTTATTCACATTAGTTTTATTCCTGTTATTAAAACTTGACCAATGCATTAAAATTAGAAATAATATTTTACGTTTACAAATAATGAACCACGTTCTAGAAAATTGGTGGGAATCATCCAAAAATATATTATTATAAACATTTTCTGAGAGTTCAATGTTTTAATCAAGACAAATGCATTTACAAATAGTAAGATTATTATTATTTGCAAAAGTTAAACTGATATTCTAGTTGCAGATGTAGTCCAGACAAGGTTCAGCAAGATTTATTTTTTCTAATTTAAGAAAAGTCTATTCAAAGATGCAAACTTTTAAATCTCGTAAATAATTCTGACAGACGATAGTTTTTGATTCTATCATGACTTATTCGTCGTTTACATTTTAAACATAAGAATATCAAGAAACCAAAGGCACCGATTAAGGTATTGACTTTATGTTTGCTATAACATGCTGCTGAAAGTACTAACGATCTGAACTGTTTCAAATGTTTACAGTTAAAGATCAGCCAGGGACTGATGACAAATCCAAAGATGAACTCTTCCAAACACACAGGTGGTTGGAAACTTTACACCAGCGGATAAAGATTGAAATGTGTCACGAGGGGCAAGGAGACTCAAGTACGGATTGTAGTCCGATTTCCCGTGATACAATTGACAATGACGTATCTAAGTTACTGGAGAGAAAACAACAGCTGGAAGAAAAGATTGAGCAACTGAAGCTTCTTGAGGTGGCACAATCTGGTAAGATGCATAGGTAATAAGGAAAACTGTAAATTGGAGACGAGATGATTTGTATTATGTAACCACATAAACGTATCAAATTTCCTTTTCCACGATAGATGTCTATTTACTATTTTAGCTGTTCCAAAATGGAAAACACCTCAAAGAACAATGGGCTAAATTAAGATTAACTGTACAACATAGAGCTAAAATACGTACTGTGATAATTGTGTTGTTATAATTTGATGAAATCTAACAAGAACTTCATAATTTAATGTGTTCATGAAAACAGCATTTAATTTGTTTTTCCAACCATATCATATTATCTTCCCAGTTCTTAATGAATAAACATTTTCTTTGTATCTACATTCCTAACATCTATGACATACTAGCAACATTTTAACATCTATATAAAATATATCTACTCAAATCAAAGTGAAAGACATTTCTGCATAGAGACCATCCTCTAATATGGTACACTCTTTCAGCTTTTACCAAACAATCCTCCTTATTCGATCGATGTTTACAGAAAGTAACCTGCAAGAACATGTCACCTTCATTATATAACAATAAATACAATTAATGGTTTTCAAAAGAGGAATTCAGATAAACAAATATGTATTACTTATTCATAGCAATATAATCTAAAGCAAATCAACATTTAAGAGCTTAATGGAATGGATAAAAGGTGACACCGTTTTGTTTACATTAATGTGGTCTATTTCAAAATATAATAATGACACAATAAGGGCAGGTAGCATTAGTCAAACTTTGCATGTTTGATATCTTAAGAAGTTATGCTTTAACGTACCTGGAAATGCTGCATCTATCATGTAGATAGAAAAATCACATAGTCGATCAATTTTGTTTTCCTCATCTTCTTTTGTACAAATTGCTGCTTTTATAAATTTTAAATAGCTGTAAAGAATGAAATTCCAATTGACATAGAGTTGGAGGAAAGAGAAAGACTAAATTTAAACACTCAGCGTGACACATTGCAAATTGCAATGGTCTTTCCATCTGCCTGAATATCAAATGAATAATGATGTTTATTGAACAGATCTGTGTGTGTGTGTGTGTGTGTGTGTGTGTGTGTGTGTGCGTGTGCAAACAATTTTACTGGAAGAATGGGAGCAAAGCTATATGTGATACTTTAAGAAAAAGTGTAAGTAATGAAACACGAATGTATGGTGAAGTTAGAGCAATTCAGACAATAACGATTTATTGAATTATAGAAACCACATAATTGCAATGAATAATTGATCGAAACAAATAATCGCAGATAAGGAACTAGAAGAACACAAAACTAAATAAAGAGCTACTCAAACTAAATTATGAAATCTCATTGGAACGCCTCACGTATAAGCTTGAACTGAAAAACAACTCATTCGAGACGAATAAGAAGGCAGCTGAACAGTTAAAATGTATGTTGCAGACAAATGTTGAAGACGGAGACAAACAAATACTGTTGATCCTCTGATCAATAGTGATCGCATAACTTTGATCAGAATGTAATCAACGAAGATTTTCAGAAGAATGCAGTACCTAATCTCAACATTAATTATCATACACAAAATAAATTAATATCTAAGCAAGATTGCTAAAGCAATTTCGACCACTGGAACAATGCATAAAGCACAAAACAATAAAGAAAAACATTTCTTTACTTAGTATCAAAGTAGATGTCCTACATTTTATTTAATTTTTCAAAATCATCGTTCTTAAAATCTACTTCAGAGACTACTATTATTGCAATTATTAATCTTTGTGTGACAACCACTCTGTTCACGTTTAGGGGCATTGTTTATGCATCATTAATTACATTATTAGCAACTACAGACCAAGCCTCACATGAAATGGATGCAGTCTAATAATACATTTCATATACTCAATCACATGACCACAACACGATTTTGTTGATATTGCTCAACTACGTTTCCAACCATCAAGCAAATAAATTGTTTTGATTCTCAACTGTAAAGATAATTAACGCCTTACTTTCGAAGCCAACATGTTACATCTTGAGTTTAAGTAACGTTGTTACTTTATTATGGAAAGTACAATCACGATATGAAACGCTTAAATATGGACTCGTAAGAGGTTTTTTAATCTACACACCGCGTTCCTCTTCAAACAAGAGAAGTGTTTAATTTGCATATTTAGAGCGGTCACTGCTGTTACTTTCCAGGTACTGCTTAAGGTAGGGCGTAACCATTGTTTAGTTAGGAAACACATATGCGCTGAATACATAGCATTTATAAAGTGTGTGAATTTGAGTGGCCGTTGTGACCATGGACCCGCTGTATACAGGTGATCGTTGGGACAGGTTTGACTGTATATCCATTATATACGCATATAAACTGAACGAATACTGATACTGATTTGAAAGAACATCCCAGACCCCTCCACCTCAATAACGTTTTGGTCCATACACTGTTGAGGATATCATATTTATTACACATTCTCAGTAATATGGAACATGTATCATTTATAATAATAATAATAATAATAATAATAATAATAATAATAATAATAATAATAATAATAATGAGGATTTGTTTATAGCGCCTAATCTTTAGAAGCTCTAAGCGCTTTACAACATCTATAATGATATGACTACAAAAACCAAACACAGATCGCCATGAAATTAGAAAACATACAACATGCTGAACATATTTAAGGTGGGAAACATTATTAGGTATTGCAGTCGAACACTGCGAGTTTTAAGAGCACTCGTGAAAGGGATTACTTTGTCTTTGTGTATAATTTCAATGGGCAATTCGTTCCACGTTTCTGGGCTTTAGTATGCAAAATACATTGTCCATATGATTTCGTTTTCATAGTGGGAATAATGAGTATACAATTGTCAGAAGAGGAGCGTAAGTATATTAATGGTGAGTAATCATGGGTGAGGCCAGATGGTTATGTTGGACTGGAGTCCGTCAATGAAACGTAGCACAGAGAACACATTTTGTGTTTGAATCTGGATCGAATGGATAACCAGTGTAGGGTTTCAGAGCAGCAGGGAGGTGTGATCTGATCGTGATACTCTAAGGATGATCCGAGCAACTTTTTTTTAAAACTGTAGATGTTTCTGAAGTACATATTCAGACGAACCATACAAAATTGAGTTACAGTAGTCCAGTCTGAAAAGTTCTAACGAACACACAAGTGTTTTAGTGGATTCAACTGAAAGATATATGTGAATGGAGCTGATGCATCTCAGCTCAAGATATGCACCCTTGCATATGTTTATGACATGTTGGTGCAATGTGAGAGTATTGTCTGGAGTAACATCTTGGTTTTGTACTGTCTGTGTGAATTTTATGTTGCAGTTGCTGATATTTATTGTTTGAGGTAAAGGATGCGAATGAGAAAGTCTTTGTGTTATGATCAGAAAGGCTGCAGTTTTGTCATCATTCTTCTGCAGCTTGGTTCATGTCATCCATGATTTAACATCAAAACAAGCACCTCTCAACTTCTTTGATGGTAGCATCAACTTCAGTTTGTTGGTAAGATTTGCATATTTGGGTGTCATCAGCGTACAACTGGTGAGACACTGGATTATGATCTATGACACATGGTGTAAGTATATCCTGCTTCTTTCAACCTCACTTGACAAGAAAGGCTAAGCTTATAAGATACGATGTATATGTACAGAAGACGAGAAATGTGAAAATGAACCTAATGCAAGTAATGAATGCATGTGAGTACAAAATAAACGTCATTACTGTATGAATATGGGTTCGCAAATAAATTATTTCACAATAATGTTATACTACTTATCAAATGCATACACTTACCAAGTCTAATTGTTATGAGCATGACACCATGCACAAATTATTCCCAAAACACATTTTGTAATAAGCTGAAAACGGAAACTTAAACAATGAAAATAAAGTATGAAATTTAGATCACATGAAGCAGCCTTTGTTTTCAGAGTTTAGTACCAGCAATGATGTGTCATTCACAACTCCTGAGAAAAAATCAGACAAAGCGTAACATATGAAATTTAGGCATTTCTCATTTCTCGTTATGATAATCTTTATACCAAGTTTCATTATTTTAGATCGTATAGTACCTACAAAGCATGTCGAAAATGTATATTGACATGTGCGAAACGGAGAACAATTAACCTAACTCAGTAAAATGTAAATGATAGATTATATCGACCTTTTTGTTGCAGGAAAGTGACAAAAATATCAGAAATACTTGCAACCATCTAGTTATATAATTCTAACCTGATTAGTGCCAGAGAAACAAACATATAGCAAAACTAAAACTAAGTCAGTGAAGTGTAGATATAACCCACATTCACGTACTTTTGACACGAGCGAGTGGTTATTACCAAAAAAAAAATATATATATATAGTATGAATTATTGAGGGAACGAATACTTAACCTACGGCAGTTCAATTTCAAATGTATAATTACACTGACATTTCACGAAGCAGTTTAACAAGTATTAGTCGTCTAGTTTGATTACTCAACAATTAAAAAACTTAAATTGTACAACCACTGGCATTGAATTGCAATCATTAGTCCCATGACAAACTTGTAGTATTCATCAACATGGTCAACATCCTCACAAGCTACATGATTCTATGCAAAACAAGACTGTTGCACAGTGATAAAATCAGATGTCTAATATGGTTTCCTTCATCCTAACAATCAGCGTACTTCGATTCTTCTTCAGATGCCTTTTGTACACGCCTAGAAACCATATTTGATTGACCTTGGAGTGACAACAACCTATCAAAATGTGGCGAAGGTCACTTCTATTTTTGGCATGACCTGATTAAACAATGCACCATACTTTAAGAGAAGGCTATTAAATCTGTTTGACAGTTAAGAAAAATGTAATATCTGAAATTTTACAAATATTTATAATATCAGAGTAAAACCGTTTGTCCTTTAATAATATCATGCATGGTCGATGTTTCCACTTCCATGACACTTACTGCTGTACATAGTTTAGATTCTGCATAATAAAGAACAACAAAACATGGATCGCAAGCGAAGCTTTGCATATTACATTATTACTGAAACGAATTCAACCATTTGAGATTTGCCTAATAATTGCAGGTAAATCTCAGGATGTGATTCATGACGTATGCCAGGAAGAACTCACCCATACACACTGGCGGCTAAAACATCAAAACCATCGGCAACAGTTTGAAATGGTACTGGACGGGCCGGCAGAGTCCATAATGGATTGCAGTCAGGTTTTACGTGATACAATTGACGCTGACAAATCGAATTTAGTGGAGATAAAAGACCAGTTGGATGAAGAGATGACACCATCTGGTAAGAACGTGATATGTCCGTTAGTATAATTGTTATCTGGAGTCCACAGTATTTCAATTAAATACGGAGATAAAACATAGATGTCTGTTACCGAACCGTTCACAACAGAGTTGTCAACAGGAAAAGTCAAATCGACTGAATTTGAAGAAGAGGAACCCCAAACCAAATCACCAAGAGTTGATAAATGCCTCTTGATATAAACTATTCTTTTTACAGTGCTTTATTAGACATTATTATACCCTATGCATGTAGCTGAGAGTTTATTTCAACAAAAGTTAATTTATGGCTCTATTAGATGTTTTTGCTTACTTTGAAACATTTTGATAATGATGCACTCCTCATAGCTACATTACATCGGAAAGGAATGCTGATGTAGTGCTATGTTTCTACGTGCACTCTTCATGGGTTTTGTCCTTGTTTGGTTTCTACTATGTGCTGTAAACTTAAATTAAAGGCATGCAGCCAGCATATTGAGTCATTCGTAATTTTTTGTGCTTAACGTTCAGAGGTATTTCTATGTTCAGATAATCAGCTCAAGAGAAAAACAACACTATTTTTCAATCAAAATTATTCACGACTCATCCCAAACCAAACGGGCACAAGACATTAGTATATTATAGTCATTCTTTTACTTTTTCTAACTTTCTATCCCATTATAAATAATGTGCACAAATACTATATGGCTCACATTTTATATCTCTACGCATACTTGGCTATCGTTATAGATGGAACATATCTACTATCGATGAGTAATGTAAATACAATCCATTTTTTCAGGGAAGAAAACAATGGTCATGTTTGCATGCACTGTGTAATCCTCTAGAACCATTTTTATCATAACGTCATGTGACCTGATAGAACAAGTTGCGTGCATTGGCACAATGGATAATACTTTCTGTGTTGTTCTTTAAGAATGTGTAAGATAGGATGAAATATCAATCTTATATTATGCTCAATACAAATATTGTGGCTATGTCAGTAAAGCATAAAATATAGACCACATTGACTTTCTGTAGTTCAAATGTTGTATCTAATATATGTGCATCCAGGTATGACGTTTAATAAATCCAGCATAAAAGCATCTATTAAATGAACTTCAACCAGAAACTTTCAAAATAATTAACTTATAAGATGAAATACGTGTGACTTATTCCTTTTCATAAAAAATAATGTGTATAACTTATCACATTGCATTTCCAGAACAAGTTCATAATATTAGCTAGAATAATATGTATATAGCATTACACAAACTTAAGGAGCCATGAAGAAAAGAAGATGAAATATAGGTTGTGATGAGATTCATTCTTGGAAGGTGAGGTACTATCCGGGATGCATATCATCAAACTTGTACAATTCAATTATAACGCGCGCCTAAAAGTGAATACGAACACAAATGTCATTGAAGTGTAAACTGTGGACCATCATGGTCTATTTCTGCTACAAGGATGTAACGCTTGTCGAGATCCACACTCTCCAAATTTAATGATTACAGATACCTACAAGTTTGACGGCTCACGTGGTCACAAGCTAAGCGGTAAAACATAACCCCCGTATATAAAATGTCTTACGTAGTTCACATTGTGTCTTCTTTTATTGTGCAAGTTTGATGTTAATGCATATTTTAACAATCATTTAGTTGAATTATTTCAAGATTAACAGTAATTGAGAAATGAACATGAAACAAAGTTATACCAAAGTGAGTGCAGCATGAAACTGAAACCAGAACGATTACGTTTGCAATGAATGTGTAGACCTTAATCACCTGATCAGGTTGTATTATTTCACTACGTTTTATAACTATATGTATAACAGTAGATATCCACGATGAATGAAACATATGGGGTCTTTAGATTACCTCAAACGTAAGCCAGGAACATAAGTCACAGTTGCATTGTTTGTTACGAGGGCGTGGTACTGAACGAGTTGCATGCAATCATTGTTTTTGACGATTCTGGCATAAATATGACTTAAGAAAAACTTAAATTAAAGCATTGAACCAAAAGCAGTACAATTGTAAATTTGGGTCACATTAAGAAAGGTTTGTGAAGAGGATGCAGTATACTTGTCAAGATGCAAGATTCCAGTAAAACAGCATTGTATGTGTTGCAAATAAACCGAGCTAAGAAAATAACAAAATATATTATCCATGAACACTCAAAATGGATTATCCATGAACACTTCAAATCGTATTATCCATGAACACTTCAAAATATATTATCCATGAACACTTCAAAATGTATTATCCATGAACACTTAAAAATGTATTATCCATGAACACTTCAAAATGTATTATCCATGAACACTTCAAATCGTATTATCCACGAACACTTCAAATCGTATTATCCATGAACACTTCAAAATATATTATCCATGAACACTCAAAATGGATTATCCATGAACACTTCAAATCGTATTATCCATGAACACTTCAAAATATATTATCCATGAACACTTAAAAATGTATTATCCATGAACACTTCAAAATGTATTATCCATGAACACTTCAGATCGTATTATCCATGAACACTTCAGAATGTTTCCTATTATTGAAGAAGACAATAGACTGAATTGTAGTGAGAATTTACATATGTACATGCATTTTTATGTTTGGACGCATTATCCATTGCCATAGGTAATCAAATATCTATCTCATGTATTTGTCAATCACAGAAATATATTAGCTTAAAACAAAAAACCGTTCTTGTAAGATCTGAATTATGGCATATCTGCTGATAAACATTATTTATTTACTGCAGAATGGTAATAAATTTAAATATACTAAATAATCAGTGTTTTAGGTTAGTAAGGACAGCGTTTTTCTAAAAAGTTGATAAACATTATAAAACAAGAAAATTGTAATAAACATTTTCGGACGGATTCAATGCCAATATGTTAATTATATTTCATGCTTAGAGGTATGTCATAGTTGCTGCTATTTGCTTTAGCATGATATTTGATCAAAAATAAAAATAAAAACGTTTAAATTAGTTTTTCTGATTAAGCTCACTGTATAGCCAAAATAATCAATGCGTAATCTGAAAGCATTTTCATTTAAATTATGATGAAATTAACCGGTATAAGAAGTATGTAGAACAACGAATTTCTTATGCAATCGCAACTGCTTTATGCATACTGTTTCTATATTTTATAAAACTGAATTAGAATTAATTAAGAACCTTTAATTAACAATGTTCTATTTTTATATGTAATGTTTCAAAAAGGAGTTTTTGAAAAACGTAAATGGTCAATCTTTAAGGTAGTACATAAAAGATGACCACAATGACTGTGAAATAGTGTAGCTTGAAAAAACACTATTTAATTCAAACGATATTATTAAAGTACTGTTTTAAATACTTAATATTTTGAATATTACATCAAAACAAGTTTTCGATAGCATACTTTTATTTAAAAAGAACATGAAAGTTACAGTTCTTGAGGTCTGGTAGACACTTCATCTAGTTTATGCAAATAGAAAAATTTGTGACCGAAGAGCTTTTGGTTTGATAACACAGGTCTATTTCAGATATTTGACAATGACAATTAAAAATGATATAATGAGTACTATACTGTCGGTGCCAAGAGTGTGAACATAGTAGTTGACATATCATGTTGATAATATCATTGAAATGTTCCAGAATTTTAAAATATTTTCAAATCGTTGAAGGATCAAGCATTTTATCATATTTCTAGGTAAATCACGGGCAGGAGCTGCTGAGAGAGATCAAGATGAACTCCACCCAAAAAACCGCTTTGAAAATATAATTCCTGTAATATGTTATAAGTGTGAAGGAGACAATAATATGGATTGCAGCAGCGTTTTCCCTCATGACAATGGCATATATGTTGTGGAGCCACGACAACAACCGATGGAAGGAAAGATCGAGCAACTGGGACAACTAAACCAGGCTGAAGAGACCACAGCTAATAAGAAATTCGTATGCATCACCATAGAACAAAAGAGTAAACCGGAGTCTGGATTAGCTCAATTAGAAATTCAGGTAACAGCGACCAAAGTTGAACCCTCAAAGAAAACTCCATTGGAACACAAGAACAAAAGACATCTGAAGCCACACGGGCCTGTTTTCTTTATGGACAAACGACAAGTGCCACAATTAGAAACTCCAAAAGAGAAACAGACCAGACCACACCAACCTCCCTTGAAGAGAAGGACAACAAAACCTAAAACTAAAACCCAGCGCTAAACGTTCGTCAAAACACTACACCCTAAACTGATCCTTTTTCTTTGTGCTATGAGGTCATTTTATATCCTATATTTTCTTTACAGCTTCTGCACGATGAAATTCACGAAAACGTCATCCTTCGATTTATTCATCAATCCTGTATTGAATACATACTGTTCATTAAGTGTTATCTGTTTCCTTCTTACATTATAAACAGCTATTTCAGACTTATATTTTTTTTCTTTTTTTTTTGTTTTGTTTTGTTTTATATCAACAAATTTGTGATTTTGAAAATATTTTGTTAATTTCTCTCAAAATGAATATCCATTGTTCCATCTGCATGCTCATCAGTCAAAACAAGTTGTTTTCTTAGGATAGCACACGTGTCCGATCTAGCTTCGACATAACGCTGCTTGATTATATTCAGTGATGACTCTGTAAATAGTCATTTCTACCGATTAAATATTTTGCATAAGCTAAAGAAAAGAGATGGGCTGAGTATTTATACATTTTTTTCTCATCAGACAGAGACATTTTACCTGACCATCAAATTTGCACTTGCGATTGTTGCGAATGTCGATAATTTTACATATTGTATGGGGTTTTTTTTCATTAACAAGACAAACAATACATATGTCATGCGAATTAGTTGTGAAAACAACAGTGCCTCATCCATAAATTTATATCTGTGCAAATAATTCTTATAGATTGTTTTTATTCCTGTAGTTATGCTACTAAAATTTCTCTGAATAGTCATGAACTTGTACTGGAAAATGAGGGATGAGTCATTCTCAGTATAGTCCTTATTTGTTCAGTTACAACTGTGCTACAGAGCTGTTTCTGTAATATATTGGTCCCACATTAGTGAGTACATATTTATAAGTATACTTTATTACATTAGTGAGTACATATTTATAGGTATACTTTATTACATTAGTGAGTACATATTTATAAGTATACTTTATTACTTTAGTGAGTACATATTTATAAGTATACTTTATTACTTTAGTGAGTACATATTTATAAGTATACTTTATTACATTAGTGAGTACATATTTATAAGTATACTTTATTACATTAGTGAGTACATATTTATAAGCATACTTTATTACATTAGTGAGTACATATTTATAAGTATACTTTATTACTTTCTGCATAGCTACCAATAGTGCCTACTTAAAACAATTAATATTTAATCACTTTTAGTTCTTCGTGTTTATTTTATTCGTGTAACAGGGTCGGATTAAATTCTCAGTTGCTTTAATAATAAAGTGTTTTACGTCGTAAGTACCAAAGATAAAAATGTACTGTGTTGATTTTCGCAAAGTTATCAATATTAATTTATTTGTTTAGTCCATACAACTTGAAAATCTACATGTCCAGTGTTATGAAATACTTCGATGTGAATTTAAATACCTCCGGTATACGTGCTAGTTTCATTACTGGTCAGTACCAATAAAGAAGTAAATTCCGTATTGCACAATTATAGCAAATAACATTAGATGCAAATTGACAAGATGACTTTGAAATCTGAATTAAAACATTACAGTCCCAGAACCACTACAATATAAAACAATGAAGACAATTCGATGCAAATTGCAATTGTAATAATAATTATTTTTCTACATTTACATAAATACTGACAACTATATGTCTTTAATATATAATCTCACTAATCTCTTAATCCCACCAATTGTTATTTCCATATTTACGGTATTACTATTCAGAATTTTCATGAGACATATTTGTTTTTGACCTACGCATTATAGTCATATGTTTCGGCATAGGGTAGCAGCACATGAGAAAAAGTAAAAAAAGGCAACCATTTTCAATCGAAATTAATCACGATTTCTCAATGGCTGATCAATGCAAACCATCAGTATTTATATACGCAAGTCCTTCTGTTTGCTATCTGGTTTAACAAACGTGTATATATATATATATATATATATATATATATATATATATATATATATATATATATATATATATATATATATATATGTATATATATGTATATATATGTATATGTATGTATGTATATGTATGTATATATATATATATATATATATATATATATATATATATATATATATATATATATATATATATATATATATATATATATATATATATATATATATATATCAATGTTGGACAGTTGTGCGGATATTGAATGGGAAACGGTTGACAAAGTCAGCACTCAATTTACACCCAAAATGGATCGATAAGTCATATGAAACGTCCGGATTCCTTCAGTACCGTCATTATAGGGGATTACGTCTAAGATCATTTAATGGTGGCTGTTTTTGTATACATTATCATTGCATCCAGAACTATTATAGTCATAGCTTTCTCAACACGGACTGATGGAAACAACCCCATGCCTCTTGCAAAGTTACCTAATAAGATCAGCATAATTGAAAAATGTGCCTGTATTTGTGTTATCCAAAATACATTCTAGCATGCATGTGATGAATATTAACTACCTATCATTCTTTTATTATAGATATTAACAGATAATAAGGCATTAAATAAAGTGTTTTACCCCGCATCACAACAAGGCATTTTTGGGATTTTTTTTATATAACCATACCCACTTACTGGGTACAAATTTCTAAATGCATACATACAAGTAACTGCAACCAATGTATTAGTATTGTAACCTTAAGCAAATGTAAATATTAAAAATTCGTGTACTTAACAGAGAGAGGCCTTGTATTCGTTATATATTTAATAACGTTATTATAGATAGTAATCAAATTGACATGAGTGAAGTTTAAATGGTCTCATACTTAAATATCTCTGAAAATATTTCATATTTCATATCTATAAAATAACCAAACAGTCTATCATTGTTTGGAGTGCTCTTGTCATATCCGTAGTTAAATAGCTTCATATTTCATATCTATAGAATAATCACACAGTCTATCATTGTTTGGAGTGCTCTTCTCATATCCGTAGTATAAATAGCTTCATATTTCATGTCTATAAAATAATCACACAGTCTATCATTGTTTGGAGTGCTCTTGTCATATCCGTAGTTAAATAGCTTCATATTTCATATCTATAGAATAATCACACAGTCTATCATTGTTTGGAGTGCTCTTGTCATATCCGTAGTTAAATAGCTTCATATTTCATATCTATAGAATAATCACACAGTCTATCATTGTTTGGAGTGCTCTTGTCATATCCGTAGTTAAATAGCTTCATATTTCATATCTATAGAATAACCACACAGTTTATCATTGTTTGGAGTGTTCTTGTCATATCCGTAGTTTAAATAGCTGCAGAGGATGGAATTTAAAGCAACCTGGATTATGATGTCAGCCAAAGGTTAAGTCAAGAAACTGATTATAAACTCCTGATATGCCATCAGTGGGGGAAATAATACATCTGCCGAGTCAAGAAAAAGTTAGACATGAGACGCGATGTGAAACAATCAAGGAATGGTAAGAGCCACTTGAAGACAACGAAAAAACAAGAAACAACCGAACTCAGAAAGGAAAACAGAAGATCAGAATATAACTGAAAACAGTGAAATAAACAGTGAAATAAACAGTGAAATAAACAGTGAAATAAACAGTTAAATAACTAAATAACAAAAGAATGAATGTATAATGTCAGCTAAAGAATTCCAGTATATGTTTCAACTTTAAGATAATGAGTTGGAGAAGTTCTTACTTTTAATTAAATTTAATAAATAATATACAGTGATGAACGTAAACACATGGACTCCGTCAGTAAAGAATACAAATACAGGCCACTGTGACTTCGTTGGTTGTGAGGGCGTAATTCTAACAGAGATGCCTATGATTTTTTAAGTTGTATAATGTTAGCATAATAAGCACTCAGTAAATGAACTTAAAAGACAACATTTCAACAAACTCGCAGAAAACATGAAATATAGGTCACAAGTACCTTTTTTTGCACAATGTGTACTACATATAAAGATGCATCTCCTCGCTAAGTTTCGTGATTATAGGTAGAATAATATAGATGCAGGACGAAACACATTTTGTGTCATGATGTAAGCGCAAGAACGTAACAACAACCTGTACAATATATAATATAGGTCTCAATTCAATTCTTTTGTTGTAATGGCAAGGTGTTAAATGAGGTCATCATCATCATCATCTTTATTTCCTTCCATGGAAGATTACATGTTATCTGAACTATGTTTCACTGACAGACTCCAGTCCAACATACATATCTGGCATCACCAATGTGCATACACCAGCAAGATACTTACACTACTCTTCTGACAATTGTGTACTCATCATTCCCACTATGAAAGCAAAGTTGTAATCACAACGTTCTTTTGCATTCAAGGGACCAGCAATGTGGAATGAATTGCTCATTGACATTAGACACAAAGACACATTGATCACCTTCAAGAGTGCTCTTAAAACTCACCTTTTTTGACTTCAGGAACAAACTTAAAGACCTAATAACGTTTCCAACCTTAAATACTTTCAGCATTTTGTATGTTTTCCAATTTCGTGGTGTTTTTGTAGTCATATCAATTTAGATGTTGTAAAGCGCATAGAGCTTCTACAGATTATGCGCTATACAAAGTCCTCATTATTATTATTATTATTATTATTATTATTATTATTATTATTATTATTATTATTATTATTATTTGCAAACCATGGTAGTTGTTTAGTCTAACTTCCAGGACATTATTAACACATATATTCACTGACAGAGTTTTGTTTTGTTTTTTGTAGTCATATCATTATTGATGTTGTAAAGCACTTAGAGCTTCTAAAGATTATTATTATTATTATCAATATTATTATTATTATTATTATTATTATTATTATTATTATTATTATTATTATTATTCCGACAAACTTTAATAAAATCAAGTTGTCAAGCACTATTCACAAATTTGTGCATCAGTAAAGTTTTTGGTTGCCTTCTGTTCAGTATCAAACCACAAGTAATCATCAGAAGCAAACACAAATGAAACAAAGCTTCATCAATATGGTTGCAATAGTTATACCCTCTATGAAAGCCATTTAAATGTCACCACTTCTTTGTAAATAAGAAATGGAAATGATTATCGTATCTGTTCTATAAAAAAACAAAGGCAGCATAGAGCATCTTCACTGTCATGGAATATCTGGATAGAAAACAACATAGAAAAGTATCAGTGCCAAATGTGAATAACAGTCCACAGATTAGCCAAAGGGAAAAACTTTGAAGTTTGTTTTGGTAGATTATTATAACAAGAAAGAAGGTAAATTCATTAATTAGCTTATGTCATTATCTTGAAGGATCATTAAGTTTTCAACAGTTGTCCCTGAACAGCCACTGGGTAAGCATTAATTAAAGTTCTCATGTAAGCACTCAAATACATCAATATGACAGTCAACTGATTCATTTTCACTTTGACTAGACAGTTTACCATGTTTGTGATGATTACATGGAAACTACCCAAAAAATTTAAAATGAAAACACAAATTTCACATAACAAGATTTCTTTTATTTCATATTGTGTTGCTACCTTATTGCATTTATCAATATTTCATCATAAACTATTTTATTCAATTAGAAATTTCTTCTTTTTATTTAATTCTATAAAATATATTATTAAAATATTTGATATTCACGACAATGATTCAGAATGTGTGTACTAACAATAACACAAGTGATATATCAAGTTTTCATTTTCTAATATTAATTCTGATAGCTAGTGTTAATAAAATAGCAACCTAGTTTTGCTTTTTCTATATACAAGAGCGACGCATACTAGACTCTGCATTATGAGCAGGTTTGTGAGCTTTACAGACAAAAATGCTAAAATGAAGGAGATATGCAATAAAATAAGTATTTGAAAATACATTCACTTGAGTACAAGTGACAATCTTTTCGCTAGCGTGGATTACAAAAAGTATTATTAACATCCTACAGCAGAACAACTCGATAACTGACTGCGTTCATTTCTTGAAAAACATGCCACAGCCACTAAATGCAGAGTATCAATAAAAAAAGTGTTATTTATGGTATAGCAGTGTTAAGGATCAGCTTCGCACTACTAAAAGATATCGCCGAAAAGCAGAGAGGCTTTGGCTTTCCACCAGACTCACTAATCATAAACAAATCTATGAAGCTGCTAAGAAGAATGTCACAAACATAGTCTATTTAGAAAAATTATCCCACTACAATACTAAGATCACGGTGAGTTCCATCTGCAAAGAGCTATTCGAGATAACTAACAAACTAATGTCAAGGAACAAATGTACACAACTTCCAAGTACCTTCTCTTCAGTAGACCTTCCGGACCTATTTGAAAATGTCTTCCATGACAAAGTACACACCATTAGAGATTCGCTTGACAACACAATTTCAATTGACTCGTCACAATACAGTTATGATACAGATTTTCAGCCACAACCATTGGGAGCATTTGAACCTGTCTCTATTGATTTATTACGGACAATCGTGGTGAAAAGTGCACCAAAGTCTTGTGAACTTGATCCAATTCCATCATCACTGCTGCTTGAGTGCTTAGACCCAATATTGCCTTCACTAACTGATGTTATTAATATCTCTCTCATCGGGGGAATTCCCATCATTTATTAAAACTGCCATCGTAAAGCCTCTGCTGAAGAAACCAACACTTGACCATAACGATTTAAAGAACTACCGCCCAGTTTCTAATCTCCCATTCATATAAAAAATCTTATAAAAAGTTGTTCCTACCCAACTTGTATCTCATTTAAATTCAAACAGTCTTTTTAGCAATGTACAGTCTGCATATCACCCTTGCCACAGTACTGAAACTACTCGTTTAATGACATTCTATCCGCTTTGGATAGTGGAAAGATTATAGTCTTCACCCTCATTCATTTGTCTGCATCATGTGACGTAATAGACCATGATAAATTACTTCACCGTCTCTAGCATGTATTTGGCATTCAGAATATAGCCTTACAGTGGTTCAAGTCCTACTTAGTCAACAGGATACAAATTGTACCTGCAAATGGTTTACATTCCAGCCCAGTTGATCTATGTTGTGGTCTTCCACAGGTGTCTGTTCTTGGACCTGTTATCTTCGTTCTATACACTCATCCGCTCTCAAGTATCATAGATCATCACCCAGTGTCTCACCAATTGTACACTGATGACACCCAAATATACAAGTCTAGCCACCCAAATGAAGTTGATGCTACCATCCATGGAGTAGAGAGGTGCATTTCGGATGTGAGATGATGGATGACATGTAACAAGCTGCAGATGAATGATGATAAAACTGAGGCTATTCTGATCACAACACAAAGACTTTCTCATTCACAGCCTTTACCTCAGACAATAAATATCAGCAACACCAACATTAAATTCTCACTGTCAGTACGAAACCTTGGTGTTACTCTCGACAGTACTCTCACATTGCACCAACATGGCATGAACATATGCAAGGCTGCATATCTTGGACTGAGACGTATCAGTTCTATTCGCAAATATCTTTCAGTTAATGCCACTAAAACACTTGTGTGTTCATAAGTACTTTCAAGACTGGACTATTGTAACTCAATTCTGTCTGGTTCGTCACAATATCTACTCCAGAAACTTCAAAATGTTCAAAACACAGCTGATCAGATCATCTTTAGAGTACCTCGATCAGAACACACCTCAGCACTGTTCTGTACTCTATACTGGGTATCAATTTGATATAGAATCAAACACAATTTTTTTCTCTATGCTATGTTTCACACTGACAGACTCCAGTCCAACATAAGAATCCGGCCTCACCCATGTGAATACACCAGCAAGATACTTACTCTTCTGACAATCGTATACTCATTGTTCCAACTATGCAAACGAAGTCATATGGACAACGTTATTTTGCATATCAGTGCACGGCAATGTGGAACAAATTGCCTATTGAAATGAGACACAAAACAGAGTGCTCTTAAAACTCACCTTTTTCGACTGCAGGAACTAACTTAGAGACCTAATAATGTTTTGTATCTTATATGCTTTCAGCATGTTTTTATGTTCTCCAATTTCATGTTTTTTGTTATTTGTTTTTCTGTAGTGTAGTCATATCATTATAGATGTTGTAAAGCGCATTGAGCTTCTAAAGATTAGGCGCTATACAAAGTCCTCTTCCTCCTCCATTATTATTATTATTATTATTATTATTATTATTATTATTATTATTATTATTATTATTATTAAGAATCTTGCGGAGAACAATGATCGAGATAAATGTAGATATAATAGCTAACGTTGGATGTAATGGCGCGGAAACAAAACGTTTACATTGGATTGTATTGACTGCAGATGGTATCGATAATGTTTAGTACCATAGACGTTTATTACAAGTTTTCCAGTTTATTGAATAAAAGCATGCAATGGATCTTATACTAAATAATACAAATAATTTGCGTTAGTTCTTTTCTTTTCAGAAGTATGGCAATGTGACAAATCATGTGGAAGATACTATGAAGTGATATATATATATATATATATATATATATATATATATATATATATATATATATATATATATATATATATATATATATATATTTATATATATATATATGACTACCCACGTTGTAATGCCTTCGAGCCATAAAACCTTATAATTATGTATGAAGGCCTACATTGATTGTGTGAATATATAACAGACTGAATAGATCTAATGGTCTCGAAGGATAACCTGATCCTTTTCTATTATTTTTGTAAGCAAAACATATGTTTGTAATCACACGATCGATCTGCTACAGTTTTGGTACTCAGTTTTAAAATTAAAGTTGGCAGGATGAGACGCAATTTTCTTCGCAGCACTTTTTAAAATATACAGTCATGTAACCAACGGTAAAAACCCTGGATGAATAATACAGATTTTAAAAAAGTCATGATGTATTGCCAAGTGATAAGTACTACATCATCTGAAAAGAAGATCACAGTACAAAATGATTAATCTATAAGGGACAAATAACCGCTGTGACAACAAAATGGACGTTAATCGTCGTGCTGTTTTGAGACGAAATCAAAAAATTCTGCAAGACGTAACTATTACACCAAATTTCCTTGGGAAATTGCATCAGCACAATGTGTTACCAGAAGACTGGATTGAAAGTGTTCAGGTAGGTTGCTTACTTTCATGTGAAAAAAAATTATGTAAAATATATTTTTTGAATAAAAGAGTTGGCTTTCGTAAACCCAGGAGGTAAAGCACACATGGCTCAACAATTTTAATGTAAAAGAATAAAATTCAAGCAGCCTGATATAAAGATGCCAAAAGATGGCCTAGGTGTATTTATTTAGACACGAGTGCTTTGAATTTGGCAATATTCGAGATGGTCCATTTGGAGAGATCTTGAAGATACACCTTGTGGATCCCAACAACGTATTTCGTTAATATGATGTTGGCGAGCCGTGGTGGCTAATTTATTAGGATGCGGAACTGTCCGAATCGAATGCAACTGTAGAACCAACCTGGGTGGCATGTCATTAGGCAAGGCACTTTACCCCAATTGCCTTGCCACTAAATATCCTACTTCTGTTGCTCCTCTGTAAAGCATCAAACCAAGCAAAAGTGATGATACTTTACTTTACAAGATGCATTCAACAAATAGTTACCACTTTTTTGACTGTACACGCAAAGTAGCCAAAGAAACTCACAAAAACATCAAAGATATATACGTTAAATAAAGTGTAACAAATACATCAAGCTAACCCACTTTTAATATTGCAGTGTATAATTCTTCATGACGCATGGGCATATAAACAATAATGATTGTAAAAGTAACACTCAATAATATTTCAAGTATAATGACCGTACAATCAACAATTTTTAAATTCTCGCATAAACATAAAAAGTATGACTGCACAAGAAACAGCTTACGAAAATCATACATGAACATAGAAAGTATAATATTTGTACAAGCAACAACTTTGAAAAACTGACATATCCAAAGCAAAGATTCCCTTTTTGGAGTTAAACTTTACTTATTAGTGTCAGACTATAAATAGCTGAAAATGGCTGACTCTCTTGCCTGATCAAATGCAAAGCAGAACAGCAAAGCGTTCCTAGCTTCTTCAAAATATGTACTGACATCTTTCACATATTTTGTGACATTGATAGATGTAAATACATGTTTATAACATTTTTCTTTCAATTTTGAATCGTATTTGGAATTTGTTTGAATAACAGATGAGGAAGTCGAAATGCTTGACTGACACGTATGCCCTAATATGTATATCAAATGACCATTTCATGGACGAACTCAAATCAAATATTTTAGGTGTCACAATCATCAATGATCTGAAATGGAATCTTCTAATTAAATAAATATGCACCAATGCAAATCGTACTTTCGGCTAATTTTCATCTTGCCCACAAAATGCGAAATAATTAGCTTTCATTGGTTGTGTTAGACCTTTTGTTTATAAAATGCAGTTGAAACTGGGATTCCCCCATTCCTAAGCTATAAAAGATAAGATTTCTTGAAAAATATCGAAAAGCCAACATCTAGGTTTGATTCATCTAGTTACGACTATACCGTAAAGTATGACCTAAATACTGAATACGTTGTTATGGAAACCATTAAAAGACGAAGACTAGAAATAATAGTGATATTTATATACAAAGGTCAAAGAAATAAAGTATAAGTACTCCGCCACAATTTAATCCAAACATATACCAGTAGAAATGAAATGAATATACTTATATGATACCATACAAACGAACTGATAGCTACAAACTCAGCTCTTTACCCAGAACAAGGAAAAGCTGGAATTCATTACTGCAAATGTTAATCATAAATGCTGAATTCTGATAAAACTGGACTGAAAACCTCTAAAAAATTAGTATGGACCTATTTGTTTCCAAAACAAATTCTTCTTGTAAAGATTGAAGCTTCCCAGTGCAAAAAATGTCATTCAAGACAAGAGTGTCATTATAATATATAACCAACCAAGTAAGATTCAACATATCATTATCAAGACAAGAGTGTCATTATAATATATAACCAACCAAGTAAGATTCAACATATCATTATCAAGACAAGAGTGTCATTATAATGTATAACCAACCAAGTAAGATTCAACATATCATTATCAAGACAAGAGTGTCATTATAATATATAACCAACCAAGTAAGATTCAACATATCATTATCAAGACAAGAGTGTCATTATAATGTATAACCAACCAAGTAAGATTCAACATATCATTATCAAGACAAGAGTGTCATTATAATATATAACCAACCAAGTAAGATTCAACATATCATTATCAAGACAAGAGTGTCATTATAATGTATAACCAACCAAGTAAGATTCAACATATCATTATCAAGACAAGAGTGTCATTATAATATATAACCAACCAAGTAAGATTCAACATATCATTATCAAGACAAGAGTGTCATCATAATTCATTGCTCCATAAGTAATATTCAACAGATCATGATGAAGACAAGAGTGCCATTATAATGCATAACAAGTTGAACCAAGTATGATTCTAATGTATAACCAACCAAGTTAGATTCAACAGATCATGACCATGACAAGAGTGTCATTATAATATATAACCAACCAAGATTCAAGAGATCATGATGAAGACATGAGTGTGATATCAAAATGGCCAACTACGAATCTTGGCTATTGTATATCTACTAGCATTTGATGTATTGTAACATGTAACGTGACAGTTGTATATAAGAGTGATGGAAGAATGTGTATGCATTCAGTGTGATGGGGTGGGTGTGTTATATAATATCTTTCTCATGTATGTATGAATACATATCGTCTTCATAACCAGAAACTGCTTTATAATAACGTTGATAGTATTTTAATTTGGAATACAGACAAATAATCTCTCTCTCTCTCTCTCTCTCTCTCTCTCTCTCTCTCTCTCTCTCTCTCTCTCTCTCTCTCTCTCTCTCTCTCTCTCAGGAATATAATTTGAAGCATCTTGATTTTGAAAATAACTTACATTACTTCAGGACACATTATTATGCAAATTCATTTGTGTCCTTGCGCGCGCGCGCGTGTGTGTGTGTGTGTGTGTGTGTGTGTGTGTGTGTGTGTGTGTGTGAGAGAGAGAGAGAGAGAGAGAGAGAGAGAGAGAGAGAGAGAGAGAGAGAGAGAGAGAGAGAGAGAGAGAGATTTGTTCTTATACATTTATACATACTGCCCTGTGTTATATTATTTCTCTCATTTGATAAATAACGTTACGGAATTTCAACAAAACAAACCCAAATGATACCCTGCCGAATGTTGCTAAATTAAGAATAAAACAATTCACAAAGTTCTGCACATTCATTGCATACCTATTGATGTCAGTACATGTAAAAGGTAACTCGTAGCCAATAGTAACTGTAGCCAATATTATTTATAATTATTTTTATTATTATTTTTATTATTATTATTATTATTATTATTATTATTATTATTATTATTATTATTATTATTATTATTATTACAACATAATTATTGGAATGTTAAAAACTGTTACTATTACTGTTAAACCAGAATTCGGACGTTTAACGCAGTGTTTGTTCTTTGTACATTGTATGTACTGCATATACATTCAGTAGGCATACTACAAATGAATTTGATTTGCTTTATATTTCTTAGTCATTATCGCTATTCAGGTATCACATCACCACAAAAAGGACTTTACAACTTCTATTTGACAGAACTAGTTAGGGTGACATAGCAGAGGTCATGCCGTGACTTGATAATGTATAGTTCAAAACTATATATATATATGTGTGTGTGTGTGTGTGTGTCTGTGTGTGTGTGTGTGTGTATGAATGTATGTGAGCTGGGACCTCCTCCCCCCAGCCAAAAAAAATGCATTGCGGAGTTGATTTCCTGAAAACAAGGGACTCAAGGCGGTTACCTCGTTCGCCTTGCCCTAGGGCCGGGCCTGTATGTATAATGTTATCATTATCTGATCTGTAGTTTACCCCCAGTGTTTCCAATTAATGGGTTAGTTTCTGTTCAACAATACATTTAATTTTGTTATTGGAAGAGAAATAATGCTTTAAATCAATGTTTTCATGTAAAACAGTGTTGATGTCCAGTAGCATAATATCGGTAGCAATTTCAGTATAATCTAAAAGAAGAAATTAAAATTTCTTCTTCATAACTGCATTAGACATTGAATATCTAAAGCTCTGAGGGACTTGATACTTAACCACTGACAGCATCTTTCAGAATCTCAAGCTTTAAAAGCTGTAATAATAATAATAATAATAATAATAATAATAATAATAATAATAATAATAATCGAATGTGCATTACTTTTTGGTGCTATTTTTCTTTTTCGATTTACTAATTTATCTGCTTATCCATTCTTTGTTCAGGTGATGGTAAAACATCAATTAATATTGTATGAAAAACTATGTTATTTGGAAGACCATGTAATTAGTATAGATGGAAAATTATGTAACAGCTAGACTTTCTATGGCTTAAAGATTTTATGGAAGTATTATTAGTATTGAAAATTAAAATGAAAGTACTTGACATTGTCAATATACAGCAATTCATTTGTGTAATTATCACTTGTAACGTTTATTTCAAAATAAATGTGAACAAGTTGTTTCCTGGAAAATGTTATTGGTCAACCAATGAAACATTCTGTTCTGCGCATTTATAATTTTTGAAACCGTTTCATAATTATCAAAGACCATCGTCATAATAACTTAATAATAACTTTATTCATGTGCACTTTATAAAAAAGATACATCTTATGCTTTTCTGTCTGTCCGTCCCACGATCAGTAATGTGGTGTATTTCCTACAACAATGAAGCCTCGAAACCTTGGGATGATTGGAGCTGGGTGGTGGTCTTTAAATATGCAAAATATTTTAATATGATCATATGCGTGGGACAAGAGACTGGGGATGGTTCTTACTTAAAAATTTCAATATTTTTAGAATCGGAGGAGTAAAGGTAAAAATACATTTGTGTCATCTTCAAGGCCAGAGCTATAAAATTAGGAATGCCTTTAGGGCCACATTCTTTAGTCTTGCTCCAAAGGTGGGTCATGTGTGCGGCTGCACCTTGGTCACAACGTTGAGATTCGCACATTATTACAATATATAAGTTTGAAGGACATACGCTTAAATAAGACACGAGTCACGCCCTGAGTTGGGTACTTGCCCTTGGGTCATGGTTTCAAAAGAGTTGAGATTTCCACCCTCTAACCATGTATTGGCAAGGACATGAGATGAAATCAGACGTATAAAGGGACTATCCCCTTGCTCATAACATGGAAACTGTTAAGATTCCAATCCTTCACTCATAATCGGAAACAATCCAGATTTTCACAATACAAACATATATGTATTCAGACTAACTGAATATGAAATGAAAAAGGTATTTTACAACATTGCAACATTTGCCCCTCGACTATATTCCCTGTAAAACAGCTTGAAACCATGGTGACATGTCATTTGTATAACTCTAGTTTATTTTATCTCACTTTGGATTACCCTGAATTTAACGCAGCAATCATTCTGTGTGACATCTATACGAATGACACTGCCCGCATACGTCCTGAGTAAAATGTGGAATCAGTGTGCATATATAGTTATGTCACATTTACAAAATCTTCCAAAGTTATTAAGTTTTGATGGTTTGCTGAAAGCATTCTACGAACTGGATGATATTTTGTACATTAACACATCAAAACTAGATGGTGTTTTGCCATGTTTTCTTGAAGGTCAAGGCTACCTATCAAGGTTATACGACCAAGGTTAAATTGATATCCACTATACTGATTCTAACTCTGAAACACAGAACTAGTGGAATATAAATTGATAAAATATTTACATCTCAGACAAGGGTATAAAATGTATCACTTTTGTGGTCCAGACTTCAAGGTCTTGCGTGAGCACTGCTATTTTTCGTTTGGAGATGTAACTAATAAACAAATAAACAAAGTGAATGGCATAAAACATTCCATGTCTTGATTTTGTCGCCCAGCACTTGCAGTGTCCGATCTGTAAGACCAGATCCCATGTTATATTATTTTTGTTATTGCTCATGTTCATATTTATTTGGAAAGGTGTAATTTCCTAAATATTCCTGCCATTTTTGTTTCAAGTTTTGCAAATTTTGCCTTTAGTAAGCGCAAATAGTCAGTATTGTAATGAGGTGCCATAAAACACTACCACATACATACATACATACATACATACATACATACATACATACATACATACATACATACATACATACATACATACATACATACATACATACATACATACATACATACATAAGGACCCCGAGTGACCGAATGGTCTTAAGCGCTCTCCGTTAAGGATCACTGCCATTATACCTCTGTCTGTTTACGGGGCAAGCGGTAGTAGCCTATTGCCAAGTTCCGTAGAGTCCAGATCATGTATGATACACTAAAGTGGGTGGAATCATTGAAAGGCAGACAGATTTAGCTCTAGAGTGATACCAAAAAATCTGGACATTTTAGTTGCTCTACAAAATACAGAGGGAAAACCCTAATTTTTTACCCGTTTTTCACCCAAAATTCGCCCGTGTTCGAAATCCCATTTTATGTCCAGATTTTAAACTTTATGGCCTCAGATCTAAAGCAGACTGGTCTGAAGTGCACACAGACAGGTGAATCCGTACAAAAAGTAGGATAAAGTGGACATTTTTTAATATAGAGTCTTCTCCTTACGAAAAATATGGGTCCGTTAAGCACAAAAACGTTTGTCCTTCTTCTCATGCGCGAGCAAAATAACCAATGAAAATGTTGTTTTTAGCACAACTAGGTATTGTGTTAAAAATGAAAAATTGTATTGGAATGTACTCAGAAATAGTCCTCAAAATGTGTTTCCTACTATCATTTCATCCGACAACAGCAAAAGCCTCCAGGGGTTAATGCGTTAACTAATAGCAAATTTACAAGAGTTGTGTCCTTATTTAAAAGAAAAATATTTTTTGATTCTGTAATGTCAGTGTGCAAACTATATTTGATCTTCTTTGTACCTATGTATATTCCACTCTATCACTTCCTTCTATTTATTTTTAAATCAAATTTGCGTTATGGCTGAACTTCAGATGAATGTGTAGTGCACCAGAACTGTGTAACTCTGAAATATAGTAGACTAACTTTTCAATTCTTACCAGCACTCTCAACTAAAGGTGAATCTTAGATGTGTTGTTAACCACTGATATATTGATGAAACGTAATTGTCAGGATATATTCAAACTGGTTGATTTGTTTTCCTCCTGTCTCTCTGGGCCATAACTCGTAAATAGTCACAATAAATAATGTAAAACTTACGCTGTTTTGTGATAAACATATGTAGCATATAAATGAGTCAAACTATCCTTATTTTTAGAATTTATTAATAACAGCTTCAATACGTGTACCTATTCTATAATACGGACATCTAACCATCAACCAACGGTTCAACTTAGAATAGGCATGTTTCAAACCAAAATGGGTTACTGTAATGTACCTTGCAGGATGTGACTCCATATCATGCATTTTGAGATGTTTCCGTCCTACCTGTCAGAACTGCAGTTTGTACACATTCTGACACTAAACGTTTCAACACCAGGGGGTAACACTCCTGGTGAAAATGATGATTAGTGCCAGAAGAGTGATTCCTACATCACAGGTGAGACAACAACGACTAGTAATGGGTTATTAATATTTACTGAATGGGCTGTTTCCACTTTTAGAATAAGGCAACAGAAGCAGAGAAGACATATACATTACTGCAATTACTGCCAAAAGGGGGGCCACATGCATTTGATAGATTTCTGCTGGTTCTCAAGGAAGCAGTTTGTTCCTGGATGGCTGAAGCACTGAGGGATGATCTCAATGGCATCAGTACTTCACAGCCAGGCTCTACAAAATGTAAGTAAAACGTGTCCAATTTTAATTACCATCTTAATTACCTCTACAACAAGAAGGACCCCATATCTCTTTCCAGCCATCCCAAATTTACATGATGTTATGGAGATGAAATCTTGATTACCTGGCCGAAGATTGGAAGAATTAAATGACAAATACTACATGGAAAAATGGAAAATGACAAAGGAATTGTTCATTAGACAGTGCATGTAATATCTCTAATTTAACATGAAACCAAGAAAGCATTAAATCGACATCAATGTTTTTCTGTTTTCAAAAGGTAACTTGGCTTTAGATACTAGAAACAAGATAAGGTTTAAGAAATTTGTATTCTCCCCCTCCAACTGCTGCAATTAATGTATGTACCAAACATTACCCACAAATTAGATGTAAGTTGCAATCTTTATCTTAACGACACAAAATGTGTGTAAATTATTAACATGTGCAAATAATCATGCCTACCAAATTTCAATTGCATATGTAAAACATATTTTAAATTGCCATGGTAACAAGGCTCAGCAAAATAAGCATGAAAAAATGCAATAAATAAAAAACAAATTTATTTAGGAAACACATTGAAACATGTCTACAAACACGTCAAACATGTCTACAAAATTTCATTTTTCAAGTAATTTCATTTTTGCAATCATGTTGCATTCCTTTTTGGCAGATGTAGTATGCCAGACATGTGCATTCTATGGCTCATGGGCCTCATCTGGCCTGAATCCTGGTTTTATACAGTTACATTTACATCAAATGAGTACATTTAAAAATCACTGTCCAACCCATGTCCTGGAGGATGTTGCATATACCTTGTGGTAATATATCAACATGGCGTCACTGTGGCAAATTCCAATCAGATACATACTTTCACCTTAAGATATGTGCTCAGTGATACTTTGGTACTAAAATTAGATTGATGCTGAAAATATAGCCCTAACAACTAAAATTGGATTAATTATGTCACGTTTACAAAAATACTTTTGATGTTGAAATGAACAATCACTATTCATTCACTTTTAAAACGAATGGGGAATATTAGCAAGCCATATGCATGCTTGTCAGTTCATTTCGACATATTTAATGCCAAGTAAATCTTACAGCATTCAAGACTGAAATTAAATTATTAGATATGATTGGAGAATGTAGGTTGACGGGAGTAACAGTTATAACTTTTGGTCCATCCTTTTGGTGTAGGACTAAGGTATGGGTCGGCGATGCCTATACACAAATGTAAAATAAGTTCTTAATTATTAGTGTATATGTGAGAATTAACATTTGTTATTATTAGCTAATGTTTCAACACATATGAGATGAAGGTTTAATGAGAGATTTAGTACGTGCCCTTGGATTATCTACAGGTTTGTAATCTTAGTGATGGCTTGGAAACTATTGATATTGCCTATTTATAACCATATATGCATTTACTAGGTACTAAAAGAGGAATTCAGTATGCAATAAGTGAACCAATTTCTTATTATAAGCTTCACTGGATTTAGATAGTAAGAAATTGTACACTTAAAAGAGTGAAAAGTGACACCTATTCATGGTACCGAAATCTACTCTTTTCTTCAAAATGTAATATTAGAAATATAAGCACTGACCATAAAATATCATATGTGAAACGTTACAATAACGGATATTTTATTGTCTTTGAAAATACTGTGCACGGTTTAACCATGATTGGAGTTTTCTTGATATATCCGTTATGTAAATATTCTTCTTTGTCAACTTTCAATAGCTGTAGGCAAAGGAAATCAATGTGACCTGGAATCTGATGTATGCCAAAGTCTGAACCAAGCAAACCTCAGGGTGATATATGAAAAAATGCAATCACTTTTCCATCTGGCTGAATATGAAATGAATACCAATGCTGAAATAACAACTCCATGTTGTACTCCTGATGCAATCAACTTTGAAACTCTTGACAGATGCATGGATGATATAAGTGTACGGGTTAATCAAATGAAAACTGATATTCAATCATGCTATTCCATAATTGGAAAGCGAGGAACAAAGCTACGTGTACTTGTGCAGGAAAAATTGGAAGAAATTAGACAAGACTGCGAATTAAACTTGGAGCGATTTAAAATATCAATATCAAAGGAATTAGAGAAATCACTTAAAGATCTTGAAGAAAAGAAGAGACAATTGAGCATAGAAAAGGAAATGGAAAATAAAAGTCTTGCTAAGATGAACATGGAATTGAAGAGAGAAATACTCGAAAAAAAATGTGAAAATGCAATGTCAGTAAAAGAACTCCAGCATCAGCTTGAACTTCAAGGCAAAGAATTGATGCTAAAAGATAAGGAAATAGAGGAACTAAAAGAACAGCTTAAAAAACATATTGAACATGGAGAAAAACAAAAGACTATAGATGAACTGAGAAAACTGGTCCACCACAAGAAAACTTCATGTAATCAGGGCATGGTTGAAAAACCCATCAAAGCAAATAATGATCAATCACAACAAGACATACATAAAACAACCATTAGAGAATTAGGTAAGTGTTAAATCTATTTTGTCAAATATATCTCTTGCAGATATGTCATTAGGCACCTGACCTACGCTGACTAAATATAAAAATATAATGGATGACTACATAACTCATCTTTTTGTCCTCTTCAACAGGTAATGTAAAATGTGTCCCTGCAGTATATATATAAATATATGATCATCATCATCATCATCATCAGTCTCTTGATCTAATGTGGTCGTTTAAGCACTGTGCTGCTGAACATCTGACCAGTTCCCTCCACCTGTCTCAATCATATTCCAATGCCTGTGTCTCCGCAAAACTTTTTCTGGTTCATTCTGTAATGTTGTTAGTCCACTATTGTCTTTGTCTATCTCTCCTTTTTCCACACTGGACGCTGCTCTGCAGTACTGATGTGGATAGACTGTTGGCTCTAGTAACATGGCCATACCATTTCAGCTGTCTTTTCTTGACAGTGGTGAGGAGGTCTTCATAATAGCCTACTTTGTGCCCGATGTTGTTACGCACTTCTTCATTTGTGATATGGTCAATGTAAGATATGCCAATGATGTTTGTGTAGCATCTCATTTCAAGTGCCTGGGTTCTTCGTTGTAATTCTGCTGTCAGGGTCCAGACCTCACATGAATACAAAAAGATAGAGATGAGTAGTGCTCTCAATAGGCTGATTTTAGTTTTCAAACAGATATCCTTGTCTCCCCAGATGGGTCTTAGCTTTAAGATAGCTGCCATTATTTGTGTTGCTCGTGAGAAAGTTTCTGCTCGTGAACTCTCTTCGGTGAATATGGAACCAAAATAGTTGAACTGGCCCCCTGTTTCAAGTTCCTGTCCTCTGACTTTAATCTTGGCTGAGATTTGTTTGCCACTGTTTGTCATCAGCTTTGTATTCTCGGCACTTATCTCCATGTCAAATCTGGAAGATGTTTCATCCAGGTTCTTCACTAAGGTGGCAAGCTCGTCTTTACTGCCTGCCAGCCCATCACTGTCGTCTGCAAAGCGTAGGTTGTTGATGCCTTCGAATGCTGACTGCCCAACAGTTGCTTTGAAGGGCTTCGCACATGATGCGCTCTAAGTATATGTTGAAATGCTTGGGTGACAGGAGACAGCCTTGACGTACTCCAACTGTTGTCTTGAACCAGTCCATCACAGAACCTTGAGCATTTACTGCACTGGTAGCGTTGTAGTACAGCTGATTGATGGTATTGGTCAAAGTTTGACCGATGTTGTGCTTCTTCACTGTGGCCCACAATGGCTCATGCTACACTCTGTTAAAGCTGTTTTGAAATCTATGAACACATGATAGATGTCGTGTTGATGTTGCGGGTACTTTTCCTACAGAACCCTGAGATTGAACATTTGTTCTGTTGTGCTTCTTCCACTCCAGAATCCTGCCTGTTCTTCAGCGATTATTTCTTCTGCTTGTGGATTCAGTCTATTCAGGATGATCTACAGCATTTCCTCCTCGGATAGTTCTGTAATTTTGGCACAGCTGGAGATTGCTTTTTGGGGGAGTGTTATAATCAGTGTCTGGGTCCACTGTGTTGGCCATGCAACTGTCTGACAGATCTTCTTTTAGATTTGTGTTAGTAGCTATCAATGATCCCCCCTACCCAATCATGATACGTTCAGCTAGGATGTTGCCTATTCCAGTTGCCTTCCCATTCTTCAGTGCTTTGATTGCTGACTACACTTCTTCTGTGAGAATGGGGAAACCATAATCATGTGTGTAGTTTGGAGCTTCAAGCAAGCATATCTGGGTCTCCTGTAGACGGATGATTGTATACTACCTTACAATACTCAGTCCATCGTTCTGCAAAGTCACTTGCTTCTGTGAAGCATTTTCCATTATCGTCTTGAATTGTACTGTCTCTTGGTAGCTTCTGTCTGGTGAGGTCTTTAACAATTTGGAATGCCTTTTTGCTATTATTCTTTATCAGACTGCACTTGATTTCTGTGCACTTTTGTCCAATCCGATCTTCTTTTGCTTTCTTCAGGTTTTTTTTCTCTGATATTCTTATTTATTTATCGGTACTCCTCTGCCCCTGTTGTGTGTCTGGTGTTAGCGAGGTCTCTTCCGGCATCACACAGATTCAGAATCACGTCTGTAACCCAGGTTTCTTCTTTGGTTGATGCAGCCCAATGATGTCCTTGGCAAAGAGACATAAAACAATAAAAAAAACTTTACTTTTTATATCACAGAGGTACTATAACGAATTGGGGAAAAAGAAGAGATTATTTTGTTCTTTTTTAAATGATTTCTTTTAAAATCTCATTCAAACAATAGTATCATTTTTCCTCACTAGAAACCGGATTCTGCTGGGTCAATGCCTCAGGCTTGGAGTATTCTTTGAGTGCCATCCATTATCATCAATATTAGAAGTATAGTTCATGCATACACATGATGGCCTCATAAAATGTATCGAAATCTCCATGCTCAGTCACATATATACAGTATAACACATTACAATATACAATTTACTGCCATTAATATGGAACACGTACTATTGAGACGGCCGGATCAAGTCAAGTGTTCGTAGTTTGTTGGGGGTGGGGTTGGGGGGTCGGTTTGGCGGAGGGTGTGGGCGGGTGGGCAAAATTAAAAAAAGCCATGACGTTCTTAGAAGGTGCACCAAAGTTGTAGTCTATGTGCATATTTACTCAGTGTGCATAAAACTCAATAAACGTAGCGTAAGAAGAAAACGCAAGTCAAATTTCAAGTTACTGTAAGTTTATGTATTTATCTTTTAGCCCGGGTGGTCCCAGCCATGATCCGTCCAGGATTGAATAAATGTATGCATTCCTATTTCCAATTGTACCGATAAGAAAAGGCCTTCTGTGATATGTTAAACACAAATACTTGGCATGTATGTAAGTACCACACAGAATATTAACTTGTCATTCGAAGATGATACATAGTTAAATTAGTATCAAGTAATAGAATAGTACTTATCAATGATACATAGTTAAATTAGTATCAAGTAATAGAATAGTACTTATCAATGATACATAGTTAAATTAGTATCAAGTAATATAATAGTACTTATCAATGATACATAGTTAAATTAGTATCAAGTAATAGAATAGTACTTATCAATGATACATAGTTAAATTAGTATCAAGTAATAGAATAGTACTTATCAATGATACATAGTTAAATTAGTATCAAGTAATTGAATAGTACTTATGAATGATACATAGTTAAATTAGTATCAAGTAATATAATAGTACTTATCAATGATACATAGTTAAATTAGTATCAAGTAATAGAATAGTACTTATCAAGATGCATCCCTTCACTATGTTTCATGGCTCTGTGTTGGACATGATGACATTAATGTTTAATGAGTTACTTCCAAAAACGTAACAAACGTCAGTAACAGGCGAAATGTAGGCCACGATATACTTCTCTGGTCGTAACGGTGTCATGCTAAAACATCAAATTTTGCATGAACAGTTTACAAAGGCACATCAAAACAAAATAATCAGTAAAATATACATCAGAATGACCTAACTCCATATGTGGAAGTACTTCTCTTCGATAGACATTGCCTCACCAAGGTTCATGATTCTTGATACGATACTATGTACACAATGGATTAGAAGTTACATTTATTATGATAATTCTAGCAAGAAAAGTTCTTAAAAATAAACTTGAAATTCAAAATTGAACAGTCAGGGTCAGATCGGGCGTGGGGTTTCGTGGTTTCCAGACACTCCCAGGCTTAAAAAAATAACGTACACACACACTCAAACGTAGAGACCCCTCTCACTTGAAACTTGACCATTTGTGTTATTCTTGCACACATTTATTGGGTATTATACACACTCTGAGTAAATGGCTTTGGTGTCCTTTTGAAAGCTGGAACCACCACACTTTAAAACAACAGGCCTTGAACAGTAAAGCGTAGATATGACCCATGCTTGTAATTAAGTGATTATATATCATCAGTGAATCAGAAGCGATTGGGCTAGTTAAAATATAGTGTTACACTGTTGTCAGTTATCTGAATCAATCCTTACACACACGACCCCCCCCCCTCTCTCTCTCTCTCTCTCTCTCTCTCTCTCTCTCTCTCTCTCTCTCTCTCTCTCTCTCTCTCATATTTTGGAATCATAGCAAAGCAAATTTTAAGCAAATCTATGTTTTAAGATGTTAGCTTTATCAAAATAGCTTAAAGACATTTTTTTTCAACTACACGATGATTAACAACCTGAAAATGCTATACACGTTGATTATGATTGTATTTTTGATAAATGCGAGATCTTTCTAGAAAGTTCGTGCACACATCATAAAGAGAAACTGTTACAAACATTTTATAAAATGTATTTCCAGAACGTGTCTATCAGATTTTCAAGAGCAGTTCGAATTAATAATCGGTTGGTGACAAATGTCACCTCTTCTGTGCTCATTGTTTGATTGCACAGCACTTCGTAATTTAAGTACATGGGAGTGGGTGGGTGATTGTTTTATTTTCAATAACCTAATATTGCAGTAAGCGTGTAATAGTTGAAGCTTTGTCATTAATTTGGAACAAGGTTTCCATTATCAGTGAGCATTTCAAAAGTCGTTGTTTCTTTATGGCAGCATATTTTTTCTTTTTGCGTATATACACAAATTGATATTGCCTTAGGTAAAATTTATCACCGCTCATAATGTAACCAGCATACTTAATACATGATCCTTATGAACGCTATCCATTTCCGTTTAAGAAATTATGATATCTAAAACAACAGCGTGAAAATAATTTTAAAATCCAGTTGCTTTGAATTAATTTAATTGAGGTTCATACATAACTGTAGGCATAGTATAGATATAGTTCATTAGTTGTTGTGAAATTTAAGAACCCCAAATTAACATATTTAGAATTCAGTAGTTGCTGTTTTAATATACATCGAATTAGTTCGGCTATTTCATATCTTGCAGAATCAAGATGAAAAATCATTATAATACAAAATAAAAGAGAAAAGAGCAGTATAAACATGGCAACATAAAAAAGTGTTTGTAAAGTTCAGTATTCCAAAACTTTTTAACAGCCTTCTGCATATTGCTGTTGTCTGAAATTACGCAATATTGAAATTACTATCATCATAGGCATTGACCAGAAATGCAAGATTTTATAATTCATATCAGAGACTTAACCAAACAATAAAATACTTAAAAAGAACTATTTTAGGTTGGTCAGATGACACGCATAAAAATACTCTAAAAATACTGTAATTCGTATATCAACTAAATTTATGCAAGTCTACACCGTGTTATTAAAGTGTTCCACGCACAGAGCAGCAGAGAGGGTGAACCCTACAACGTTTTTAGACAAAATTTGATTGAAATCCTAAAACGAGCCGTCCTATAATCTCATTTTAACCAAAAAGAGGGCGAACCCTACAACGTTTTCAGACAAAAAAAATTGATTGAATCCTTAAAACGATCCGTAGGATTTCGTTGAAATCTACGAAATCTCATTTTAACTAAAAAAATGAAAACGAAGATTTTTACGATTTTTTAATCAATTTTGGTCACAACTTGTTGTCATCCACCCTCTCTGCTGCTTAGTGATTTCATCACTGGGTTAACAAAAAATAATAAATGATTTCAACCGAATATTTGATCCAGTCTTTATGATGAAAGTCCTTAGGACGAAAATCCTTTGAAATTGCAAAGCAATTTAGGATTTCACAAACAAACTAATCACTAACACCTCTTCTTGTAAATCAATCAGATTATTTGACTGGTCGGTGAGTTTGAAATTAATTCTGGTTAATGAATTATTATGGCATCGCATGTAGACAGGATTAATTGGGTTTTCAATAATTAAAAATCCTGGAGGAGCTGTTGGTGCAAACGAATACAAAATATATCCTTGCTGAGCTTGATTTGATCGTTCTAAATTTATTTGATAGCTTCCTTCGATAACATCACATACTAAATTGATCGCAATCACCGATGAAACATTCACGTTGAACGGAGCGATATGCCTGCCGCCACCATCTGGGTCATTATTATGTTTGAGGATTTTTATTTCCGGTGATGATGTTTTTTTCCATGCATCATGAATTATTTTAAAACCAACATCGATGGTGTCACTGAGAAGTTTTTTTAGTTCCGGTACGTTATATCCTGGTAGTTTAAATTTTGGGATATTTTCAACGCGGATTTTATATTGATTTGCAAATTGTGTTCTCGATGTGGGGTTTTTATCATCTAATATCACTCGAATAATTTGTGAATTAAATACTTCCATATCGTCGATAATTTTATTGCATGTTTCTACGACGCTGATAAATTCATCTCGGTTGAGAGAGCCGGATTTAAGAGATATTAACAACAGCGATAAATCATTATTCATCGCTGTGAAATTTTTAATGATTTCAGGTTCGTTAACAAAATTATATTCTTGCAATGGTCCAACCTCCACCCTAGGTTCGTATCCTAACCCAAAAAACTCTATAAATAAGTTGTATTTTTTGTAACTCCTTATTGGATTTTTAGGTTTTATTTTGTCTGTGATATAATCAGATTTTTGTGGTTCTGGTAATTTAACGGTTTCTTCCCCGGGTGGTAATTCAGGCCATCCTAATACGGTTCTAATAGAACTCTGATAGATATCTACGACGTATCCTTCTGTACTTATCTCAATTGCGGATGATAGCGTCGGTTCATGAACTGTTATAGCGATTTTTGATTCTTTTCCAGTAATCGATTTTATTCTACGCGCGAATTCATTATTGATTTGTTCGATTTGGTATGACCCTGTTGGTATCGAAACAACTTTCCAGTCTGGGGTTCCGTCGGGTTTATTCTCATTTGCAAATACCAGTGAATTATTGGGTTGTTGACCACCAAATGATTTTGATCTGATATTAGGCCAACTGTGGTATACTCGTAGTTTTGCTAGCGCTATCTCCTTCACTGGGACCGGAGAGGGGAAATTCACACTGAATTCTGGATTCGTTGATGTTATTGATATCATGCTTGTTTGTACTGGGTTCGTGTTCTCCACTATTCGTTGAAGTAATTCCTGCGGTGTCGTCATTGTTATTATACTCATGATTTATTTCTAATTTTGGTATCGAGGAATCATAAATACTGACCATCACTGAGAACTCACAATCTGGTATGGTTGATATTATTGAGATCATTTTGTTTTTTGGGTTCGTTTTTTCTGATTCCATCGGTGTTGTCATTGTTATTATACTCATGTTGTCGCTCTAATTTCGATATCGCGGAATCAAAAATACTGACCATCTCTGAGAATTCACTATCTGATATAATTGTATTATCGAGTGACGACGATATCATCAGGGATAACTGCGAATATGCGGTTGATGCAATATGAAATTGAAGTAAGTAATTCTGCAGTTTACTCTGGCTGCATGATGATATCTTTTTTGCTATCCCGGTTGATATACCCCCGATTGTAGCCACCGCAGAAATGCAAATTGGAACTACGACCGGGGCAATCATTGTAACCGATGCAAGTATTATTCCGGCGCCAGTGAGAATGCTTGACACCGAGTATATAATAATATCAATTGCAGTGATTTTTCGTCGGTATTTTTTTATTTTTATTTGATACTCCTCGGCGAGGGTTTTGAGTCTATTCTGAAATTCTCTGACCTGATCATAGCGACATTGCGTTGATGAAATCATTGTTATTTTAAAAAAGCTAGCGTTTTCAATTGTGAAATCCTTTCAATTTAGTTATTTACTTAAATCCGCTACGAATTCCACATACCAGGTTACTGAAACCCCAATCAAATTTTTATCAGTAGCTGTTATAGTGAACTTTTCAGTTGTATCCTTGTCGATGATCGTTGAAATCGTATTATTAACCCCGGATGAACTCGACGATGATATATTAAATTGAGTTAATGGTGTTACTAGTGTTAATCGATAAATACCCTTAACGGTTGCAGTGATATTTAATTTGTTGTTTGTAGGTGTCCACTCAAATGATCCGTGTTGGATTGTGTATACCACGTTGTTGGTTTTCTCATGAGGAATTTTTGTTTTTTCAATGATTGTTATCATCCTCGAAAAATCACCTTTGACGGCTTCGATGAAGTTTTTTGTCTCATCGATGGATTTTTTAATATCAGGGAGTTTTATTTCAATTTTATCCAACGGGGTTCCAATAAATTTATCAATGATATTTCTACGAAATGATATAAACTGTTTTCCGTTTTCTTCAATTTTAGATTCAAGTGTTGTTAGTACAAACAGAGAATTGTTTAACTCATCGTTGAGAGTTTTTAATCGATCTGTAATCGTCGAAACGATTACACCCGGTTTGAGTTTACCCTGATCGGAAAATAACGCGATAGTATTTTCGATTGCGTTTCGCTGTTTAACTAAAATATCATCCAACGACACATCACTGCTTTTCAATTTACCCTGCTTGTCTTGAAATACAACTATTTCGTTCGGGTCAACACTTGTTAAGTTCAACGTCTCAGCGATTTCATCTTTGATTGTTTTTTTTATATCCTTGAGAGAATCAGGGGGTGCAGTGCCATCGGGTTTGGGTTTCAATGATCTCCCCCAAATATCAATCATGTTATTGTAAAACTCTTTCTCTCTTTAAAATCGTTTCGATTTCCAGCGATTACTAGTGTATTCATTCACGACAACATGTGGTGGTTTTCTGCTTGGGTTACTCAAGGAGTTAGAAATAGCGTCAAGGACATTTAATACTTCGCTGCCACATATTGGTGGGTCATTCATTTGTTGTGTTGGTAGCGTAGAATACCAAGTCTTCATTGGAAGGGTTTTTATATAACGCAAAAACTCTTTTGGTGGGGCTAATCCATATGAATCAAAATAGACAATCCCACGTGGATCAATAGCGTATGCAACCCAGTGAGTTCCGGGTCCGGTGCTGTTATCTAAATTAATGATTCCGGTTTCAACGCTGTTTGGTTGATGTGGTAATTGATCTTTCATAAAGACACCTCTAAAATTTTTAATCGCGAGTTTTTTAGCAGCATCCATTAAATCAAAATTGGACATAGGAACCATCGAAGATTTGGGAACCATAGGTTCGGAAATCGAAGATTTCTGAATTAATAAATCGTTCCTGGTAGTCTTAGACCCTTTCCGCTGTACCACGAATACGGGGTTCCTGGTAGTCTTAGACCCAATCCGTGAACGGATCGTCCCTTTTTTTATATCCTTTCCCAGTTGCCTTCTTTAGTGCCATTCCTGCTGCAGTACCAACGGCTCCTAACGCTGCCGCTTTAGCCACCGCTGGGGCAGCCGCTGCAATCAATGCTGGTATCGCAGCTAACAACGGGAATATACCGCCTGTTTTAATCATATTTTTGATAGCAGCCGCAGAGAGAGTAATCTGAACACCTTTTTTGGCTGCAAGTGCATCATTGAAATGTTTCACCTGACGAGTTGTCAGCGATAGTTTATTTGCACCACCAGTCATTTGGTTGGGTTTCAACGTGATTGTGGTTCCACATCGCTTAGCCGATTCTGATTGCAATTTTTTTAATTGACCGGGAGTTAACGCAACACTAATAACACTATATGACATTATACATAATAGATTGATTCTAAATCGAGAAAATCGTTTACGATTTCAATTACATGTTTTTGAAAATCAAAGATTTTCTACTGGGGCATCTACCACTCTCATTCTTCCACCAACACCTTCGAGTAGCATTGATTTATCACTGAGAATAACAGCAACCGCTCTATAATCAGCAATAGCACCACGAAGCACATTAGCTCTAAAGTGTATATCAACGACAGATTGTCTCATCAAATCGAGATGTTCCAGTGAGAAGTAATAGATCGGATACAGATTTTTAAAGTCGTATTGTGATATTTGCAAACCAGTATCCACATTTTGATCGCGTGCCATAAATGACAACAGACGATGATAAACTCGTGCGATATGATTTTCTGTGTAATTAAGTTGTATATCCTCGGATGGTTCCTGTTGGCCGTTTATTCTCAGTGAGACGTCTTTCACACCTAATTGATCAAATATCATATGGCTGAAGAGTTGATTGCCAACTCGTGAGTTATCCTGTAACGCAATAAATATATGACGTGGCGCAGAAACACCTTGTTTTGATGCTAGATTCCACGTGAATAACCCGTTGATATTTGATTGTTTAACATCTGTACTCACGGTTAGCCAACTCAACAACGACTTTCCTCCCTGGTCCATAAATGATAGTAATCGTTCTTCTGCAGTGATTGCTGGAGTCAACACTGGCATCCACAATGATATTTTTGTTAAATTGACTTTACCGGCATCATCATTTATATGTGCTGCAGCTGGGTTTGCTGGAATCCTCCAGATTGCGTCATTATCATCACTCTTTCGTACAAGCGATACTGTATGCTTCGCTCCATAGATAACTTTTCTGACGTTTCTACAGAATCCAAATATATGATGCAGTGGAATCGCGCATGAAAATGATTTACGCCCTACTCCCAACATTGAGTTTCGTGTTGCAGCTCCTAGATTGAAATTAGCATCGTTGTTTATAATCATATCTTCGGCATCAATATTAGCGGTGCCAGCATTATTCTTTGGTCGTCTTACAACAAATGGATTTCCTCCAGCGGTATTCTTACCATCTTTTGCAAACATCATAGAAGGTCCTGCTGATCTTGTATAATCATCGGAATATCTCGCTAACCCGATTATTGTTGTAGCCACATCAACATCGCGATCTATCGACTCGATTTCTTTTCCATCAATGAGATATCTAGCACTCTCAAATAGCGCCATGATACCATTATTGACAAAACCGACTTGAGTACCAGCTGGATACGGTGCTGGTACAGCAGGAGTATCAGCAGCTGTTACAAGTTCTCCTTCTACTTCGATAAACGCTTCACAGGGTAGAAAGTATTTACTGGTATCATGGACTTGAAGATCAATTCTTGCTCGACTATTTGAGTCTATGGCATGATAGGCGTAATATTGATAATCGCGTACAGAATCATCCTTGCCAACTGGGGCGTCTATATCAAATGCTGGATCACGTGACTGTTTGAACATTTTATTCTATTTATCAGAGTCTAAATCGCGATTTCCCATTTCATCGTCGTAGTTTTTTAAAGCCACTTCCTGCTATCATGTTTGCAATATTGCTTTGGTCGGGGGTTAAAACCATCGACGCTAATTTTTCATCTACTGCGTTATTTATAATTCTACTAACACTTGCAGGCATTTCCGCTGTAGACGGTAACGGTTTTGAAAATCCTTTGGATTTCATCCGTGATTTCACTAATGATGTTAATTTATTCTTCGCAGTTGAAAACGCTTTTCCAGCAAGATCTCCAACAGCACCAATACCCTTATCACGAATAACATCAATTGCTTTCATTCCTAATTGTTTAGCCAACGGCATCACTTTTGGAGCCATTCTCGCAAATAACCCTAGAATGGTATTACCTAAACCATCTCCGTAGTATGCTCTATAAACCGGAAACCGTGAATTAACTACGTAGACGGGGGTTGGTTTATCATGATTGTAGTGTATGATCATTATTTGAAATCAGAAACAATTTTTCAATTGTAAAACAATTTATCAATTAATCACTGTGATACCCATTTGCTAACTCGTCAATGAAATCTCGATATGTGCTGATATCCATGATACCACCCTGAAATAATCGTCTACAGATATCAGCTGCTTCATTAATTATTTCCGGTGAGTTATTTCCAGCTCGGAACCCTCCTACAAGAACCTCTAATCGTGATATATCACTGAGAACACTACCAGGACATGAAACACTGGAATCTCTTAATCCACTTCCGCTATAACCAGTTGCTTCATCCTGTTTTTCTATTTCGTCTAAATCGGCTTTTTGTAAATAACCAAGAGGATCATAATCATCGTCATCATCAGGTGGTAGTTGTTGTTGTTTAGGTGAAAAAGATATTTTCTTTGCAGGTTGCTGTCGCCGCCTTTGCAATTTTGGCGGTTTTTGTTGTTGTTTTAGTTCTTCAAATTGTTTATACACTATACCCACCGCATTGATATATTCGATGTATGATGCACTATCTGTCTTAATTTGACTTTTTTCAGTTTTGATCTTATAGAATATATCAGCCCAGTGAGTTATACTTCTAACATATTTATGATGTTCTGGTTTCAACATTTTTTTTCTGTTTTCATAAGTCGAAACAACAAGCGCAGGAATTTCTGTTGGATCAGTCTTATCAATTGCTGCTAACCCTTCCTCGTTAAATCTCACGCGTAAATCATCTACTGTTCTTTTTGATTCTATTTTTTGTACGGCCTGTTCTGTTTGTTCAGTTTTCGCTGCTATTTTTTCGAGTTCACCAATAACAGATTTTCCCGTCTCGGGACCATCTCCCAGTATAGCGCGCTCTACTCCCTTCGTTGCTGTGGTTACCGGTTTAAACAATTCTTCAGATCCCGCAGCAAAATCAGTTTGTAAATTCTGTCGTTGTTGCAGTTTATTCCGTACAGAGTCACGAATTGGTACAAATCTCCTGATTGCATCTAATCGTTCACGAGCCAATCGGGTTGTTAATGCTTCATTGACCATTATTTGAAATCAGAAACAATTTTTCAATTGTGAAACAATTTTTCAATCCCGACCTAACACCATCGGATGGTCATGGAAGTATTATTTCATCGTGAGACAGCTTCGTTCATCGATGGCGAAACTATCAAAATTGTATATATAAAAAAATAATACTGATAGTTTCGCCATTCTATTTTTGATCAATCTGACATATCGTCTATCGATTTTTGACATCCCTTGAGGGTCGGCTAAAAAAAATGATTAATGGTCGGGCAATCAAATAATGATTAATGGTCGAGCAATCAAATAATGATAAATGGTTGGTCAATCAAAATTGTTCATTTTCTTGAATTAACGCCCGTAGGTGTCTAACTTTAGAGTTGACTTCTTTTTTCAATTCGTATTCGTACCCCAATTCTTTTCGTATTCGTTCTACGATGGTATACAACGGAGCGAACACACTTACGTCACTGGAAAATGCGAGAGAGTCCTTAATAGAATTCTGAATTCTTTTGATGAGCGCATACTTCTTTGGTAGCATATATTTATTGTTGTTAACTCCGTATTCAATATCCTGAAAATCAGACATGATTTGATCAGGATTTAACCCATCTGATAGTTCAATATCCCAACCTTTCAATTTTGAAATCTCGGATATGATGCTATTCATGTTTTCAGAATTCATTATTCTATAATAATGATATATTTCTAAATGAAAAATATGACGTATTAGACATAACTAAATCGAATTTTTTGTCCCGTCCCTTTTGAAATAGCCGATCGACAAACCCCCTCTGCAACATATCGTACAGAGGGTCTACAAATATTGAAATACTTGCCGGCTTCATATATTGATTTAAATACTTTTTCTTCGTTAGTTATTGTATTCAAAGATTTCACAGGTCTCGCTTTTTTCGAGTATTTCCCAGTCCCCCCTCGTTTGGTATTTTCACTATGTGTAACAGCCTGCAGATTTGATAAAGAATTGTTCTTCGGATTAGAATCAATATGATCAATAACAAAACCATCTTTGATCAATCCATGGAAACACTCGTACACGAAACGATGATTGTAATATTTCTTCTTTCCAACAGTAAAGAACAAATACCCCATACCATTATCCCACCCAACTGGGTTCTTCAGTCTACGGTTTCTTACAACACCATCACTGGATGCTTCATAATTTGTACTCACAGGGTGCTGTCTGAATTCTTGGGTCATTCTTATACTATACTATTTGTCTAATTCAATGACTGATCCATTGCAGGGGGATTCATTATACATAAATCTTTCATTTAGACACTTGTTTTTAGTATAGCATGAAAGAGTTCAAGAGATTGACTTCGAAAAATGCTGAATTCAATGCTGATAAGGAGTTTAAGAGATTATTAAAAATCAATCCTAGATTTAATCTCGATAGACCCAAAAAACGTATCAAACGTCCAAGAGACGGAAACATGAAAGAGTTTAAGAGATTATTGAAAATCAGTCCTAGATTTAATCTCGATAGACCCAAAAAACGTATCAAACGTCCAAGAGACGGAAACATGAAAGAGTTTAAGAGATTATTGAAAATCAGTCCTAGATTTAATCTCGATAGACCCAAAAAACGTATCAAACGTCCAAGAGACGGAAACATGAAAGAGTTTAAGAGATTATTAAAAATCAATCCTAAATTTAATCTCGATAGACCCAAAAAACGTAACAAATTTAATCTCGATAAACCCAAAATCCTTCGGATTTCAAAAGCGTCCAAGAAATTATCCTGGAAAGATGCTCAATTCAATCTCGATATAGTTTCTAATACACCCAAGAATACAATTCTTGATAAAGCCATGATTAGTAAAATCAGAGATTGTTTCAATGAATTTAAGCGTGATGGAGCATCCTATTGTTGGTCAACATTTCGAATTGATGGTGTTGTTGACGCTACCATGAATGATGAAAAAGCAGCAGTGATAATTTCACGTGTTGGGGAAAAACGGTATTTTTTCCGAATCAAATTCATTATTGAAGTCGATGGCAAATGGATTATTAGGGATAAATTTGAACCAATCCTCAAGAATAAAAAAGCTGTCATTGTGAGTAGAGATTCCAAACCAGGAATTCTAACCGGCATTGACAAACCATACTACGAAAGATCTTATCCCGTAACAGCAATGGTTTATGGGCTATATCCGTTAAATGATAAACCCGATATCGCAAAACTAGCTCCTATGAAATATTCGTCAGGGCTTAATTGTGTAGCAACACGGGTAATGGAGCACTTCACAAATGCATCCCGAGGAAATAAACTAACTGATCTGCGACGTAGGAAAATAACCGAATGGGAACTGACAGTGAAACAGCATGGTGCAAAGATTTCTGATATAGCTAAATTAGAAACATCATTAAGATTTCCAATAACAGTTATGACGATAACCGGAGAGGTTTTATACGAACCGAAATATAACAAAAATGGAGCACCAATACAGATTATTGATCATAACAAACACGCGTGGACACCTGCGGTAACAGTATTTCCACGAGAACGAACCGTGAAATATATCCCACCGGAATTTTCCGGGGATGTTTTCTATGAAGAGAGATTATTTGATGCTATTAATGCGTTGTGTAAGGATGATCCTGTGTCAGTGTGGTTACTTAGAAGTGATGAAGATCCCGAAATAGGATTCGATCAATTTGTAAAACCAAATGGTGAATTATATCGCGTTGAAGAATTAGATAACAGAATGAGAAAAATCGCTAGTGATTTTTCACCGGAGAATTCCCATGAAAAACTACTCACGGATAGTTTTACTATTCCATCAGTGGTAGCTCACTTCGCAAGAGAAAAAAACTCATGGCGTCCAACACGAAGTGATTTTCTCGAGGATGTTAAATTGAGTTGCGTCGAATTTGGTCATGGAGGACTGTGGAATACGAAATACTCACGTGATGGTATGATTTCAATTGATATATCCGCGTGTTACCCTGGAAGTTTTCTCGGATATGGGGAATGCGCTGAGTACTTCAAACGATTTGGACACCCAACACATGAAATGACTCGTGTTGCGATTAATGGACCATTACCTGATTTTGATTTAACCGGATTCGCTCGTGTGATATCATTCGAATTAGCTACAGGGTTACATCCGTGTAGTTATGTTTGGCTCGGTAAACACCTATCTGAAAAGGCCTGGATGCCAATAGTGCTATTGAGATATATGATTGATTGTGGTATGCTAATATCGTTGATTGTTTCCGAGGCTATTATATGCTATCGAGCTCAGAAAGAAGTTTGGCTACCACAACCCGATCTAGATCGTATAATCAACGAACAGCGAAAACAATTCCCTGATGGAAATTCTTCGAATTTTAGTGAAGAACAAATCATGAATTTGTCTATGAAGTTATTTGAAATTAAAAAAGAACAAGCAAAAGATTTTGGACGAAGAATAATCGGTAAATTCACTCAAGGTGGACGGTACGACAACGCAAAATATTCTTCGCGGTTGATCATAGATGTCGCTGAATACGATTTTATTGTAGCGGATTTAATGAAACAGGGAAAACTTGTATCCCGTAAGGATGCTTTTCTATCCAATGGTGAGAAATTAGGTACGGTTGTTACCTACTGTGATGGACATAATTCCCAGTACACACATTTGAGAAGTTCAATGCTAGCCTATGCTTCTATTAATCTATTTTCGATGATAAATAGATTTCCTAATACCGCGGTTAGAGTGGCCACTGATTCGATGTATATACACAATAAATACAAATCAGCTGTAGCTAAATTCACAGATCCCGAAGAAAATTGGGGGCGTTGGCGATTTAAAAAGGAGATGCTACATGAGTATTGTGAATCCGCAGACGTTGCCATGGATGATAAATATCTTTGTTGTAACCGTATTGAAATTCAATCAGAATTTTCTAATGCACCACCGGTATCTGATCCAATCTGTAGATATAAAACAGTTTATTTAAACGGTTGTGGTGGGTCAGGAAAGACAACTCGTGCAATTGAATTATTTCGTCGTGGTGGAAATACTTGTATTTCTACTAACATGATTGTGCTAACACCGACTCACAGACTCGCCAGAGAGATGATACAGCGAGGGGTAAATGCTTGTACTTACCATAGTTTCTTTCGATGGAAGGGTGACAAATGGACTCCTGAGCGTATGGGTGATAAATTCATTCCTGAAATCATAATTTGGGATGAAATATGCACAGTGTCATTAGATGTATTACAAATATTTCTTGAGTGGTTGTTAAACAAAAACACAAAAGTCGTCATGTGCGGTGATCACGGCCAACCACCACCATTTGTCGGTGCATCTCCACATGAATGGCTAAGGGGTTTTGTAGACTACTATGAAGAAATCACCACTGATTATAGATCACTTGATGAACGATTACGAGAATTTAAGAAACTAATTAGATTACAACCGGATAGAATTCAATGCGAAATAGCGCGTGAAGTGATTTCAGAAACTCAAATAAACGATTTCTGGGAAACATGGAGACCAAATGATTTGATAATTGCAAGTAGAAAAATAATCAGGGATACACTTCAGATGAAGTTATTTGAATTGCATAAAGAAAAATTTGCAACGCTTCCAGTACCCCTTTGTTATAGGCCATCGGATACACGAAAACAGAATATTGAAGTTGATATTCCAGGACAGAGTGAAAAACAAATTCTCGTATTAAATGATATTGTGCTGGTTGATATCAATGTCGTTGAAGATGCATTGCGTGCTAATAAATCCCCGTGGACGCTAGGATACGCAGCAACAATACACTCTTCACAGGGATTGACTATATCGGATACAATTGTTTGGATGGTGGATAATCACATCGAATGGTCGAATTTAGTCTATCTCGCAGTATCCAGAGTACGAAAAATAAATCAACTTCGAAGAATTGTCCTGACAGAGTCAGGCGATGATAATGACACAACAATAAGTGATATTGATGTTAGCATCATTAATAAAAAACTCTCCGGTTACAAACAACAGGACAAAAAAAAAACAACGAGAATTCGATATTGATGCTAAATTAATAATTACGCTGAAACAACAACAGAATAATCACTGCGCGAGTTGCAATTGTATAATGCGTTGGCAGTATTCGGATAAGGATCCTCGCCAATTCACCGTAGACAGAAAAAATAACAGTCTCGGTCATGTCAGAAATAATGTGATGTTGACTTGTCTTGAGTGCAATAGACGCAACGGTGCTAGTTAAGACCATGCGGTGGCAATTGAGTATCCTCGGGAATTACCTGTAGTTGTTCTCGAGTAAAACCCCGTTGAGGGGCAGTTGAATCCAGTTTATAGATTGCTGGTCTACCAGTTGATCGTGTTATAGTAGATATCTTATGCGTAGTGACGCTCCAAATAGGATCAGTAGCCCTTTTTCTACCCCCTTCAAGCTCTCCTGGTTCGTATAAGTACCTCACAATGACATTACTACGAAGAATTGGTTGGGAAACGCTAGCGTTTCTAGGGAAATCTTTTTGTGGTTGTACGGGTATTGACTTCTTTTTAATCGCGTTGATAGGTTTCATGTTGATTGTTCTAGTAATCTCGTTATTCAGTGCAGTAATCACAGATGGTAATCTTTTAACCCATTCACGGGATCGCTTTTCTTGAATGAATTCTTTTGCGTATTGATATCCAAATAACCGCTCAGCAATCGTCCGATTAAATCGTTCTACAATGGCCTGATCGCGATGTAGCGCAGTATGCCCTCGTCGTATGGTGACATTATGATGTTTCATTGTAGATAATACTGCACCCTGAAATTCCTTACCAGGATCAACCTGCAATAGATTTGGCCAGTGCAGAGGACCTCGTCGATAAATCCTCTCAAATGCAGAAGCAACTTCAGTGGCTGATTTTGTTTTTAACGGTTCTGCTTCTTTGTATCGACTTGCAATATCAACTACGGTTAGCGCGTATTTGTAACCACGATCATGTGGCAGAAATAATATATCAGCCTGATGAACTTCATTAGGAGCGGTCACATCAAAATGCGAGAATTGAATTTGTTTAGGCGGTGGTAGATAAATTTGCCATAGTGCCTGTTTGGATAACCAATTAGCCGCAGTGGTTTTTTTCACTTTTGCAGCGCTAGCGAGTTTATGGACTGCTGATTTACCCCTCCAGTATCCTCTTGGGGAATAATAAATTGATTCCATATTATTAATTACCGGCACCTAACATCAATTTACTTTTCATAGCCGATTTTATCAAAAATGAAGCCAATTTTTCTTTGAAGGATTTATCAGGAATAGCATTTAACGCATGAATTAATTTCACATCTGCTAGATGCCTGTGTTGCAGATTGCTGCTTTTATAAGCAACATCATGAAGGTGACAGGCCTTATCAATGGCGTTTATTGGTTCTTCACCGGGGTTGGGTTGATTTTGATTATTGAGTCTGATATCAAGTCTGGTTCCCGGTCCACAGTAGCTATATCCGGGAAGGTGCTTTTCTCCCGGGTACTTTGCCCATGGGGTTCCAGGGAGCTTTGCCAATTTGGCTGCGATATCACCTCCTCGTTTTTTTTTAAATCAGATTTCATAGACACAAATCTAAATTTCTTTGTACCACATTGCATGCATTTACCAGAAAGCGCTGATCGGTTATTTTTAGTTGTAACTGTCGTCACATCATCTGTGCCAGTACGCGTTTTGCACTTCACACAATATAGATCCATAATTTATGTATAGAGATATGGATATAATTGATTTTTCAGCGACTAAAACAAGAGAACCAATTAAGCATCATGCAGCGCTACCAAACTCTATCCGGATGATTATAATCGGGCCATCTGGATCCGGTAAAACGCAATTGTTGCTCAATTTAATAATGAGATGGATGAAGTGGGATAAGTTGTATTTAATTGCTCCTAGCGTAGATGATCAACGATGTTATGAAGTGCTAAAAGATTTTAACGAGAATGCATCAGAAATTAAGGGTGAGAACGCCATTGATTTTATAACCGATATCGATGAAGCACCGAGTATTGATGATATTGATGGAGATATTAACAATTTAGTCGTATACGACGATATAATGTTGGATAAACAAAAAAATCCTGCTAGGATCTTTTCCCGGGGGCGTCACAAAAACACTGACGTGATATATGTCACTCAACGCTACACTCAGGTTCCAAAAGTCATCAGAGATAACTGCAATTTATTGTCTGTATTCAACGGAGTTGATACTCATACTCTTAGAAATATTTGGCAGACATGGTGCTCTGATATGGACTTCAATCAATTTCGAGATTTCTTTAGTCATGCTCAGTCGACTCCGCACGGATTCGCAACAATAAATCTACATGATCCTCGGACACGATATCGTATCGGACTGGATCAAATATTCGGTTGAAATCATTTATTATTTTTTGTTAACCCAGTGATGAAATCACTAAGCAGCAGAGAGGGTGGATGACAACAAGTTGTGACCAAAATTGATTAAAAAATCGTAAAAATCTTCGTTTTCATTTTTTTAGTTAAAATGAGATTTCGTAGATTTCAACGAAATCCTACGGATCGTTTTAAGGATTCAATCAATTTTTTTTGTCTGAAAACGTTGTAGGGTTCGCCCTCTTTTTGGTTAAAATGAGATTATAGGACGGCTCGTTTTAGGATTTCAATCAAATTTTGTCTAAAAACGTTGTAGGGTTCACCCTCTCTGCTGCTCACAGGGGTATTACTTCACCGAGCGGTGTCAAACCCTGCCGCGAATCCCGCTGGAAGTCATGTTTCTCCAAATTTGAAAAGACTTCCATACAATTTCATTTGTAAATTAGAAAGCCAGACGTGTATGTTTTTATATACTAAATTTTATTCTAATCAATATAAGACCACAGATAAAACAACCTGCCAAAAGTCCATCAACCGCATATTTGCATAATTTCTCTTCATCATCATCAGGTTTCCGTACCGCCAGCCGCTTACGCCATAGAAAATATACGAGTATCCCCTTTTTCACTGGGAACTATTTTAACTCCGCCACCTTAGGTCAGTCAATGTACGCTTTCCAGGCGCATTACGCCAATATAATTACACCCATTTTCCACTATGGACACATAAACGGTATCTACTAAGTCCCATCTTATTCATTCCATTGTGTAATTTGCCGGTTTCCTACCGCAAATACTTTCATCTCAGCCACACCACTATTGTACACTACTAGATTTTAATATGGACTATGTTACTCCAGGGTCAGTCATTCGGTTTGGACCTGAATTCACTACTAGCGAACCATGGCATCATTCAAACTCACTAACACTTGACTCCTTGACATTTGCGCCTAGTAATCGGCTAATTATTTCGAGCTAAGAATATTTCCATGGCGCCGAATTCCAATAATCACATAAATCTAAGAATTGCTTAAAATGGGGCGCTGTCAAATGCGCATACTCCAAATTTATTACATGAATATATTATGAATGTCAAAATGTTGGTGGGCTGATTGAAATTGCTCGCGAAAACCGAAACTTACTTCCGTGTTAATTCATAAGACATGCGTAATTTAGATTTTTGAAAATGACAAGATATATTAAATATCAAATACTGTCCTGTCGATGGCAAAAGTTTGTAAATTACCATTGACAAATTATGTTATTGAAAAAATGACAGATTCCAGCTATTTATTAATTTTGCAGGTAACTCTCAGCAAGCGACTGTTGACAAAGCCCAACATGACCTTTCTTTGATATACAGCTGGCTTGTAAAGCTATACAAGAGGCTTCTGTCTGAAACGGGACAGGAGCGAGAACGAGGCTCTATCATGGATAGCAGTAGGATTTCCCTTGAGACAATTGATACTGAAATATCTATTTTACTAAGAATAAAACGAGATTTGGAGGAAAAGATCAAGCAATATAAGCAACTGGCGCAAGTGGAAGATATCCAGTCTGGTAAGACAAAAGAGTGCATCGTTAATGGAAAAAGAGGCACACGGGAGTCTGAATGTAATCAATTAACATTCCAGGCAAAACAGTTCGAAGCTGAACCAGCAGAGAAAAATACCTTTCAAAAACAGAGAGAGATATTTTTAAAATCAGAGATGCCGTTTAAAGGAATGGACATAACACCAATAAATGAAACATTAGCGATGTCAAAAGGGAAACAAACCAGAGCACACCATACAAAGTTGATGGGGAGGACGAATTCGAGACCTAAAGCCAAAAGACCAGCACCAAAAAAGAAAATCTAACCTGACAGTGGTCATTTTGCAGTGCGTTATTACAGCTTTGCATGTCCTGTGTATTTAAGCAGCAGACGGGTGTCTGTAAGAAATTTTTAAAATGTTTATTCTGTCCATTTTATTTAACACTGAAACAAAACTATACAGAGGGTGAAGTACAACTCTTTACAATATAAATTATTTCGTGTCTTATATTTAAGACATTTTGATAATTATGTTATCAATACGGTAACAAAAAAAGAAATTTTTTTACAAAAAAAATTATTAAAAAATTTACAAAAAAAAATTGATAACACTTCATCGTTGAATATTTTCACAACTTTTATATTAAATCTGTTTCAACTATGCCATATGTTTCAGTCCCATTCTTAATGTTTGAAGCTTGTTTTCAAATTATATTCTTTCTTTCTATTTCCTTGTGTTTTATATGAACACAAATGTGATCTTATAAAACAAGTTTACATTTGATTGGTAATCACCATCCACTGATTACGTCTGTATGTTCTTCATTCGGAAAAGTCATTATCTTATGATCTATTAAATCTTGCTTGAATAAAATGCTGATTTTATTCTATTTCGTGATGAAAACTAATGTATAACTGGTCATGTTTATTTATAATTATTTTACAATGAGCGAAAAAAGAAGATAAGCTGAAAATGTATGGATCTATTTTTCATGAGTCAGAGCTGTTTAAGTGGCTATTAAAACTGTACTTGTACATGTACATATGTAAATTTACGTGAAATATCTGTGAAGATATAATAATGCAATGCTGACTATAATCAATTAATATTTTAGCTCTAGTTATGGTCTTTAATAATACTTTCATTCATGAAGTTTAGCTACACAGATTTCAATGCATAATAATCTAAGGATATAATAAGTCAATAATCATTAGTGTTTTCCTCTTGTTTATTCTTTTAATGTTCTTTCTAGTCAGAAGAATGGTGCTACAATGCCACAAAGATGTGGTTGTAATTGTTACGATCATATTCTATTATTTTAAAGTAAGTAACAGAACCGAGCTAAAACCAAAACCTTTTTTGTCAAGTGCAACAAACAAAATCATATCCATTGAGTATCAAGTGAAAATTTCAAGTAATTTTAAGTATTGTGATTTAAATTCGAAATAGTCCTAAAAAATTATATCACAACCCCGAAAGTATAGAGTATTCCAAATGAGTTTCAGTGTTATTCCACATGAAGTCCAACCTATTGTTTTGATGTGCTAATAAACTTGAATAGTGTTGATATTCTAATAATCTAAAATATCTTTAATTGAATTCAGAATAATTCCAAAATAATTATTTAGTGTAAGAATTTATGAGCACGTCGCAATTCGAATGAACAACTGAAATAAATAAATCCTCTAAAAGAAAAATTGAACACTGCTAAATGACGGTCTGCATTACATATGTTGAAGATATGAATAAATAATGTTGTTACCTACTTTTTATATATAAAAAGATTTCTGACATATTTTTAAATGCCAGTTTGAGGGTGCATAAGTTCATTTCCAAAACATTTCGACTTGTCAACAAGGTCATGTCTTTTAGAAGCCGACCAATCAGAAATCAGATGGGCCAGAATTTCCAAGGGGGGGGGGGACACTAAGCTGAAATCAAATCGAATCACCTTCATCAACAACATTACTTCGACATCTTCCAAGGTTAAAATACAACATAAACATGTTTATCAAAATTAAAATTGTAAATTCCCCATCCTGTTGATATATAATATGTTCACAAAATGACACTTTACGATTACAATTCACGAATAAATAACGAAACACATAATATAGACATACATAACATAGTGGTTCCACTTTACTGATAACATCCGATACAAATATATTTTCTTAACTTCCATGTCGCTGCCAAGATTGAAACATATTCACAGTTACAAACATTTCAATTTTCGAATGTCTAATTTTACTAAATATTTCACGGCTAGTTGAGCCTGTGACCTTAATTTTAAAATCTCTGTAATGCGTAATATTTTTATAATGCTGGTCCATCCCTATGATTTCAGCAAACAACAGGATGGATTGGAGTTCTAAACATAAAATAAAAAGTTCATAAATATTGTGTCTTGACTGAACGATTACAGCTTATTTGAATGACCCATAACATCATGTACGATTGATGTAGTATAGTAATGTATGAATGACAAAGTTGGCTGTAATTAGAGTACTTATTTCTCCAAAACAAGCTTCATGAGAGTACTTCCTTCAAGTGACAGTTGAGATTTTAATATTGTCCAACTTAGAGAATCCTTCTTGAGCGTATTTTAAGTATTAGAACTATTAGAACATCAAAGTATGAAGAAAATCAGAAGGAAAATTGACAATTCAATATTTATTTTCTTCACTACATAATAACAATAATCATTATTTTAATATATAATTTCATTTTAGCAAGGGACGTGATCCTCATCGTATCCAGCTCTTTTAAATTCAATATTTTGCAGCATTTCTATGTTCATATTTTTCATGCGATATTTTGATTTTTTGATACTCTAAATATAGTTGACATAGGTATAGAACTGAAGTGATCACTTGCTAAAGATGCGTCTCTGCTACTATCGTGCGATTCACTATCCAAATTTGGATATTTTCCCATTATTGATTTATTGAAGAATAAAAAAAAAGAAAATCAATAAATTAAATGTATCGTGGTACTTATCTTTGTTTCATTTCACAATTGTTATTCTGAATCAGCGTTGATCAGTGTAAACTAGTGTTGTCGTGACGTCATTGGAAGATGTGTTTTCTCGAGAACCGGGAGTCCATGACATCGTTTAAAAAATGTGACCTGTACAACTCACAAGATCATCTCGACTTTAGACACATGTACTGTCATGGATATATATAGTCAGAACCATAGAGAGCGATCATGGGCCGTGGGGGTAAAAAACACCAGGCCCTCTCCAAATTCTTGTTCAAAGAAAACAAATTCTTTGTTAAACTTAGAAAGTGTTGTTGGGTACAATCCTTCTTACCCGGCCCGGTTTGCCCCCCCCCCCCCCCCCTTCCGGGATAAAGTATTATACAGTACTGTGCAGTGTTACATCTTAACATTTTGTGACATTCACAAGTTACAGTTATGTGCTAATACACAATATTTCTTACCATGTCTAACCTAAATTTTGAAATATGACGCTGAATGATCCAACAGTAGTTCTTTCTTAAATGTACATTTTTGTAATCACGTGGCTATCAACTTGTTGAAGTTGTTTAAGATATTAGAATGAATGTGTGCAGCAAGGGCCTTAGCAGACGTAGGGTCCGGTTTTATTCCCGGGGGTTACTGTGAGCACGGTATTTGGAAATAAACTTTTAAACAAGTTTCATATAATATGGAACTTAGAATATTCTTCAGTCTCTAACGCTCGGGGCCACTGTGAGAGCGGAGCTTCGATTAGGCCAAAGCGGTCCAATCGGCGAAATGTCGGCCCTGAATGTGTATATCCTATCATAGAAATTATGTTACATACCATGTACTGTAATTTCTGAATGCCATGGTCAAACCAGGAATAATTGTTTTATCATGTTAGATTATGACATGACTACTGACTTACAACAGTCCTAAATGAAGCATATATGTCAACACATTGTACATCCTTCCGTTAACTTTTGCTAGTCCTAAATGAAACATATATGTCAACACATTGTACATCCTTCCGTTAACTTTTGCTAGTCCTAAATCAAGCATATATGTCAACACATTGTACATCCTTCCGTTAACTTTTGCTAGTCCTAAATGAAACATATATGTCAACACATTGTACATCCTTCCGTTAACTTTTGCTAGTCCTAAATGAAACATATATGTCAACACATTGTACATCCTTCCGTTAACTTTTGCTAGTCCTAAATCAAGCATATATGTCAACACATTCTACATCCTTCCGTTAACTTTTGCTAGTCCTAAATCAAGCATACATGTCAACATATTCTACATCCTTCCGTTAACTTTTGCTAGTCCAACTCATGAATTTGTTAGAGCTGGAAAGATTTCATAAACTATACCTGTATAATAAGTAAACGGTGTCACATACCAGGAACCGGGGCAATTAGGTTAACTTCATTAGCAGGCAAAAGAAAATACACTTATGTCATTTTGTACATTTTCTGGAGAATAACTTTTAAACTACTGGATATATTTAACTAAGCGTTAAACCAGTTATATCTCATAGTTAGAAATAACATAATCATGGCTTCTGTTTCAAGCTTAATGTCACAGTCGGGTAAAATATAAATCAGTGACCCCTGTAAATTTATAGGTATAACATTTGGACCAATTATTGTAATTTTATGTAACTCTAGACTGCTGTATATCCGGACTTGATCATGTCAAACTTAGTCATACTGTGTTCCCAAGGTTAATGTCAAAGTCAAGGGAAATCATTCTAGGCTATCATTTTATAACTACTTTATATACATGTATTTAGATGAAATCCTAGGTCCACACTTTATCATATATATGTATTTAGATTAAATCCTAGGTCCACACTTTATCATCTATATGTATTTAGATGAAATCCTAGCTTCTCACTTTATCATATACATGTATTTATATGAAATCCTAGCTCCACACTTTATCATATACATGTATTTATATGAAATCCTAGCTCCACACTTTATCATATACATGTATTTATATGAAATCTTAGCTCCACACTTTATCATATACACGTATTTATATGAAATCCTAGCTCCACACTTTATCATATACATGTATTTATATGAAATCCTAGCTCCACACTTTATCATATACATGTATTTAGTTGAAATCCTAATTTCTCACTTTATCATATACATGTATTTATATGAAATCCTAGCTCCACACTTTATCATGCAACTGGCATGTTTGTAGCTGGCAGCTCAAATTCATCTTTTGGGAAAATGGCACAAGATGGGCATATAACGTGCTGGCTAAGATTTATACCAGCGAGAAACTTCCACTGTACATGGATATTACCTCACATCCAGCAGTTCACTTGGCTTTGAGGCATCCAGTCTGGTTAGATCCTTTGCAGGTCGATATAACAGATATTTCGGCATGGAATGATGAGTAGTCTTTAACAGATCTTGGAAACCACTTATTAGTAGATGAGCCATCTGTCTCCCCCACACACTCGCCTTCACCTTCCACAATATATGTGGACCAAGCTGAACCGTTTCCGGTCAGGTAAGAGTCGTTGTGCAGGCACCGAAGTGTCACAATGAAAGCTGCGTGTACTGAGATCTCACAGGACAGTTCTTTTAGTGAATTTTCATCCGAAAATGACTTATTGCATAACAGTTTGAAAAATTCAAATGAAAACTAACTAATGATCTTTGGAGAAAGCATGCTTTGTGAGGTTCTGAAAGGCATTCAGGTTAATTCCTTATACAGCTAGTGGTTTTTATACTGAACCGACACTGCACCAACCATCTGCTTTGCATTCGTTTTTGACAGCAGAGAGCTATTTTTAAATATTTTCCTGTGCCAAGGCGGCTAAAACGATCAGTTGGTGCTTTTCGCATGATTAAAGTTCACTAGTACAAAACCAAATTCGCATTATTTTCATTACCTTTCAACCATCTCGATTTTTAGATATCTAACTCTGTAGCAGACATACGTAAATACGTATGCCAAGTCAGCTGTTCATTTGCAGCCCAAGTTACGTATCTGATCTCCAATGAGAGTCTAACTGTGCAAGGCAGTTACCAAAAAAAAGAAAGCCACCCCATTTTCAATTTAGATGTAAACCACATCACTAATTTTAGCTTCCGTGTAAATTTATAAACGCAAAACTTATGATAATTAGGCTCATATCTTCTACATTAAAATTATGGAGGTGTCAAATACGAAACTGAAAACAAATTCGTACTTCAGTACCTTGTTATTTATTACGATAGACCTGAGTACATCAGAGAATGATAACTAAGATTTCATCTTATAAACATTTGGAACCATCTAAGATTACATTTTCCGTTAAGTAATAGTTTGTTGTCTTTGTCTTTGGTTGTATTTTTTTTAATTTAAAAAATGCTAAGTGTGACCTAGCTTAAGAAAGGAAGTATAAAATCTTGCTTACTGGGAAAATCATTTTTTCCTGCAATAACATCTGAACCTGAAATGTTGTGTCCAGTATTTCACTTGAGCTGAAATTTATTTATTCAAATTATTTATTCACTGTGAAAACAATGCGCTCACCAAAAATAATATTCTTCGAAAAGGAGACTTCGATATATAATGACATTCAAAGATGGATATATTCTTGAATACTATTAGTGTAATTCAACGAAAGACTGTTGATACATCATTACTATTCAGGTCATCACAGGCACATCAACACTTCCAGAATTGGATTTCGTTTGGAATACCACTGACTTTTATTCAGAATGTTAATCATTAGGACCTGTTTATAAATTATATGATTGTTTGGGATTTATGTCGTAAGTTTTTATTTTTTACATTTTCATTTTGTATTTAAGGAAAAAAATTATTTCTTGAATGTTACAAAACTTGTTATTTTCGCTCTTTTCTGTCACTTATTTTAAGACCATAGAATTGTAACACTATCGAAAATATAAAACTCGCCAAAACTGCCAACTAATGGCATAGATTATTCGCTTTAAAATGAGACAAGCAAACAAATTAGGTTAAGTTTCTATTTAATTTTACCTGCCTTATGTCAATAAGTAGAATATTTATCTCATTTCCATTGCACACAAAAAAACGGGTATAGCCTCTTGTGTCTTTAAAAAGAAAATAATCAAAAAAGCTCGATCTGATTACCATCATACATTTGCCTTTACCTGGGAAGAACAACCAACCACGGGAAGCAACTTGCAAACTTTTTCAAATGTCCTCGTTAGTTGAACCGATACCATCAGTTTCTGCAGCACTTAGCTAAGGTACTTAAGAACGCTGTATAAATCTATCTAGTACAGTGTGGTTTACAGTTGTCTTACACGTGTAACGCCCCAGCATTAAAAATATATCCCTTTAAAAATTAAGAAGAAAAAAAACATGTCTACAAATAATTTTTTCTAGTTGATGCTCCTCGATACGTCCTGCCCTACCCCAGCCACTTTTCCAGTCAAACCTAAACTCTGTCGGATGTATGCACGTACACAATATGTCCTAGGATAGACTCATAGCTCAGATTGTATCAGCATGATATAACCAATAATGCCTTACTTTACGTGTCGGAAAAACCAACAAACCAAAGCGTTAATACGCATGCAGAGAAAGCGGAATGATGATATCACTGATGACTGATAGAACATATGTGTTTGTCGGATTCACCAGGGACATCATATCCATTTTTCGGGGCGTGGGGGTGGGAGTGGGGGCGCAAAAACTTGACGTTTTTGGTAATTTTCGTACATCACATGCAAATTCATGGAGGGTGAAATGCTCTTCCCCCACCCTCCATGACGTTCCTGGGATTCGCTTTCGTCTTCACAGCACACATGCCAAGCAAACGATGATGAACCGCTCCCATGAGTCATTTTCTCTGTTCAGTATGATCCGTCATGCACACCGCTACTTAATCGGCAGACAGGTTTTACCAGTTACTGGCCTGTGATAATGGCTTGCAAATTTAGGACAACTACCAGCAAACTTTTACTAAAGAATTGTCTAATGCGAACAGTCTATTGCGCACTGCAGCTACCTTAGTGACTAGTTTAGAAAAAAATGTTTCATAGATCGCCTAGGGCGCTTAAAATCTTTGGACCAGCTCTGATGGATTCAATGCTACGAATTTTCACCACCTGTTGCTCTTATCGTAATCATAAAATGATAGATCTGTTTCGAAACCGATTTCTCTTACATCCCATTAGTGTCATGACTAAAGTTTAGGTCTTCGGCTTTTATTGAGATGTTTGTAATCAATTTGGTCTTCTCTGCACTGATTTCCATACCAAAAGCAGTAGCTGTCCTGTCCAGTTTTTCCATCAACTGAGCTAGCTCCTCCTCATTTTCTGCAAGGCCATCGATGTCATCAGCCAAGCATAGATTCGTTATTATTCTGCCTCCAATACTGACAGTTCCTTCATGGTTTTCCAGTGTATCTGCCATGATTCTTTCAAGGAAGATGTTGAAGAGAGTAGGTAAAAGCAAGCAGCCCTGTCTGACTCCCACAGTTGTCCTAAACCAATTTCCTATTTGACCGTTGAAGTAGACTGCGCTGGTGGCCTTGCTGAAAAGACTTTCTATGACTTTTGATCAGGTTGGCATTGATGTTGTACATCTTCATAGTTGACAAAAGGGCTGCATGCCATACCCTGTTAAACGCCTTCTTAAAATCTATAAAGACATGATAAAGATCTTGTTGGTGCTGGATGTATTTTTCACATAGTATTCTCAGGTTGAAAATCTGTTCAGTTGTGCTTCACCCTGGTCTGAAGCCTGCCTGTTCTTCAGCTATGATTTCCTCTGCCCGCGGCTTCAGTCTGTCTAATATGATTTTTAGCATGACTTTGCTTGGGTGGCATATAAGACTGATCGTACGATAGTTCTGACATTGCTGCAAATTGCCTTTTTACGGGAGAGTTACTATGAGTGACTGAGTCCATGGTGTTGGCCATTCCCCTGTCTGCCAGATCTTGTTGCAGATTGTTAGTATGGCGCTTATCATGGCTTCATCCCCTTCTTGGACTATTCTGCAGGGATGCTGTCTACTCCTGCTGCCTTCCCTTTTTCAATGATTTCACTGCAACCTCCACTTCTTCTCGGAGGATGGGGTAGTTGTCAGTGTTGATTGCTGGTGGGGTGTTGAGTATGCCTGGGTCCCCTGTAGGTCTGTGGTTGTACAGGTCTGAGCAGTACTCTGTCCATCTCTTAAGAATGTCTTGTTCTTCTGTAAGACATTTCCCTCCCTTGTCTTGAATGATTGAGGAGCGTCCTTGTTTTACACTGGTCAGGTCTTTCACCAGTTGGTATGCTTTTTTTGCTATTATTTTTCTTTAGATTGTTTTCTATATCTTTACACTGGTCTTTAATCCATGTCTCCCTTGCCTTTCTCATGCTTTTCTTGATAACCTGGTTGATTTCCCTGTATTGTTTTCCTCCTTCTACTTCTGACTTCTTCTTCTTTAGCTCTCGACGCTTGTCACACAGATCAAGTATGTCAGTTGTAACCCAAGGTTTCTTTGGTCGTCGATGTTTGCCAAGGATCTCACTGGCTGTTTGGGTCACTGCTATGTTAAATGTGTCGATCAATGTGTCTGTAACAGTGCTCTTTGCACTAAGAAGTAACAGTGGTGAAAATTTTCCTCCTATCTTTGCCTGGAAGGCTTCCGATACCTCTGGGTCTTTTTGCTTGTCAAGGTTGAACTTGATTCTTGTGGGGCCCTGTTTGTTGACTTTCTTTAGACGTAGTCCGAGGGTCAGCATCACTAAGTCATGGTCACTTCCAATGTCTGCTTCTGGCTAACTTCTTGTCTTGGCAATGTTTACACTGGTGTGGAAACGTCTCTTCACCATGATATCATCAATCTCGTTATGGTGTTCTCCATTCGGGCTATGCCAGGTCCACCTTCTGGATGCTTTGTGTGGACCAAACGTGTTCATGAGCTTCAGATCATTGAAGATGGCAAATTCCAGGAACCTTAAGCCTCTGTCGTTGGTCTCTGCATTGCAATAGCGTCCACATGTACCTTTCCAGTTATCAATGGCATCCTCTCCTATTTTGCCATTCCAGTCTCCTTGCACCACAAGAATGTCTTTCTTTGGGGTGTGGTCCAGGACGTCTTGCAGTTGGTCGTGGAAATCCTCTAATTCTTCATCATCATGGTCTGTAGTTGGAGCGTAAGCTTGCACAATGGTGATATTGAGTGGTGTTGCCCTGATAAGCCTGCTGGAAACTGGCCGACAACTCATGACAGTGTTCACGGTGTCTTTGTGGACGAGAAATCCGACACCATGTTCATGTTTATCATCTCTTCCAGAGTAGTATAGTTTATGACCATCCTGTGTCGATGTTTCCCCAAAGTTCTTCCATCGTACTTCGCACAGTCCCAGGATGGTCCAATGGTATCTGTTCATTTCGTGTGTCAGTTCCTCTACCTTTCCAGGCGTTTTTAATGTTCTGATGTTCCACGTACCAATGCTGATGTTGTTTCTGGCTCGGAGTTTTGGTGGTGATCGTGCACCAGTAGCACACTTAACACCTCTGCCCTGGTACAAGACAAAAGGCGCGGTTCTAGTTCCGGGCGACGACCGATCCGGTATGGGTTGAGGGAAAGTTGTCATTGCATGTGGTGTGACTTGAACCTGGCGGAGCCCATGCCTCTCTAGGCTGTTGACCACAGCCGAACTCCACGTTACTAGTGGCTCGCCTTGGTTTTGGATACATGGCCGTTGAGTCCTTCTTGGGACTCCTCCGCCCTGGGCTGTGACCTTAGTGAGTATGTTCATACGCCCAATCAGGTACTGTGTCAGCACCCTAGCCTTTGGTTCTACAAACCCTAACCTGCAAGGCAGCTCGTGGAGAGCGGGATCGTCTATATCCTATGCAAATGTGAACATCTGCCCTTTGCCCCAAGACTGGCTTGACCCAAAACAACCACACGTTTCAGACCCAATTAGAAATAATTTCGTTCGGTATCTATATTCACCAGTGGAGTTATATGTCGGTAGTGGTTTAGCTAGAAGATTTGGGCCCCTAACGGGCCCGTATGCAAAGCTTTCCGATGGTTCCTGCCTACTCTAAAATGTACAAAATTAATTCGTGGGTCGATATGCTTTCATTGCTCTTGGTGTATGGTAGCTGCTCCCTGGAAAGCGGACAACGTCGTGTACTGACACGGTATGGCCCGTCGATCAGTTTACAGAGTTGGACACAATCGATTCTACGTAGTCATCATGTTGGGTAGTCGTGCAAGATAAATTAAAGACATTCCTACGGACGTACACGATTTATTTGGGATCTGTGCGTGCCCGTACAAGCAAAGCTTCTCAGTAATATACTATTTTATGTTATATATATATATATATATATATATATATATATATATATATATATATATATATATATATATATATATATATATATATATATATATATATATATATATATATGTACTCCCGGTTTATTAAGAAAATCCTTAAGAAAAGAATGTAGACCTCAAAAAAAGAACAAAGACCAATTTTAAACTTCAATCAATTGATCACTCATTCAACCAGCAGATCAATCATTGAATCAATTCATTATTATACAAACTCATGTAATGATTCACCTCGCGGAGAGGTAGAAAACGAAATGCCAATTTATTAAGACCAGTAATAGTAACAATTTCGTGTCTAATACAAGTAATCCATAATCATTCAAACGAAACTGAAATGGCAGGCACTAAGAGAGGAACTGATGAGACTTTCACCGTCCATAACAAATTTATCAATAATAAAATATTGGTCACATACATACATACATACATACATACATACATACATACATACATACATACATACATACATACATACATACATACATACATACATACATACATACATACATATATACATACATACATTAGTGTGACATAATGTATCGTAAAAGTTATTAAGTTTTGGACTATACAAACATTTGACCTGAATTGGTACAAGTAAACTAGTTCCTCATCACTTAAAAAAAATGATAATACGGTTGTTTTTGGTTCGGCCAGGTGTTTTCTATCATCGTAACACAAGTCGCAGACCTAGATAACACAGACTGATTAAATATGTAAGCATTCCAACTCTCACCCGTTCAGTTTACGTCGGGCACGCTAACAACAGAGGGACAGCGGCTCCTGTCTGTCAGCATGCAAGAGGGTGCATGACCATGACGTATTTTACAGCCCCACACATAGCTCTCTGGGAAAGCTGGGAGAGGGCGCAGCCGCTGCTAAGTTATTTATATAACTAGTCTTGAAAGTTTTCAAAATTGGCTTTAAGCTCAAACACACACACACACACACACACACACATACACACACACACACACACACACACACACACACACTTGGTAATATCAGGTGTTGAATATGTTTATATATCGGCTTTTTAAAATTCCATTTGCAATATTGTCGAAAAACACTCCGTCATAGTGGGTCATATGCTTCCGATCTGTACATGTGACACGTGATGTTTTCGATGTGATTTCCATCACGCACACTATCCGGTAAAGAAATATTGCGTCATATTCTCTTTCATGTCAGTGACGCCAGATCAATTCTTTACAAAACTTCTTATTCGCGTACCTCGCACGAAGTAGAGAAAGCGTGCAATCACGTGTTCGGTGAGTTAGGTAGACTGAGAAAAATAACCTGTTTTGCTTTTTCGCGATCTGATGTCAGATTACGTAAACGTATTTTTTATTTAGGAATAAAGTATAACTATTATTATTATCTGGACAGATCTGAAGTTGCCATACCGGATCGGTCGTCAAACGATTCAACATGGACGAAGCCATCAAGGGACATGTACTTGAATGTCTACCAGAATCATCTCCATTCGTCTGAAAGCATCTCCTTTTAACATCACAATTATCCAAGTCTATGCTGTAACTACTGATCATGGTGATGAAGAAATAGAGGAGTTTAACAACAAACTCCAGGGTATTATAAACATGGTAAGTAAAAAAGACATCCTCATCATCTAAGGAGACTGGAATGCCAAAGTTGGCAAAGATGCTCTAAAAGACAGGGATGATCTTGTGGACCTTCTTGCAATGAGCTTACCAATCAAAGAGGGAGAAGGCTGCTCTCGAGTTCGCAAGCTACAATATCTTGGTACTAGCCAACACCCTGGGCCAACATAAAGCTTAACGATGCCGGACACGCACCAAATGGAACCCATCATAACCAGATCGACTAAATACTGGTTCAAAACCGTTGCCGATCTGGCATCAATAGAGCAAAAACAAGAACGTCTCCAGGTGATGATGTTGATAGTGTCCTCGTGATCATCAATTTCCGAGTGATGTTGATGACAATTAACAAGTCAAAGAAACTCGGGCTTATATTCAACCTTGAACAATTGAAGGACCCTAATATATGCAACACACTCCAAGCCACAATTTGGGAACATCTGCTCCTCTCCTTGTGATCGATGTTGATGTTAAAGTGATGACAGACACTTTCAACACAGTCATGACAAAAAGCTGCCAAGGACATCATTGGCCTCCATCGCCCAAAGAAAACCCCAGGAGTTACAGAAGAGATTCTTAATCTGTGTGATGCCCGAAGAGACCTCAAAAACGCCAGACAAACAACAGGGACAATGTAATACCGAGAAATAAACAAGAAAATCAAAAACACACTTGAAGAAAGCAAAAAAAGACTGGATTGCACACAGGTGCACAGAAATAGAGAGCAGTCTGGTAAAAAAAACCAGCAAAAAAGGCATTGTAAATTGTGAAAGACATCACCAGACAGACGCAACCAAGAATAAGTATCATTCACGACGTAAAAGGAAAATGCCTCACCAAAGCAAGTGACATTGCATAAATATGGACTGAATATTGTAAAGAACTCTACAATCATCCCTCCACAGGAGACTCAGAGGTGCTTGAAGTTCCAAACTCCACAAATGATGATGATTTCCCCATTCTCAAGGAAGACGTGGAGTTAGCAATAAGAGCACTGAAGAATGGGAAGGCATCTGCAGTCGACAAAAATATGCAACAAGAACTGGCAGACAGGTGAAAAGCCAACACAGTGGACCCAGTCATTAATTATAACACCACCAAAACAAGGCAATCTCCAGCTGTGCCAAAATTACAGAACTATCGGTTTGATCCGCCATGCTATTAAGGTGATGCTGAAGATCATCTTGAACAGAATGCAACCACAAGCAGAAGAAATAATCGCTGAAGAACTGTCAGGGTTCCGAAGTGAAAGAAGCACAACAGAACAAATATTCAATATCAGGGTTCTGTGTAAAAAGTACTCGCAACATCAACATTACATTTAACATGTGTTCCTAGATATCAAAACGGCTTTCGACAGAGTATGACATGAGACATTATGGGCTACAATGAAGAACTACAATATTGATCACAATTTGACCAATATCATCCAGCTGCTGTACGCCAAGGCTACCAGTGCAGTAATTATTCAATGTTGTGTGTGGGAAACTGATTCAAGGCAACAGTTGGAGTACGTCAAGGTTGTCTCGTGTCACCCGCGCTTTTCAACATCTACTTAGATCTCATCATGAGCGAAGCCTGGAAAGCCACTGTGGGAGAGTCAGCATTGGAAGGCGTAACATCACCATCTCCGCTTTGCAGACGACATTGATGGGGTGGCAGGCACTAAAGACGAGCTTGCCACCTTATTAAGAACCTGGATGAAACAGCTTCCAGATTTGACATGAAGATAAGCGCCGAGAAGACGAACTTGATGACAAATAGTGGCAAACAAATCTCAACCAAGATAAAATTCAGAGGACAGGAACTGGAAACAGTAGGTCAGTTCAAATATCTTGGTACCATAATCATGTAACACATCACAAATGAAGAAGTGCAAAACATCATCAGGCACAAATTAGGACATTATGAAGAGCTCCTCACCACCGTCAAAAAAAAGAGAAAGCTGAAACGGTATGGCCATGTCAATAGAGCCAACAGTCTATCCACATCAGTACTACAGAGCAGCGTCCAGTATGGCAGAAGGAGAAATAGAGATAAAGTGGACTGACAACATCACAGAATGGACCATGACACGTTTTGCGGAGACAGGGATCGGCACATGATCGAGAGAAGTGGATGAAACTGGTCAGATATTCAGCAGCACAGTGCCTCAACGACCACACTATGTCAAGAGACTGATGACAATGATGATGATAATTATTATTATGACTAATTAAGGTGTCTTTCTAGCCCTCATATCTGACTACACGCGCCATCTGGCACTTTATATTTATCTCCTTCGTACAATGTTCAGTGCTCAGACGAATGTATCTGAAAACTATGTTTAGGTTATACTGGTGAGGAAGGGAATATTGCGTCAAATAGAAGTCATTATAAAAAAAATGTATTATAAATAAATCGGAGTTTTTTTTATGTATTTGGATTGAAATTGTAGAAATTCTAAGTGGGGATACTCATATGACTTTGTTTCTTTTACTGTTTTATGTTATAACACGACGAAGTAGAGGGTGAAGCTTTTGCTGGATTAGACATAAACGAATAGTATTATTTGCACATAATCTGAGTTCGATCCGTCACTCGATCATATGATTAAAATTGTTATATCGATATGACAGAAGGGCTAATTGAATTTCGCATAAATTTGTTACTCTGCATCTGAGAGAAGGTGATTCCCTTTTGTTTAAATCGATTACATTGTTATATTTTGCATACTAGTACTCTTGTTATCCCATTCTATATTATTCCATCCTTAATTTCATATTTCGTGTTATTGTTATCCTATTCTATATTATTCCATCCTTAATTTCATATTTCTTGTTATTGTTATCCTATTCTATATTATTCCATCCTTAATTTCATATTTCTTGTTATTGTTATCCTATTCTATATTATTCCATCCTTAATTTCATATTTCTTGTTATTGTTATCCTATTCTATATTATTCCATCCTTAATTTCATATTTCTTGTTATTGTTATCCTATTCTATATTATTCCATCCTTAATTTCATATTTCTTGTTATTGTTATCCTATTCTATATTATTCCATCCTTAATTTCATATTTCTTGTTATTGTTATCCTATTCTATATTATTCCATCCTTAATTTCATATTTCTTGTTATTGTTATCCTATTCTACATTATTCCATCCTTAATTTCATATTTCTTGTTATTGTTATCCTATTCTATATTATTCCATCCTTAATTTCATATTTCTTGTTATTGTTTACTCGATCGGGGCAATGTAACATTTGAAGATGTCTAATTTCTCTTAAAATCAGTTAGTCAAAGTTAATGCATATTTCTCTTCGTTAGTACATTTGTTTAAAAATATTTAGTCATTTTGTATATGATTTAAAGCAATAAATTAAACTAAAGACTGTTCAAGCCTCTTGAAATACTTTATAAAGATAAAGACTTAAGAAATTAACATGTTAAAGTGTAAAAAAACCAAGGTAATATTTAAAAAAATAAAATTGTTACATAATGTTTGAAATAAATTAATATTCAAGTGTTTTTCACTAAAACATAATATTTTAAAAAGGTTTAAACAATTTTAAAACTGTCAAAGAACACAATTTTTAAACAGTTAAACCAAAAATAAAATAAGAATTAATATTAGCAAAATGAAAGAGACCTGTGTTAAAATAGCTGTAAAAGAAATGACATAAATAAAGATAAATTTATTTTACATTACCAAACTTAAACAAAGGAATACTATATTTAAAAATGTTAACACATAAACGATCTTTTACAAATTAAAACATATGCTTACTGAACAACAAAGCATCATCGCTGATCAAGACTGACCCTTACTGACCAAAACCCAGACCCATCAATGCATCTTTAAAAGGAATGTAAGGAGTACAAAGTAATAAACACTAATAGTGGTAATGCATCTTCCATTATGACCATCACAAAGATACATTTACAAACTAAACGGAAGAGGTAAATAAGATTTGAGTATGTTGACTAATATAATACCAATCTGACACTCACCGTTGAAAAAAAAAAACGGATCACGAAAGTAGGAGGAGAGGAAATGGTCTATAATACAGCTTATTACAACCCAACATCCACCTTTACTATCCAGCCCTTATCTCGCAAACAAATAGAAGTGGGAAAAAAGGAATATATAAAGTATTGTGATCACTAACACAAACAATTTTAATTCAGCACAAACCTTAACTATCCAAGACCACCCTTACAAACAAAGTAGATGCTTATTTGCCATTCAAAACACGTGCTTGCAATGAAAGTGGTATAGGGTGGCAATATAATGGACAGTAATGCAAATAGTTACAATCAAACAGTCATCCTTACAAACAAAGCAGACAAAGGAAAAGATAATTGAGGGTAATTAAATCCTACTAATTGGCAAACAAATCCAACATCACACAAACAACCCAGAACTCATGACCCATTTTGACATAGGACCCTCTCTATCATACAATATAAAAAGAGAAGGTTTGTAACAGAACAGGGAAACTGATTAGATGAGGGTCGCTCACACCTACCATTGGAAAAAGAAAACGCACGTTATTATTAAAATAGAAACAAGCAAACATACATTTTTGTAAAGAAACAAACACTTCCGTACAAAGAAGTACATTCTTTTTAACAAATATGCAAAGTGTGAACACATCTTTACATACAAACACGTAAGGAATAGGAAAATATACATGTATGCAGATATATATAAACCAACTCGTGTATGGATGAGTATGACGACTACGATTTGTTAATTTTTTTCGATCTTCCCGTGTTATAACTTTGATCTGTGATCCCCAAAAATTATTTGTATAGGAAAAGAAACAACTTTGTTAGAAAAAAAAGCACTGACATACAATAAAACCGGCTGCGGACGTCAGAGAAGACATTTCTAACAAGTTATACACGCTAGATCACAAAAGCACTTAATCGTTCCTTCCTTGTAGCTTTTTCTTTTGGGGAAAACGAATGCTCCGGAAAATACAGAAACTAAAAAAAGGCAAGGAAACTCCGAATAATGCTATTCAATCGCTACCTAAAGAATCACTTGATTCCTTTTAAAGAACACGTAAATTTATACTTGACAGGATTATGCGACAAAATTTATAAATCGGAAAATAATGCTTTATGTCCCAAAATGAAATGTAACAAAGCTTTCCAAGAGATTCTCTTAATAATTAATGAAGAGTAGCATTATTTTATGATAGGTTCCATAAATATGTTTTAAAGATTTGCAGATTAATCATATCCAAAAACATCATATTACAGAATTTTTAGTTATATTTCCTGGTTCATTGATTTCATTTGACCTTTTTAAAATAATAACAGGAAGGAGCGAGTGATGCATGCCATCAAGTTTTAAAGATCAACTTAGCTTGCACCGCCATCAAATACATTAAAATGTTTACTCGTGAAGTATGTTCTTATTGACCCTAGTGAAATTACTGCAGCTGTTTCCGCCATCACTCAACTGATGATATCCTGTATTGCACATTAAAGTGTTGGATCTTGGATTTGACTTTCTGCGATTCTCTTGTCCTATCAGAAATGTCTGACTTCGCCTCCTGCAACACTACCATTGCATTAATTCCATAATTTCAAAAAAATACATTGAAGAAAAAGGCTAGTAACATTTATACAATGACCAAAAGAAAGATGTTTTTTTGTGTAACTACATTAGTAGTAAAAGGGGAAGCGAGAGAAGAATACCATGACAGTCTACGTGGGATAGGGCGAACCTTGTGAAGAAAATTCTACTTCAGCAAGCTGGAGTTTGTTACGTATAATATTCGCTGAACTATAACATTTAGGATCCTTATTGCCAATGAGAAGGAGACCTGTCTTGCATACATATTATCAAGGTATATAATAAATAATACATCTTATGTCAAATTTGAAATGAGACTAATGTTCAAAGCTTCGTTAGTAAATGCGTATGATTATTCAAACGTTGTAACCGACTTCAGGTTTTACTCATACATAAAGAGGTAATTAATGTCTATATATTTTTTTAAAAAACTTCTTTAATTACGGAAAATTTATCATTCATATTTCCCTGGAATATACATGTTCGCCAATAAAACTCGAAAACAAAATATTATAACTCGTTCGCTAAGTATCAGTTTTCATAATCTCAACATTGCTCTTGGTATGTATGCATGAAGGCTTGTATGTATGTATGTATGTATGTATGTATGTATGTATGTATGTATGTATGTATGTATGTATGTATGTATGTATGTATGTATGTATGTATGTATGTATGTATGTATGTATGTATGTATGTATGTATGTATGCATGCATGCATGCATGCATGCATGCATGCATGCATGCATGCATGTATGTATGTATGTATGTATGTATGTATGTATGCATGCATGAAGGCTTGTATGTATGTATGTATGTATGTATGTATGTATGTATGTATGTATGCATGCATGAAGGCTTGTATGTATGTATGTATGTATGTATGTATGTATGTATGTATGTATGTATGTATGTATGTATGTATGTATGTATGTATGTATGTATGTATGTATGTATGTATGTATGTAGGTAGGTAGGTAGGTAGGTAGGTAGGTAGGTAGGTAGGTAGGTAGGTATGTAGATAGGCAGGCAGGCAGGCAGGCAGGTAGGTAGATAGGTAGGTAGGTAGATAGGCAGGCAGGCAGGCAGGCAAGTAGGTAAAGTATGTAAGTAATTTTCTTGGTATAGGGTTTCAAGGCACATATGTACGATCAATGGCATGCCCGTTTAAACATTGCAATAAGGCACACAATACAAATCAAAGGAAAACATTATATAATCCATCAAATAGAATAATCCATCAAATAGAATGTGGTCTCTTTTTGTTATAAATCTAATTTTCTTATAACATAACTTACAACATAAAACAGCTTAGCGTGAACAGCATCGCGTAACATCTCTGGCAAAAGGGCTCTTTCCATTTGTCGCACCATACAACACTCATGAGGATACATCTAGCATATTCTACATCCCTGAGTATCCAGGTGGAAATTGAACCAGGTGGACATTGGTTTACCATCGTTCCGTCATTTGCCCAAACTTTGATTTTGAAGATAATTTGTACTTCTTTCTTCAGGCACTACACCTTGCGTCTTGCCTGTTTTTGAAATTTGTAGTGATATTTGCCATGGACAATTTTTCGTCCATTTTATGTATGCAAGAGATTTTGTTGTGCAGATGTAATCGTAGGTGCTCGACGCGAGCTTGATGTGAAATAAAAAAAAACAATAATCTAAAGGAAAAACATCATGCAGAATGATAAAAATGCCTTCGATTACCCACATGACCCATTTTGACATAGGACCCTCTCTATCATACTATATAAAAAGAGAAGGTTTGTAACTTCCAAATACTTGGTTCCACCCATGACCCTAGATTTCATTCTGCTATTTCCATATTTAAAAGTACATGACCATTATATATAGCTTGTGTTATTCCTGAGATATTTTTCTATTCATCAAGCCATCGTTGACTTTTCTATGTTGTACCAAACGGAAGTTACGGCTTCCGAAACGTGCCATTTTCACGAATTTTTCATCTTGGGACCTAAAAGACGGGTGGTAATTTCGTCTCAATCTTTGACTATATTTAGGCTGTCGTATATCACCTCATATCAATTTCGACGTAAAATTTATCAAAAAATCGATTAAAAAAGTAATGTTTTAGATGCCTCTGTGTAAACTGTACAATATTAAGAAAATATCGTTGTGTGTACCCTTTTCCTTCATCTTCGCCAACTAGCCAAAAACTTTGCAAACACAATTATACGACCGAATCTGCAGTTAAGCTTGAACACAAGATAACGACTACTATAGTTCAAATTTAAAATGTTAGTAAAGTTCACAATGTGTCAGTAACAAACAGAATATTAAAGGAATAAATGTGCCGCGGTTAGATTTACGAGATTTCTCCATATGAAGCCATTAGTTTTGATCACGTGACAATATGGCGTCTGCATTCATCTGACTTTTTATTGCAGAGGGCAGCGCTGGGAGCATACGAAGCAGGGAACCAGACTAGTGATATATCCAGCCACCTTCGTGCTAGAGACTGTACTCAGCTCCCAGTCTCGTACACGTTTGATGAAGAACCATACATTTTCATTTGGTTCTAGTTTGGTATCCAAGTATGTTGTAATAATGCGGATATAAGAGTGATTTTTAGGTTGAGAGAAAAGGGCAGAGGTTATTGAGTGTAAGCATATTGGGGGAAAAACAGACTTACGTTTATTAGCATTCGATTTTGTTTCCCTCCGTTTTGTGTTTTTGTATCGCTGTTTATGCTTGCTATACTCTTGTTTTCAGAAACTGGTGTGGCCCGGATATCCTCGCATAATGGATATAACTCTGGGTTTATGTCTTGTTCCTGACTGTATCCTAATGATGCAAGAGACAATTTGTAAACACATGTATATAGCTGCCTGATGTAAAAAGTCAATGGAAGTTTCTAGAATAAAAAGTTCATGCATCCCACACCAATCATTTTACATGCATTTATCATGTCCGAAGACCATGTTAGAAAACATGTGATCCTAACAGTGCAAACACAGGCCCTTTCTCTAGGTGATAATTTTGATAAAATTTGTGTACATAATAGCTTGATGCAATTCAAATCAGTTGTCATCCAGTCAGTTTTTGAGATATTTACTTGCCTTGAACCAAGGTGTCTACTACCATAAGTGGCTAGCTCTCCTTCCTAGCCGAATGTAGGTATTTCACTGGCTTCATACTGTGCAGTGACTACATGAGGTGTACATGCCTCACATTAGTTTCAAGATTTGGTTACTGTTGTATTTTATGTTCAGTGTTAGTCTATTATTCTTGTGAATAGTCACGTGTCTCGTCTTGGAAGTGGGGATATCTAGCCTCTGAAGAAAAGTTGTTCAGACCTTTATAGGCTACCTGTCTCCGATCTGAACCTACTCCCCTCGGTTATACCTCTCCCATTCCCGATTTATGCAATCAGGCTACGATGTTAATATTTTGTTATGATTCTATAATGTTTTAGTTGTGTGAGAAACAATTTTCACTATAGTTGCCTTTCCACGCCTCATCATGATATTTGTAATATAGTTTCTATATATCCTTATTATAGTGCTGGTCTATATTATACGTTTTTTCTCTAATATTTTGCCATGTTGTGTTTTGATCGAACACATTTAGATATAACATTTTTTGTGTGTAGATACCTCGTTTACATAGCAGGCATTACAGGTATTTGTTGCAAGATATGACAGCTGAACGCTGCCTGCCCATTAGCCATACATAGTGTAGGTTGGTATTTGTTGCAAAATGTGTAGGCTAAACCCTGTTTTACATTAGTCGGTAACTGATTCAATTTTTGCCCATTCCCCCCCCCCCCGAATAATGTCCATTTGTACGCCTGGGTTTTGGAACTCTTCCCTGATATATTTTTGGGGCCTCCTTGTTTATCAATGTATATATAACTGAATTTGTTTTCTCTGTCCATATTTAATCGATTTCATCGCTGTACGTAATAAATACATTTTTCTTATTTATAAAAAAAAATTAATCTCATAAGCCTTGATGGTTCTATTAATTTTGTCAGCTTACTATTGCCATGTATTTCAGGCATATTTTTGACTGTATAGCTGAAGAAAACGTTTCTTCTATTCTTCAATTGTCTTCCTTTTATTTATGATGCTCGTTAAATCTGTGGTATGCTCAGCCCTCCATCCGTCTTTGTTTTGTATACATGTTCCCTGGGGCTGTAGATTAATATACTGCATCATTGTAGGTGTATTATTCTTTTATCAATACAATCTAGCATGCTGTTAATAAAATCTATGTCATCTATCACGCGCCATATTTGACTATAAATGTATGTCTCAACGATCTGAATTTGTTTAATTTGTTCTGTTATGTTGAGACTGGTTGTATTTATATACTGGTTTGTAATTTTCCATTCGTATCCATTCGTATGAATGAGTCCGGAGTGTTTAATATGCCAATTTTCAAAACAAATATAAACTTATTATGACGGCATTGATTTGGGAAATCTGATGTTTATGAAAAGTCGTGAGAGAAAAAAATTCAAAGTGTTTAACAGCAAAAATTATCAGATATAAAATTGGTACAGTCATCAGAATGATGTAGCCTTTTCATTTCATTTGCTAAACTGGGTGTATTAATTAGCTTTTTATTTGTAGTATTGTTTTCGTAATGAAGGGTTCAATTGATATGACATATAATAGCATTAACAGAGAACATCCATGTCTCAATGATCGTTCACTATTAAAATTCTTTGTATGTGCACCATTTACTTGAAAATAGTATTTTTACCCAAATTCCAAATTTATTTCTGAAGCCATAGGTTTGAAGTATTGTATCCATATAACAACGTTCTATTATATGGCCTATTTATACATAATCCTACGATACTAATGTCCCATTTTCGTATTTAATTTCTATGTAGCGTATCGCTGTTTCTGTTATTAGGATATTTTGATCCACTTCCCTATATCTTTTGTTGATATTGCTATTTCACCCATACATATTTTAACTATGTTTACTAAAATCTTACAAAGTATTTTACTGTCTGTATTTAAAAGAGTAACTGGACCGCCCCCGTGGCCTAGTGGTAAGACTCAAGAGTCCGCCTAATATGCGGGAGATCGCGTGTTTCGAACCCCGGACAAGTCATACCAAACGACTTATAAAAGTGGTACTAACAGCTGCCTCGCTAGGCGCTGAGCATTAAGAGGTTAGTGTTAGAACTGGTCGGCCTGGTGTCATTATAATGTGACTGGGTGAGACATGATGCTAGATATCTGCGGCATGATCCCTCAGTGATAGACATCACACACACACACACACACACTAAAAGAGAAACCGGTCTTCAGTTCTTTAGGTAGACTCTATCCCTTTCCCCTTTTATATACATGCTAACCTATCCAAATCATGTATTGTAATTAGATCTAAATATTGTATCAACGTCTGATGAAATACCACCTACCTGAACCAGATGACTTCCCTTTATTAAGTTGGTTTATTGCTTGCTTTAGTTCATCTGCTGTTACCACATTTAAGTTTTGTATATGCTCACTATTTATCTATTTCTCTTGTGTTATATTTTGTTTTGTTACAGTTCTCTATAAAATTGGTAGATTTATTATCTATGCGCGATCTTTTATTTAAAAAGATATAACATTATGGGTTAACGATTCCGTGTTCTTTTCGTTCCCCCTCTCTAGTTCCTCTATTCGATATGTTATTCGTGCTTTCTTAGGTACATAAATTAATTTCATGCCTTTTAATTTTTTTTCCACTTTTCTATTATGTTGGCGCTTTCCTATTCATGAAATTCTCGAGTGTTTCCCTAGTCTTTTTTTTTTAATAAACTATTTTTTCTTGCGATATTTGGACCGCACATGTAATTTGGTATGAACCATACATTGATTCCAGTAAGTATTCGTCTCCCCTTGAATATTTCCTTTACTCGATGTTATCGCAGTGTTTTTACGGAAGTATTTCTTAATAACGCTGCTACGCCTGATTTACTTCACTGATAGTATTTTTAGCTATTACTACTGCATTAAAGTTTTCTTTGATTTATCGGATTAACATTTTATCCAGAGTTGTATTGTAGTTGTATAACGTAGTTCTTTGTTATTTCATTTAACTTCTCTATTTTATCGATTTATTCCATACATGTCCAATGATATGACATGGAGATTTTGTCCCTCCGATGTATCATTGAAAATAGTAGTTTTCAGTCTACAGTTTTTATTTGTTTTAGTTTTAGTATTTACTCTTTGACTCATTTGTGTATTCAGTACTCTCATTTTTTGGTATAGTTCGTTATTTCCTTTCAATTTTTATTTTGATTTTATTTTCGTGTGTTGTGGATAGGTCTAGTTGTCTTTGCAATTGGGATCCTAATTGCTCTTTTGTTACATTCTCTTTACTTACGCGGAGTCGGGATTCTGGATAATGATATTTCCTTGGTTTGGGGGGGGGGGGTCTTTCGACTATTTTATTTAATTTGTCTTTGGGTGACAATTTTGAGCACGTGATATTCAGTTTCTTCTTTTTGTGAGGGTTTGCGATTCGAGACTTTAGAGGTATTCACTCGCCTCCTACAACCTGTCAGAAGTTTGTCTCCCCCATTATCAGGTGAGTGGATTTTTCTCTGTCCATTCAGCTTCCTTTTTCTCTTTTTTGTTATCTTGCTCAGAGTAGGGCGTGTGAGTCTCTTCACCTTCAACTAACTCACCTAAGTTCGGCTCCACCAGGATGTAATAGTGCCCATTATCTTGTTCAATCAAACTTTATAGTTTTTTTTAATTTTGTTTGATTTTACTTTTTCCTCCTCCATGTATGTGGAAAGGGCTTTCATTTTTCCTGTCGACATCCTCCCATTTAGATATATCCTTGTTTCTAATGTGTTGATCACTACGACTTTTATTTAGTTAGTTTTATTTTCTTACTTTATATTTTGTCAAAGGATGTCCCCATTTCTTGTTCATGTTGTTCCTGTTGTGGCATTTGTAGATTTGGTGCTTTGCTGCTTATGTATTTGCTGCTTATGTATTAGCCACATCTGATTTGAGGATATGATCTTTGCAATCTCGTAACACATGCCTGGTATGTTGGCACGTGGTCCACGACATGTAAATAATGCATCTGCCGTGCCAGGTTTTTCAGCAGGAAAGCCATGACGTAACAGAAGAAAGGAGAACTGTGTAGCATCGTCAGCAGTCATTTGACAATCCTCGCAGCAATATGGATGGTGAGATTGCCACGGAATGGAGCTATTTTCTTCTTTTCAGCAAATAGCTTCAGATCGTTTCTTCTACATTTATATTTAGTCCGTTCATTTAGATTTGTAATGGGAGTCCGGTAAATGGACGTCGATCATTTTGCTTTTCACTGTTCATTTTATCTCCTTATCTCTATATCATTAATGATCACTCTGTTTGCATGTTGTGCTTCGATAACATTGTCCGGTCTAGATCGCTCTGCATAAGCCAACTTTGGCAATCCGAGAGGTTTCCTGTGGGCGAAGATAAATCTAACCTTGCCCAAACTCGTTATCTTGTTTCGGAAGTATGCTCCAACGTTGTTTGCATTTGTTGGGGTTTTTTTGGAGGGGGGGATGGGCACCTTTTTTCCTTCCACACTGGTTATGTGGAATAAAAGTAGAAAATGATGACCAAGGTTGGGAAACTGAAGATGAAATGATCATAGTTAACATAAAGATATAAACTAATACAATTTCCCACGATATGAGATACCCTTCGGAAAATTGAGAAGAAAAAAAACCCACTCTATGAAAGCATGTACTGTAAAAGAAATTTCCAAGATTTTACATGAAGTCAGGAATTGTTGATAAGATGATTGCACAACGTTTTGTGGTCTAAGTTATTATTCAAGCTGTGAGGTTAACGGGGGTGGGGAGGGGCGTAGATTGTGAGATATCCTTCTTGCAACCCTTGGTCGTACTAGTTTGTTTTGTATGCATTGTACAAATTGAGAGACTGTTGAAAATGTAAGTTCATTCTATCCATTGATCAATAAATAACTAATTATGTTTGACTATTTATATTTATATGTAGTAGGAAATATTACGATAATACTTAGAAATTTTTAAAAAAATTTATTTTATTTTCTATATAGTCATCCATCAATTGCGCATAATTGAAATATGGCATTTCCTACATGTATGTCTTAAGATTTTTTATGCATCTTTGATTGATAATCTTGTCACTCAGTACTTGCCACAAAAATAACCAGACTGAACTGAGAGTCAGTCTGTGTTTTACTGATATTTGTCTATCCTAAAAACGTATTCAAAATTGTATCCATTTATGTTTGACCCTTTCAATGTAACATGCGCGCAATGGATTCAGTGACGTACAAAACAGAGTTATTAATGAAGACAAGCTCGAATGGTTTTTAATTTGGACTTGGTGTGTAAATACTCTAAAAATGCATCCGTCAACTTCAACCTCAAAAAAGTAAGTGGTGCATTTTTTTCCATTTATATATTACTTTATTTTAGTAGTAGTAGTAGTAGTAGTAGTAGTAGTAGTAGTAGTAGTAGTAGTATTTATTATTATTCCAAACATACGTCCGTCAACTTCAGCTACAAAATTTAAGTGGTGCATTTTTTTCCATTATTTGTATTACTTGTATGCTTATGTATTCACTTTTCTAGGTTGATATGTCCGTTATAAATGTCATATGACGAATGAACCTATTCGATGTACAGTAGTAGTAAGAAGGAAGCAACAGCGCATGATAGTAAGACGGGCATGTCAGCAGAATCCCTCAGAGGCATTCAAATCGAAGTTACACCAATGCATATTCCATGCAAAGTAACTTGCAAATTAAGGAGGGTGGTGTGGGCAAACTTTGTGAAGTATTTTATTCTATATTATGCCGAAAGTCCAAAAGAGGGAAGAATAGATAAATGAAACAGTATGTTTCTTTCGTTCTTTTGAAGCTTCCAATAATTTGTATTCGCATACAGGTAATGAAAAAGTCTGCATTTAAAGAACGCCATAAAGAAAATGGGTAAAAACAGTTAACAAAATTTGAGATAATCCATAATCTGCGTGTATTTTTCTATAAATGCAGACGAATGATCCGTTTTCCCTTATATCAGGTACTTCTTAAAATGATGAACGTATCGTACAGTGTAGTTATAACGGACTGCTGATGTTCATGAACACTTCCGCTACTATATGCATAAGCATTTAATTAATACTGTTTTTAAGGTCTGATACATGCGTTTGAATAATACTATTTTAACGTCGGTTCCATTTAGCTCCCATACTCTAATTTTGGACGAAAAACAGCTTTGTATAGATATTATTTAAGTTTACTGCTTTAATATCGTTATTTCGTATATAAAGCAAAGAGTTTGATTTATTTGAGGGTTATATGTTCTTTTCTAATTTTAATTAATAGGCTGAGAATTCCATCAAAGAATGCTAGTTAGGATCACGCTTAGAAATTTGACACATGACATTGAACACCTGTCAATGGCGGCTGTAATGAGACTGTTTACGCGTTCTGCAGCATATACTATGCACGACCTGATCATTAACTAATTGTCTATTGAGATCATTAACTGTATTGACGTGCTCATGTGCAGTTCAGGAATTGCGGATTGGCTCCAAAAATCCACACATGGTAGTGCAAGAACGTTGAAACTGTTGTTCGCCCTATAAAAAATTGAAGAAGTACACCTGTTACTTCACGGGGATACTAAGATCTTAGTTTTCTTCTTTTCTTTGTTAGTCTGAATGGGTAGAGAGGGCAGGCATGACATATTGTATATATTAGCAATGTTTATTTTTAAATTCTTTTGTAGAACTTCACATTGATGAGTAAATTAAATATCTAGACCAGGTTTGTTTTCTTTCTCAAAATGAAGATCGGAGCACGTTTTTGTCTCGTGGTTATGCGAATGATGATCCAAGTACGCTTTTGTTTGATGGCTACGCACTGATAATCAAGGGACGCTTTCTTCTCATACCTATGCCAATGTCGATCCAAGTACGCTTTTGTCTCATTGCTATCCCACTGATGATCCAAGTACGCTTTTGTCTCATAGCTATCACAATGCTGATTCTAGCTCAATTTCGTTTCATGGCTATGACATTGATGATACAAGCACGATTTGGTCTTAAATCCATGCCACTGACAATTCAAGCACGCTTTAGTCTCATAGCTATGCCATTGATGATCCAAGCTCGATTTGTTTCATGGCTATGCCATCGATGATCCAAGGACGATTTGATCTCAAATCCTTGGCAATGACGATTCAATCACGCTTTTGTCTCATTGCTATGTCATTGATGATCCAAGCACGATTTTGTTTCATGGCTATGACATTGATGATACAAGCACGTTTTTGTCTCATAGCTATGACAATGGTGATTTAAGCTCGATTTCGTTTAATGGATATGACATTGATGATTCAAGCATGCTTTTGTCTCAAATCCATGCCACAAATGATTCAAGCACGCTTTTATCTCATAGCTATGTCACTGATGATCCAAGCATGCTTTTATCTCAAATCCATGCCACTGATGATTCAACCACGCTTTTGTCTCATAGCTATGTCACTGATGATTCAAGCACGCCTTTGTCTCAAATCCATGCCACTGATGATTTATGCACGCGTTTATTACATAGCTATGCCACTGATGATCCATGCACGATTTCATTTCATGGCTATGCCATTGATGATCCAAGCACGATTTTGTGTCATATCTATGACATTCATGAAACAAGCACGCTTTGTCTCTGCCACAAACACGCTTTTGTCTCAAATCCATGCCACGGATGATCTAAGCACGTTTTTGTCTCATAGCTATAACAATGGTGATTCAAGCACGCTTTTGTCTTATAGCTATTATATTCAAGCAGTTTCGTCTCAAATCCATGTCATTAATGATTCACGCACTTTTGCTGTCTCGATGCTACGACACTGATGATTAACCCTGCGAAAAAAATGAAGTAAATCATATTATCGAAATGGGCCATAGAGCCAGCATATTCGGCTTTCATGTTTGCATTGAGGAGCCTCTGCCTTCGGGAGTGAAAGGAAGTGTACATACAGTATTGGAAACTGTCCGAATAGCTAATCTTTTTAAAATCTTATCCTTGCCATAACCTTCGTTAAAATGAATATTAAAATGGCAAGGTACTTACAGTTACTGTCAGTAGGCTTACGAAATAAGCAAATACAATAAGTTAATTAAGTTATTATCTAAAACCGTAATTACATTTTGTCTGTTTGGTTGTTTTGTTTGGAGGCTTTTCTGTGAGATGCTGGAATAGTCTAGTTGTTTATATTGTCATGAACTTGCTATCTGTTTGTAGGCGATATACTGGGTCGTCGTATGGTTTGGAAGACTGACAGACATTTATAAAATGGAAGGAAATAGTCCAAAACATTAATTTCTGTTGAGAGTGCAATTCTTTGATTCTGTATATTTATTGATTGTTTTGATTTTCTTGCTACATTCTACTAAATTCTACATTTTTCACTTTTCAATTTTTCAAGGTTCTTCTTTTCAATTAATTACTATATTTAATCTACCTTCCACACACGTATGGAGATAATGATTTTAACTACTACATTGTCATATGTGGTAACTTGACTATTTCATTTACTACATGGGCTTTTATGAATAATGCTACACGGATCCTAACGATAAATGGCGAACGTGTTGGCACGTTACACAAGCAACGCAGTGAAGAAAAGAACCTTTTTGCTTTAATTTAGACATTTTGTACTTAATTTCCTACTTAGAAAATACCCTATGAATTGTTGGTGCGAAGCTGTGTTATTTGCGCCGGACTAGAGGCACAAGGCTAAGAGGAAAACCAAATAACGCGTAACACCTTCTTTTCAAGACCGATGCACAAGTTAATTTTATTTTTTAATATATTAGCATGAATACCTGCGTGAAGTGAATTTGTGATATATTCCATACAAAAAAAGAGAGATTGAGATCATACCACAGAACACTGGCTTCGCATTGTAGACTTTGAATCATAAGGCTGCTTAATTTTATGATTCTGCTTTAGATGTTACACATGTGAGGTGCGCTTGGATTTAAAAAAAAATAATCACCGATTCATGAATTAAGATCTCACTGGACAGTTTTTTTGGCAAATTTTTGTCCGACGATGACCTATTGCAGAAAAATGATAATATTGCATTAAAGTAACAAATAAAAGCTAATGATTTTGTTGAATGGATGCTTGTACGATTCTGACTGAGGTATTAAAGTTAATTCCTTATGCAACTAGTGGCTTTTATACTGAACCAACACTGCCCCAAGCCCTCTTTTTACATTCATTTTTTTTATAGGAAAGAACTATTTTGAGTATTCTCCTGTGACAAGACAGCTAAAATAATCAGAATGTGCCTTATACTTGAATAAAGTTCACTAGTACTGTAACAAATTAGCATACTTTTCATCACCCCTGAACCATCTAGATTTTTAGATATTTCCCTCTCGAGCAGACGCATGTAAATACGTATGTCAAGTCGGCTGCTCATTTGAAGCTTAAGTTACGCATTTGATCTCCAATGCAAGTCTAACTCAGGCAGTCACCAACAAGTCAACCCATTTCCAAGCCAAACTCAAAGTAAATCTAAACCACATTCCAGATTTAGCTTATATGTGAACTGAAAAATGCTAGGATTGTGATAATTAGGCTCATGTCTTCTACCTTAAATATTAGGGAGGTGTCAAAATACGAAACTATCCAGTGAGACCTTAAAACAATGTCATTTTTGGTAAAGAAAATAAGTTGTTGATTTTTTTTTTACTTTACGAGTAACAAGAAAAAGACTCCTATACATCGAAAACCTACACCACTGATGAAGACGACAAACAAATGATGCACACTGGAGTTTAGAATCTGCAAAGAAAAAGTCAAAATTACCTATTCAAATCAAGGACGACCACCCGCAATGTAGGGAAGGTGGAGGGGATTTTCAAGAAGGGAGCCAATAGCTCAAGTTGTATTATGCCCGGATGGGGAACAAATTTCTGATGGGTCTTTGGGGGGAAGCGGGGGGGCAAATCTGAAGTTTTCATTAATTGGAATGCGTGATTTTTTTTTTAAAACAACACGATTTAATTAAAATTCCTATCCCGTCAAAGGGGAATTTTCAAGGTATGTTTTCTTATGTGGATTTCGACTGCACAACTATCTGTTTTACTCCAAGGTAATTCAGGCGAAAACCATGTCACACTCATGAAGATTGATTATTAGAATTCATCAACAATATTCAAAAATTGTATGTCATGTTTTATAAGTGTCGGACAATCGTTCAAAAAATCAGCTTTATTTCATGAAAAGGCATGCCCCTTTCAACAAGAAACAGTTTTATCTCGGTTATCCATACTAACCTTTTGAGCTCATCAGTGTGCCAAAAAAACAATGGGATGAAATGACCGTCACTGATGATTCATGCATTATTCATAAGTATAACGACATATTTAACAAGTAACGTATCGCCATTTTATACATACACATACATGACCGTTTTCTAAACTTGTACAGCTACTTTTGTTAATCTTCCAGAACTTTTAAAGTTTAGAATATGTCATTAATGTAAATAGTTGTTTTCATGACTATAGCCACAATCAATCACCATCCACCTTTGCTAGCAAAGGGCAGTTGATCCACTTGAAAGTGGAACGAATGAAAAGACGAACATTGGCTTACGAGGATGATCGTTATTGAGGCGCATGCTACTCACAACTAACACTTTTCGACATACTTCTTTCCTTAGAGTACTGGAACCAATACCTGGCACTTGACATAAGTCCTACCTGACAAAAGGTTGAAGAACAAAGAGAAGTTTCCATCCGGGCAGCACGGCACCTTCGGATATTTCAAGTGAGACCGACTATTGACCAAATGAATCACATTTATAGCTTACAAAGGTTAAGGTCAAAAACATATGCAATGTCCTAATTCTCAGACATGAAATGGTGAAAATATTTATGTAGGCAGCTAAAGACCATGTATGAACGACTATATCATAAACTGAAATGTGCGTGCAGCATAGTGGCCCATTATTATTATCTGTTACACACTTCGACCCTGATAGAATACAATGAGGTGTCATTTATTTGCCTAACAAACGGTCCCAATTTTTTAAAAGATGTGTGCTTATAAGAGATTGGCATTATCTTTGAAAAAAAAAACTCTTCTTAATTTGTTTTAAATAAGACGTTTTCAAATATTCAAAGAAATGTTTCAACAATTAGAAAATCATATATACTGTAAAAAAAATAATTAGCATTTTTCTGATATTAACGTAATCTTTAACCTGAAGTGATGTACACCTAGACATGTCAGTATTAGGAAACGAAATCTGTCCCCATGTCAATATTAGGAAACGAAATCAGTTTCCATGTCAATATTAGGAAACGATATCAGTTTCCATGTCTTTATTAGGAAACGAAATCAGTCTCCATGTCAATATTAGGAAACGATATCAGTTTCCATGTCTTTATTAGGAAACGAAATCAGTCTCCATGTCAATATTAGGAAATTAAATCAGTTTAATTTAATGACTGCTACCTAATCTTAATATATTTAAAAACCTACTTAAAATATCGTATATGATAAACAGCGCGACGGTTAATAACTGATCATTCGTAAGACAATTCGTTATGTTCCTATTGCGTTCGAGGAGATATTTTCGATTTGCAAGCATTTAATATCAGTATCATCATCCGAGGACTAATCAGTGAAGTTTTGGTTTTTGAAGGTTTTGAAGGTTTGGCCTTTCCATGCATTTTAAGCACGACGAGTCTTTTCTGAATGTACCAACTCGACAGAGGAGAGCATTTTATACACTCATTAGGTGTATTCAAGATTATATATTTCTACATATCGTGACCGGAGCGGTGGCCTAGTGGTTGGAGCGTCCGCCATAGACGCGGGAGGTCGTGGGTTCGATCCCTGGCTGAGTCCTTCCAAAGACTTACAAAAAATCAGCACTTGTTCACGCGCTAGAAAAAAAGATTAATACGATAATGGGATTTTGATATCGTCTCACTAAATTTCGGTTCAAAGGCCCAAGCCACTTCATGCTTTCCCGTGACTTATCCCCACTGAGGATTTTTTTAGCCCACGCGAGTCCACGTGGAAGCATTACCTGTCATCGGTTTCGTTTTGAGAAATGCATTGCTGTGAGCTGGCATCAGGTCGATATACACAGGCAATACATAAGTGACTCTATTAGAGAACTGTATGATATACTATGTAATGCCAGTATAAACCACACAGTTTGATTCATAAATTATTATGAAAGAATTCCCGTCTCACACTAATGCAGGAATTAAATTAGCAGATGCATTGTATGTTCAGAGCGTCACAGATAAGATTTAGCTTGAATGCATTCTATCGATTTGTCAAAACGGTCCAAAAGATAGTATACAATTTTTCTAAGACGTACACTGAGCATCTTAATACATTAACCAATTTAGGAATTGAAATGGAGTGAACACGACGTAAACGTGGGGAGAATATACTATAACACCAAAAAATCATTGCATGATATTCTACAAGAAAACGTGAAACCGCTGATGTTCACAGAGCCACCCAGTGAAGACAGCACAGACAGTGAAACATCCAGCGAGGACATTAAAGATATTTTGTTTGTTTGTTTGATTATGATTTTTAACGTAGCTTTAACAATTTTTCAGTCATATCGCTACGATGTCTGCAGTGAGGCAGTTTATAGTGATGTCTAGCACTGAGACATCATGCCGCAGACATGTAGCATGATGTCCCACCCAGTCACATTATCCTGACACCAGGCCGACCAGTCCTAACACTAACCTCTTAATGCTGAGCGTCAAGCGAGGTAGCTGTTAGTACCATTTTTGTAAGTCTTTGGTATGACTCGGCCGGGGATCGAACCGACGACCTCCCGCTTCCGGGGCGGACGCTCTAACCACTAGGCCACCGGAGCGGTTCATTAAAGATATTGAAACGACCAGCGAAGGCATCGAGGCTTACCACAATTAGAGAAATGCCTTTAGTATTAATGTAATGATTGCATTCATCTTAACCTACCTTGAGAAGAAATACGAAAACGTTCACAAGACGCAAAAGGGACGGCTGACTTTCTGTGATGAAGAGTGTGGAATAAGGATTCGAAGCGGTGTGAGAAAGGCAGAATATTCAATTATTATGTCTCTTTGATGAGCCACGACCGGTTTTGAGACCGCTTTCTCCATGATTTGGATTTTTAACGTAGTTTTAACAATTTCAGTTATATCGCTATGATGTATGCTGTGTGACAGTTTACAGTGATGTCTAGCATTAGGGCATCAAGCCGCAGACATGTATCATGATGTTACACATAGTCACATTATAATGACACCAGGCTGACCGGTCCTAATACTTAGCTCTTAATGCTGAGTTGCTAGCGAGGCAGCTGTTAGTACCAATTTTATAAGAAATTTGGTATGAAGATGGTTTGTGTTGTGTTTAATGTTTATCAGTATCTGTATTGTCATGAACGATATATCAGTATTAATGTAGCTTGATCAAGGAATCAATTAAAGATCTAACTTAATCTCATAGACACTTATTTCACAAATTTTCGTCATCCCACCCCTCTTTTATATATAAGAGATGGTATTTTTGGCCTTGTATCTTTTGCAAATGAAGTGAAAAGTATCAAGGAAATGACGTGTGTTACATGACGCGGTCGGAATGTTCAATATTGGACCAACTATCGTCATACTCACCTAATGGTGGAATAAGAATGCTATTTTAAAGCTGAGGGTCATGTACAACGAGATATCTAAATCGATGTTAAATTATAATCAAGGAATTTATTGCAACCAGAATATTTTAGATGACATGGTGTGAAGTGTGCAATATATGCAAAATAATCGTTACCCTCACCCCCTCGAAAAAGCGGGGTGATATTTTCATCTTAATCTTTGGCTATATATAGACTGTCATACATCACCTCATATCGATTTTGACGAACAATCTATCAAGAAATCGATTGGAGAAGGAATCTTTGAGATGACACGATGTTAAATATCAAAATATCATGTGTACCGTTTTCTTTCTTTTTCGCGTACTAGTAAAAATATTTGTAAAAATAATTATATGGTGGGTATAACGACTGCTATAATTCAACTCAAAAGTATTAGTAAAGTTCATATTGTGTAATTAAAAAAGAGAATATTAAAAGAATACATATGCCACGTTTAGATTAACTTGATCTCTCCAAGTGAGGCCATTTGTTCTGATCACGTGACAGTATAGCGTCAGCGTTCGCCTGACTCAGGGAGCATACTAAGCTGGGAACCAGGCTACTTATTAATGCAGAAATTTCCCCATTGTTGACTGCTAATGATTGTGATTATGTCCACCACCACCACCACCGTATCAAATAGCCTCCTTAGATTCTTCTTTCTTGAGCACTCCATGACTCTGCACGAGACGAAACTGTAGCACGACACAAACTCAGCCGAAGTTTTCAGATGAACACGCAAAACAAAACCAACCAATATTTCACACTAATACAATAAATTTCACCAAAATATCACCAATATGTCTATAACTAACTCTATAAATCAGTCTCAACTCATCCCCTACACATGGCTTTATAGTAGACACACCATAGATTTCACTGTAGCAAAACATACATATCCATGTATATATGTATACATTCAAAAACCTTGTTACGCAATATCTAATTTTAAATTCACGATAAGTGATAGTCGTAACATCCAAGAACGGAAGGAACGGCCCATCTCTAAAGTATGTATCGTCTTGTATATCTTACAGGATCCGTTTTTGATTTTCATATAATTACCGCTTTTATTCCCTTGAACCACGCTTTTGTTCAAACGAATACATTTTCCCGCAAAGCAGGTTGTAACTATACATTCTTATTGACAGTTTTGTAAGTAAATAATGTAGCATGTTTCACTTGTTAATTCTTTATATTGTAATTTTTCCTTACCACACTCACCCACCCTATGAAACCTGTACGTGTGTGTGTGTGTGTGTGTGTGTGTGTATATATATATATATATATATATATATATATATATATATATATATATATATATATATATATATATATATATATATATATATATATATATATATATATATATATATATGATGCCAGCGGAACTGTAGTTCACATCTAATTTTCATTTGTGGCCACGTCACCAATTCCTAACTGAAACCGCTCCGGTGGCCTAGTGGTTAGAGCGTTCGCCGCGGAAAGCGGGAGGTCGTCGGTTCGATCCCCGGCCGAGTCATACCAAAGACTTACAAAAATGGTACTAACAGCTGCCTCGCTTGACGCTCAGCATTAAGAGGTTAGTGTTAGGACTGGTCGGCCTGGTGTCAGGATAATATGACTGGGTGGGACATCATGCTACATGTCTGCGGCATGATGCCTCAGTGCTAGACATCACTATAAACTGCCTCACAGCAGACATCGTAGCGATATGACTGAAAAATTGTTAAAGCTACGTTAAAAATCCTAATAAAACAAACAAACAAAATCCTAACTGAAAACGTGACATTTATTTCTGCATTCCTTGTTAATTATACTATCATAATTTTTTTAAAACTGATATATGCTTCATGTATTTTAACATTTTAGTACCAAAGAATTACAAACTTAGTCATGGTTAAGAAGAATTGTGAAATTATGGGATAAGACATGTGGCCGTTCCATTTCCAGTTATTACTATGCTATTTTATGTTTGTTTTCAAAATCGACTGTGGATTTACCACCATGCCATAAGCTTAGTTACTGCGCGGCAGACTGAACGCTTTTTGCTTTCACTTCAAATTATGCAGAAATGAAATTATGTTTATTTAGTTTTGTTGTTACTGCTGTTGTTGTGTTGTTTTTAAATATAAGGTAATCTGTAAGTTATTCTGTCTCGTTATTCCATTCCTCACACTTTGTTGTCTGCATGAAATTCCATATTCGATGAGAAAACGGCAAAATAATTGCACCTGTCTTATCTTCTACGATTCCAAATAAACTTATCCAACTGATGGTTTTATCCTATTTTTTATACAGTTAATCTGTACCCGTCTGAATGAAAATAGTCGAAATTTGGTACATTCCATGTCTTCGTTCTATTAAAAGAATTTTCCTACAAATACACTGCGTGTAGATTTAAATGTCTCAATTTGACTTTCAGTGAAACAAAATATAAAAAAGTCTGAAGAATTGAACTATTAAAACTTCGTCTCAAACAACAGATGCATGTTTAAAATTTAAGACCTGGTATTCGCTGAGTTCAGTGTCGCATTTAAACTCCGTGCTAGATACATGGCAGAAGCGGAAACCTAATATGATTTATTTTGGAAATGCTGCTGTCAAAATTCATAACTAAAACTTACCTAACAGTGACTATACTGTTATATGTCGCATAGACATTAGTAACACAAAATTGTTAGGGACTATAAAATGTACACTATGTACTAGTATTTTTTGAAGTAGGAGATGTTAAAGAAAATTCTACAACTTAAATATTTGACTCAATTGCAGAGGTGGCTAACACATTATTGGAATAAGGGTGCCCACTAGTACAACTGGGCTGAATTTGAAACAGGTACTGACGTCGGATGAACCGGACCATACCCTCCTCTCCCTCCTTTTCTTCGGGGATTACAGGTAACTACAGCAGACACAGGCGATATGAGAAAACTATTTTTCTCTCGCTTTTCTTTTCTGCCATTGCAGCTTGGTAGGCAACTCCAAAATGGATGATTGGGTGGGTGTGTGTAGGCTCTATTCCTACCCACCAAAACGGCCTTACAATCACACAGTGACAGTTCAATAACTGTCCCGATGTGACGGCCAAACTAAACAGTGTTCTTATGAACACATAAATGCCTGCAGGGTGCGCGGCACAATTCCCACCCTCAGGACAAATTAAATAACTGATTTTTGGCAGATAAAATAGTGATATAAGAGCCTACGGGACGGATCACTTTAAGCAAATCTTCATCATCATCATCATCGCTGGGGCGCCAATTTTATAGTTCGTCCCCGGGCGCAAAATACCATCGCTACGCCTCTGACCCTCCCCCCTAAAATGTTGATAGATGCGGGCTCTTCCTGTGGGTGGGTGCATGCACAAGATTCTGTGTCACTCATTATACAATCAAATATTGAAAACCTGGGCTCGAACCCTAAACTTTACATCTAAAAGTCTGTGATCGTGCCCCTCAGTAATTTCGAGCCTAAACACAGCTAGTTACTATTAAAAAAAAAAATTTGAAATTATTATTAGTACCCAAAGTACTATAATTTTGTACAGTTCATTTGTACAGTTCATTTGTACAAGATTCAAAATATCACTAGGTATTACATGTACCATAAGTGTACATGTACTTGATATGCATCCAATAAATTCAAAGTCAAGGTAACATACGGATGTCTCATAAACCGCTCAAGGGCAGGAGGTATACATGTGTGAAACAATAACATCAGACTGGATTAGTAACGACGCCTTCGTTATGACCTCGAACCTACTGACACTAAGTACAAAGAAGTTATTTATAAGTAAGTGCTATGATCGAAAAACGTGTGTATATTTATATTCACACACGTGTGTGTGAGTGTGTGTGTGTGTGTATATATATATATATATATATATATATATATATATATATATATATATATATATATATATATATATATATATATATATATATTATATATATATATATGTATATATGTATTGACAGTTTGACATGTGCAAACAGATCGATCGATTGGACACGTTGATAATACCATACACAACCTTAATAATGAACAAGATATTAGATATTTTTGGGAGTAATGATAAGAAGGTAAAACAACCTATATAATAAAATGACATAAACGAACACACGTTTTTTTTTTTTTTCGATTTATATTGATAAACTGGTTTATAGGCAAAATTAGTTTGCTAGTTTGATTCCTTTTTCCCTTGTTACCCTCATGCGTCCTTGACACGTTTGTATCTGCCTTGACAGAACATACGGCCCAGTTACGCTTCCCTCCGGAAAAGCACAGCGATCCGCGACCAAGTAACCCACTTCTAAAAATAGAATTTCTCAATTCGCTGCACAACAGCGTGAAGAAGACGCTCGTGAACTAACCTCAATGTATAATCCGAGTTAATATGGCTGTCTAATTGATTATGTATTTATTTTATATTCATGTTATTGCTAAAAACATTATCAGTGTGACAGTTCTAACACGTGTACTTGAACAAAATAAACTGATTTTATATTAGAAAGCAAGAATTAATAGACGTTGACTAGGAAGCAATCAATGTGGGTAAGGGGCGCAAGAGAGGGAATAATTACAACTCATATTGGTGGAATTTTTGCAACGTAATTAACAATTTTCTTGTTACCATTATATGGATTTCGTCATTTGATTATGTGAATTACTCGGTGTTTTCCGCAAGACGCATTACAATCATGAAATAAAGTTACTGAAGACTTGTATGGTTTATTATCAATTTATATTAACACTGGAAATATCGTTGGAATTATTAATGGTTTAATTTCCTTTTAAAACCATCTCATGTTACTGTTTCAAGTTTTACCATCACTCGATGTATACGATATAACTACTATCAGGTCTAAAAACTTGCCTAAATCTGAGTTACCATCCTCGACACCTACCTGAAAGACCAGAATAATTATGATATGTTATGAATTTTAGTGATTGTTACCGCTACAGATAATATAGACTTGGGACAAGAATACCCATTGAGCACGTGCTTAGGGCACCAGCGCAGCAAGGGCGTCAGAAGAAAATCAAATTAACTGATTACAATTGAATGAATTAAATATGACCATTTCGATCTGCACGTTGGAGTATTTTGATCTGGAATGATGACAACGGTATTTTCACAACTGTTTAGCTTTTAATATTTTTTTCTTTCTTTCTTAATCTTTCACAATTTGTAGGGGTAGGGGTACCGTAATACTTTCAGTGCTTTGCGCCCTGGAAGGCCTTAATCCGGCTCTGCACAGACTGCATTTGGTAAAAGTGATTGGACACATCGCCGTAAAGCAGGGCTGCACAACATCAAGCTAGAGTCCCCTTGACACACTTTTAGTGCCCGTGTCCTTACTTTACGCACGTGTATTTATGCTTTGACAGAACAAGCAGTGCGACCAGGTTAGTTCCGATAAGAATAATTCTGGTTCATGTAAACGTTTCAGTTGTGCAAACCTATCATAAGGCAAGGAGTGATTTAAATGACCTACACGCCAAAATGTCAGGTCGCTATACGTAAATAATATATGTGTGTTGCATTATTTAAAGAGAAATACTTTAAATATACATTAAGAGCATACGATTCTCTGTGCTTTTATGGTGAGCTGACATTAGAGTCCATCCTGAAATAGCCAAGTATCAGGTCAGCTCTGCCATATAAGTTCTGCAAATTGTAAACAATATTTTAGTGCGCAAAATCGTACCCTAGCAAATTACTCGCCCACTCACATCCTCTAGTATCTATCACTTCGTTACTATTTTAATTTGATTACAAGACTTAAAGAGCAATCAAAACTAAACTGAGTTTAATTACGACAACTACTATGGTGTCATCCATTTAATTTGACATAAAACAAAATCTGTAAAAAAAAAAAAAAAAAACTACCTGTTCTGAGTCCGCCACAAGTAATCAGTTACGTCAGTTCACACTCGCTCTAAATCATACGTGAAATCTTCTCAATGAGGTGAAGGGAAAACCTAGTGTTTCTATAAACACGACAACAAATTAAACAATTCGTCAAATTTATATAAAAATTAATGTACAACTTCCAATGCATAACTCAACATCGTTATACTTCAAAATGCACATTATTATACGAATTTATTAGACAAAATTCATGCAAATACATAGAACTTGAACAAAGCGTTATATATATATATATATATATATATATATATATATATATATATATATATATATATATATATATATATATATATATATAATACGTATATTTGATTTAAATAATTTATTTATTTTTGTCAGATTCAAATTTGACATTTTGAATTAAAAATTAATTCATTGGGAAATTTCTAGAAATTTCCTCTACAAGTAAACAACAGATGTTAAAATCATTTTCTGACCTTGCTTCAGAGTGTAAACAAGCTTCTAAAATGATTGGCTGATTCCAAGGACATTAGAGCTTTTTTTTAAAAATGATTGGTTGATTCCAAGGACATCTTTCTAGATCATGATGTTTGCGTGATTTCTTGAACGTGAGATTATTCAGAGAGATTCTGAAAGGTCGTGACCAATTTCCTGTTTACGTAAAAACAGGTATTTAAATTATTGTTTGGGAGAGAACTGTTCAGTAGAAGTTGGGCTTTTATAATATTAAGTTGTGTCTTCCTTTTGAGTTATTTTTAATTACCTCGTACTGGAAATTGTGTCAATTCGTTTGGAGCAAGAGGAATTATTTTATTATTTATCTGGAAAAGAATATGTGCTCATAGATTTTCATTAACAAGAACTAAGTCAAGTGACATCGTCGTCCATATTGGATTACATCGTCAAGATTCGAACCGGGAACTATTGGGACATTTTATTATCAGGACTCTTGCAATTCCACTAGTGGATTATATTGTGAATTCTCTTTTGGATTAATGTTTGGACTTGATACTCTAAAACCGTAAGTTTATTTTCTTTTTCTTTTATGAAAATATTTTTACTTTATAAATTGTTTGTTATGTTTGTTAAATTTTACAAGCTTGTTATTTTCACATCTTTCTGTGTTGCTGCTTATTCGAGCCTAAGCACGTGACAATATATATATATATATATATATATATATATATATATATATATATATATATATATATATATATATATATATATATATATATCGCATCAACAAATAACATGGAATTGTCACACTACCTTTGCTGCAAACGTCGATCCAAACAGTCTATCTAATTGCTTGGACAACACTTTTTTACGAGAGAAATTTTTTATTTTATTATTACTCGGAGTCCGTACTGATTTTCTCTTTGTGCTCTTGCAGGAAAAGCTTAGACTGATTAAAATTCTCAATGAAGCGATATAAAATCTAGGTCATTTTGGGTGAAAAACACGCCCCTTATTTAACGTAACCAATTAGAATCAAATATCTCTGCCGCCCTTTTACTAGAGGCGCCAAAGTCGGGTTAGCTTGACCTGGTAGTTTGAGTAACAGAGTTTCTGCGATTTCTCAGTTTTGACAACTTTACCATGAAAATGAAGTTTACCGCGTCCTTAATAGTCTGTATGGCTGCTGTTCAAACAATTGCTTTAATTATGATAGCATCCCCCCCCCCCAGTGTGACGATTGATTCGCGTCCATTTTCTAGAAATCTAATTAATGGTTCTCTGGTTTCAGCTAATGGGTTCAAGATAGACTGCCAGAAATTTGCCCCGTCACAGTGTGTGTGTGTGTGTGTGTGTGTGTGTGTGTGTGTGTGTCGCATGTTAATTGTTTCGCTAATATTGTCCGTTTTCAAAAACAGTGTGACGTACTTAAATCATGCGTGAAAACAGTCTTACAGTCTTACAGTCTCCCTTTAGAAAGCAACGTTCGGTATTGCCTAAACGGCGAAGCTCCATCTTTACCTCCAGACAGTATCGGTCTAATCCATAATGATTTTGTCTCTTGAAATTGCATTTCTTTTAGGGGTTGGTGTTGTATTGTGGAGTGGTTGTCAGTTACCAAGCGGTCTTCCAAGATCGTAGTGACATTTGCATCTTGGGAATAATACTAAATAATGTTTGCTCACGTGTCACGGCTCTTGTTTGTCCTTATTCAGTACATACGAATGTGTCCCAGTCTTATTTTAAGAGCATTGTTCTGATCTTCTATATTGATCATCACACAAGAGTTAAATTTATGTATTATTGGTATTGATTTATATATAATTGTTTATTCTTTAGAACACAGGTGCCTTTATTGTTGCTTACAATTATCTTCAAATCGCATACTCGCGATCTACTTAACAATACATATGCTGCATTCAATTTTCATAGGTTGTTATTGTTCTAGTTCAGGGTTAACATAAGCATAAGTATACACTTGAGAAGTAGATCCATCTTTGCTAGCCCTGGTTCCGATAACCCTATATACATCTTGGAATATCGAGCAGCTAATTCTGTGCTTCGCCTCTGTGAATTTCATTGGATGCGGAAGCACGCTAACGCATCCAATCAAAATTAAGTTGTTAAAATTTGAACACTGTTCATACATGATCTAGACAAGGGAGTAAACAACTTCAATGGACTGATAAATAAGCACTCTTCCTGTTGTCCTTGCTTGCAGAAATACATTTCACTCCGATAGACCTGTAATAGCTTGTACCTATTGATACTTTCGATGTTAAAATTAAAAAGTATCCGTTTTAGGTCAATTGTCACCAATTTCGAACCCCGGCCGAGTCATACCTAAAGACTTACAAAAGTGGTACTAACACGCGCTCAGCATTAGGAGGTGAGTGTTATGACTGGTCGGCCAGGTGTCATGATAATGAGACTAGGGTGGGACATGATGCTAGATGTCTGCTGCATGATGCTCCAGTGCTAGACATCATTATAAACTGTCACACTGATGACATCGTAGACATATGACTGAATTTTTGTTAACGCTATGTTAAAAGTCCAAATCACACACACACACACACACACACACACACTAAAAAGAAACTGGTCTTCGGGTCGACTGTATCCCCTTCCCCTTTTATATACATGCTAACCTATCCAAATCATGTATTGTAATTAGGTCATTTTTAAATATTTGATAAACGTCTGATGAAATACCACCTACCTGAACCAGATGAATTCCCTCTATTAAGTTGGTTTATTGCTTTCTTTAGTTCATCTGCTGTTACCACGTCTTAGTTTTGTATATTCTCACACTATCTCTTGTGTTATGTTTTGTTTCGTTACAGTTCTCTATAAAATTCGTAGATTTCTTATCTGTGCGCGACCTTTTTTTTTTAAATATGACATTCTTTTGGGTTAACGATTTCGTGTTCTTTTCCTTCCCACTCCAGTTCCTCTATTTGATGAGTTTACTTGTACTCTCTTATATACATATATTTATCCGCATTTAATTTCATTCCTTTTAATTAAGGTTCTCCCTTCCTATAAGATCTTTGTCAGTCTGCATTTTTCTTTCTTCACCAGTTGATTCATTGATATTTAGTATTATATTGCTGGTTTATTTTCTATTCCGTTTCATTCATTGTGTTATAAAACAGCATTGTTTTGGTTTATTGTTGAAATTTCTCCTTTTAATCTTTTCCTCTCTTCTATTATGCTGGCGATTTCTGATTCGTTTGGTTTTTTAATAAACTATTTTTTATTGTGGTATTTGGACAGCACATGTAATTTAGTATGAACCATCCATTGATTCCAGTAAGTATTATTTATTCCATACATGTCCAAATGATATGACTTGGAGATTTTGTCCATCCGATGTATCATTGAAAATAGTAGTTTTCGGTCTATAGTTTTTATTTGTTTTAGTTCTATTATATATTTGCCTTGGGTTAACCCGTATTCTACAGAATTACTCTTTGACTCATTTGTGTATTCAGTACTATCGTTATGGTTTAATTCGTTATTTCCTTTTATATTTGATTTTATTTTCAATTGTTGTGGATATGTTTAGTTGTCTATGCAATTGGGATCTTAATTGCTCTGTTATTACGTTCTCTTTACTTACGCGGAGTCGTGATTCTGGACAATGATATTCCCTTCCCTTGGGGGTGCGGTCATTTTTGCTTATTTGATAAAAATTTTCTTTGAGTGACCATTATGAGCTCGTGGTATTCCGTTTCATCCTTTTGCGAGGGTTTAGGATTCGAGACAGCAGAGGTATTCACCCATTCTCTGCATCCCGTCCGACATTTTTCTCTCCCATTATCAAGTGAGTGGAATTTTACTCTGTCCATTTAGCATTTTTTTCTATCTCGGGGTAGGGTGTGTGAGTCTCTTCTCCTTATACTAACTCATCTAAGTTCGGTCCCACCAGGATTTAATAGCACGCATTATCTTGTTCAATCGAACATTTTTTAAAATTATATTTATTTTGTTTGATTTTACTTTTTTCCCTCCATGTATGTGGAAGGGGCTTTCATTTTTTTTCTATCGAGGATCCTCCCATTTAGATCTATCATTGTTTCTATTTTGTTGATCATTACTACTTTTATTTAGTTTTATTTTCTTACTTTATATTTCGTCAAAGGATTTCTTGTTCCTGTTATTCCTGTTGTGGCATTGGTAGATTTGGTGCTTTGCTGCTTATGTATTTGCTGCTTATGTATTTGCCACATCTGATTTGAGGATATAATAATAATAATAATAATAATAATAATAATAATAATAATAATAATAATAATAATAATAATAATAATGAGGACTTTGTATAGCGCATAATCTTTAAAAGCTCTAAGCGCTTCACACCATCAATGATGATATGACTACACTACAGACCAACAAACGACAAAAACAATGAAATTGGAAAACATAAAAACATGCTGAAAACATATAAGATACAAAACATGATTAGGTCGCTAAGTTTGTCCCTGAAGTCGAAACAGGTGAATCTTGAGAGCACTCTTAAAAGGGACCACTGTGTCTTTGTGTCTCATTTCAATGGGCAATTCGTTCCACGTCACCGAGCACTGGTATGCAAACGAACGTTGTCCATATGACTTTGTTTTCTCCTTGGGAACATTGAGTATACGATTATCAGAAGAAGAGCGTAAGGATCTAGCTGTTGTATACACATGGGTGAGGCTGGATAGGTATGTTGGACTGGAGTCTGTCGTTGAAATATAGCACAGAGAACAAATGTTGTGTTTGATTCTGTATCGAATTGATAGCCAGTGTAGGGTACAGAGCAGTGGTGAGGTGTACTCTGATCGAGGTACTCTAAAGATGATCCTGCAGCTGTGTTTTGAACTTTTTGAAGTTTCTGGAGTAAATATTGTAATGAACCAGACAGAATTGAGTTACAATAGTCCAGTCTTGAAAGTACTAATGAACATACGAGTGTTTTCGTGGCATCAGCTGAAAGATATTTACGAATGGAACTGATGCGTCTCAATTCAAGATATGCAGCCCTGCAGATGTTCATGACATGTTGTTGCAAAGTGAGAGTACTGTCTAGAGTAACACCTAGATTACGTACTGACTGTGAGAATTTAATGTTGGTGTTGCTGATATTTATTATCTGAGATAAAGGATGTGAATGAGAAAGTCTTTGTGTTGTGATCAGAATAACCTCAGTTTTATCATCATTAATCTGCAGTTTGTTACATGTCATCCATGATTTCACATCCGAAATGCACTTCTCTACTCCTTGGATGGTAGCATCAACTTCAGTTGGGTGGCTAGACGTGTATATTTGGGTGTCATCAGCGTACAATTGTTGCGACACTGGGTGATGATCTATAACACTTGAGAGCGGCTGAGTATACAGAATGAAGAGAACATGTCCAAGAACAGATCCCTGTGGAACACCACAACATACGTCAACTGGGCTGGAGTGTATTCCATTTGCAGATATAATTTGTGTCCTATTGACTAAGTAGGACTTGAACCACTGTAAGGCTATATTCTGAATGGCAAATACATGCTGTAGACGGTGAAGTAATATATCATGGTCTATTGTGTCAAATGCTGCAGATAAATCCAGGAGAGTGAGGACTGTAATCTTTCCACTATCCAAAGCAGAGAGAATGCCACTAAATACTTTCAGAAGAGTAGTTTCCGTACTGTGGCAAGGGCGATATGCAGACTGTACATTGCTAAAAAGACTGTTTTAAATTAAATGAGATACAAGTTGAGTTAGAACAACCTTTTCTAAGATTTTTTATATCAAAGGGAGATTGGAAACTGGGCGGTAGTTCTTTAAATCGTTATGGTCCAGTGTTGGTTTCTTCTGCAGTGGCTTTACAATGGCAGTTTTGAAAAATGATGGGAATTCCCCTGATGAGAGAGAGGTATTAATAATATCAGTTAGTGAAGGCAATATTGGTTCTAAGCACTCAAGCATCATTGATGTCGGGATTGGATCAAGTTCACAAGACTTTGGTGCACTTTTCATCACGATTGTCCGTACTAAATCTATAGAAACAGGTTCAAATGCTCCTAACAGTTGTCGCTGAAATTCTGCATCATACCTGTATGGTGACGAATCAGTTGAAATTGTGCTGTCAAGCGAATCTCTAATGATTTGAACTTTGTCATTGAAGAAATTTGAATATTGGTCTGGTTGGTCTAGTGGAGAGAAGGTCGTTGGAAGTAGTGTACATTTGTTCCTTGACATTAGTTTGTTAGTTATCTCGAAGAGCTCTTTGCAGCTGGAACTCTCCGTGATCTTAGTACTGTAGTGGGATGATTTGGCTAAATGGACTATGTTTGTGACGTTCTTCTTAGCGGCTTCGTAGATTTGTTTATGAATAGTGAGATATGATCTTTGCAATCTCGTAGCACGTGCCTGGTATGTTGGCACGTAGTCCAAGACTTGCAAATAATGCATCTTCCGTGCCAAGTTTTCAGCAGGAAACCCATGACGTAACAGAAAAAAGGAGAACTGTGTAGCATCGTCAGCAGTCATGGTGACAATCCTCGTAGCAATATGGATGGTGAGATTGCCACAGAATGGAACCATTTTCTTCTTTTTAACAAATAGCTTTAGATTGTTTTCGTATACATTTATATTCAGTAGGTTTATTTAGATATATAATGGGAGTCCGATAAATGGACGTCGATCATTTTGCTTTTCACTGTTCTTTTTATCTCCATTTTGTATGCCGGCTATGTCATTATTGACCACTCTATTTGAATGTTGTGCTTCGATAGCATCGGCCGGTCAAGAGCACCCTGCGTAAGCCAACTGTGGCAACTCGAGAAGTTTCCTGTTGGCGAGGATAAATCTAACCTTGCCCAAACTCGTTATCTTATTTTGCAGATATGCTCCAACTTTTTTATAGAAATTTTTTTTTAATTTTATTTTTTTGGAGGGGGCAAGGGTCTTTTTTCCTTCTACACTGGATATGTGGAGTATAAATACTCCAATTTAGGTAAAGTAGAAAATAATGACCAACTTTGGAAAACTGAAGATGAAAAGATCACAGTTAACATAAAGATATAAATAAATACCATTTTCTACGGTATGGGATACTCATAGGAAAGTTTGGAGAAAACTCTGTGAAAGCATGTACTGTAAAAGAAATTTCCAAGATTTTACAAGGAAGTCATGAATTGCTGATAAGATGATTGCACAACGTTTTTTGGTCTAACTTATATTATTCAAGCTGTGAGGTTGAGGGGGTGGGGTGGGGGGCGGTAGATCATGTGATATCCTTCTTGCCACACTTGGTCACACTAGTTTGCTTTGGAGGCATTGCACAGATTGAGAGACTGTTGAATATGTAAGCTCATTATATCCATTGGTCAACGAATAACTAATTCTTTTGGACTATTTATATTTATATGTAGTGGCAAATATTACCATATTACTAAGACATTTTTCAATTTTTTATTTTATTTTCTATATAGTCGACCATCAAATGCGCATAATTTTTCATATGATATTTCTTACATGTATGTCTAAAGATTTTGTATGTTGTTTTTAATCATATTCTTGTCACTCAGTTTTTACCACAAAACATAAACAGACTTAATTGAGTATCAGTCTGTGTTTTACTGATATTTGTCAAACCTAAAATCATATTCCAAATTGTATCCGTTTATGTTTTACCCTTTTAATGCAGCTTGTGTGCAATGTATTCAGTGACGTACATAACAGGGTTATAAATGAGGACAAGCACGAATGGTTTTTAATTCAGACTTAGTGTGTAAATACTCCAAAATTACATCCGTCAACTTCAGCTTCAAAAGTGCATTTTTTACATTTATTATTACTTTATTATTAATATATGTAGTAGTAGTAGTAGTAGTAGTAGTAGTAGTAGTAGTAGTAGTAGTAGTAGCAATTATTATTGTTCCCAAAATTTGCCCGTCAACTTCAGCTTCAGAAAAGTAAGTAGTGCATTTGTTTAATTTATTATTATTATTATTATTATTATTATTATTATTATTATTATTATTATTATTATTATAACAAAAACACGTCCATCAACTTCAGCTACAAAAAGTAAGTGGTGCTTTTTTCATTGTTTTTATTATTTTTGTGCTTATGTTTGCACATTTCTAGGTTGATATGTCCGTTATAAATGTCATATGACGAATGAACCTATTCGATGTACAGTAGTAGTAAGAAGGAAGCAACAGCGCATGATAGTAAGACGGGCATGTCAGCACAATCACTCAGAGGCATTCAAATCGCAGTTACACCAAATGTAACTTGCAAATTAAGGAGGGTGGTGTTGGCAAAATTTGTCAAGTACTTTATTTTATATTATGCCGAAAGTCCAAAAGAGGACAAAATAGACAGATGAAACAGTATGTTAGACTCGGAATAAAGCCTTTTAGACGCAACACATATGTTTATGTCTACAGTTTTGATTGATGCAAATATCAGCTGCAATCATTCAACACGAGAAGTTAATGGCTATCTATCTACGAGTTTAGACGTCTGGTAAATACTATCAGTTTGAACCGTAATGACGTGGATTTAGAATCGCTTTACCGAGCGATTGAGTGGAGGGGGGTATACTACTATCTTCTGTAACGTATTATATCGTAACCTTGTCTATTTCATTTACTTGATGACCAAATTTTCTTCACCAAATCACAAATCTGGCAGAGAGTATTTTTGAGAAAAGAAAGAAGAAAAGAAGGTAAAAAAAAGGATGCAAAACCAGCCTGAAGATTACACAGCAACCTCGACAAAAATAGAAAACAGCAATCTATTACTGTTTTACGAGCACCTTGCACGCATATTTCTCTTTCTTTTGAAGCTTCCAATAATTTGTATTCAATACAGGTAATGAAAACGTATGCATTTAAAGAACACTATAAAGAAAACGGGTTGAAACAGTTAACAAAATTCGAGGTAATCCATAATCTGTGTGTATTTGTAAATGCAACACGAATGATGATCCGCTTTCCCTTATATCAGGTACTTCTTTAAATGATGAACATATCGTACAGTGTAATTATATCGGACTGTTGATGTTCATGAACACTTCCGCTACTATATGCATAAGCATTTAATTAATACTGTTTTTAAGGTCTGACACATGCGTTTAATTAATACTGTTTTAACGTCGGTTCACGTGCGTTTAATTTCGCTGTCATAGTTTAATTTTGGACGAAGATAAACTATAGTTTTCTACTTCTATATCGTTATTTCGTGTATAAAGCAAAGGAGTTTGATTTATCTGTGGTTTTATGTTCTTTTTTTATTTAAAAAAATGTATTAATAGGCTGGGAATTTCATCAAAGAATGATGAATAGGATCACGCTTATATATTTGACACATGACATTGAACAGATGTCAATGGCGGCTGTAATGAGACTGTTTACGTGTTCTGCAGCACATACTATCTACGACTTGATCCCTAACTAGAAGTCTTTTGAGGTCATTAACTGTACTGACATGCCCGTGTGCAGCCCAGAAATTGTTGATAGGCTCAAAAAATAATCCACAAGTGGTAGTGCAAGAACGTTGAAATTCCTTTTCGCCCTATAAACGTTTGGTTTTGGGGTTTTTTTTGTGTGTGTTGTGTTATAGGGTTTAACGCCATTTTTCAGCACACGATAGACTATACATGGCGGCCAGTATTATTGCTGGAGGAAGAACCCGGGAAAACCCCCAAAAAGAACCACCAACCCACGAGAAGCTACTGGCAAGTTTTCTCACATAACTAAATTAGCCGAATCTTAGACTCGAACCCACGTAGAAAGAGGTGAGACGGCCCCTATAAACGTTTTACTTCACGAGGATACAAAGACCATAGTTTTCTTCTTTTCTTTGCTATTCTGACTGGTAGCAGACATGACATTGTATATATTGGCAATGATTTTATAAATTCTTTTGTAGAACTTCACATTGATGAGCAAATTAAATATCTAGACCACGTTTTTCTTCTCTCTCAAAATGATGATCGAAGCACGTTTTTGTCTCATGGTTATGCCAATGGTGATCCAAGTACGCTTTTGTTTGATTGTTATGCACTGATAATCAAAGGACGTTTTCATCACATACCTATGCCAATGACGATCAAAGCACGCTTTTTGTCTCATTGATATGCCACTAATGATCCAAGTACGCTTTTGTCTCATAGCTATTACAATGGTGACTCGAGCTCGATTTTCTTTCATGGTTGGGACATTGATGATACAAGCATGCTTATGTCTCATAACTATGCCACTGATTATGCAAGAACGTTTTTGTCTCAGATCCATGCCACAAATGATTCAAGCACACTTTTATCTCATAGCTATGTCATTAATGATCCAAGCCCGATATTGTCTCAAATCCATGCCACTGATGATTCATGCACGCTTTTATTTCAAAGCTAGGCCACTGATGCACCAAGCACGATATGTTTCATGGCTATGACATTGATGATACCAGCACGCTTGGTCTGTCCGAATAGCTGATCTGGTTAAAATGTTGTCCCTGCAATAAACTTCATTTATATGTACATGTATATTAAAATGGTAAGGTAACTACAGTTACTGTCTGTAGGCTTACGAACTAAGCAAATATAAAAGTTAATTGAGTCATTATCTAAAACTGTAATTATATTTTGTCTGTTTGTTTGATTGATTTGTTTTGGAGATTTTCCACAGTTACTGGCGTAGCGGATCCTGTGAGATGCTGCAATAGTCTAGTTGTCTATATTGTCCTAAACTTGCTATCGGTTTGTATGCGATACAATGGGTCGTCGTATGGTTTGGAAGACTGCCAACATTTATAAAATGGAAATAAATAGCCCAAAACATTCATTTCTGTTGAGAGTGCAATTCTTTGATTCTGTATATGTATCGTGTTGATTTGCTTACTATATTCTACAAAAATGCTACATTTTTCACTTTTCAACTTTTCAAGGTTCTTCATAAAATTAATTACTATATTTAGTCTACCTTCCGCACACGTATGAAAATAGTGTTTTTAATTACTACATTGTCATTTGTGGTAACCTGACTATTTCATTTCCTACACGAGGCTTAATGATTAATGCTACACGGATCTAAACGATAAATGGCGAACATGTTGGCACGTTACACAATCAACGCAGTGAATAAAAGAGCATTATTGCTTTTATTTTGACATATTGTACTTAATTTCCTACTATGAAAATACCTTATGAATTATTGGTGCGGACCTATGTTATTTGCGGCAGACTAGAGGTACGAGGCTAAGAGGGGGGAAAATAACGCGAAACACCTTCTTTTCAAGTCCGATGCACAAGTTAATTTTATTTTTTAATATATTAGCATGAATACCTGCGTGAAGTGAATTTGTGATATATTCCCTACCAAAAAAAAAAGAGATTGAGGTCACACCACAGAACACTGGCTTCCATTGAAGACTTTGAATCATAAAGCTGCTTAATTTTATGATTCTGTTTTAGATGTTACATTTGTGATGTGCACTTGGAAGAAGGAAAGAAGAAGAGAATATAATATGAATCAACGGATTCATGAATTAACAATGTCAATTTTTTATATGAAGAAAAAAAGTTTTTGGATTCTGTTTACTTTATTCAGCAGCAACATTTCAAACATCATATGACGTCATGTGAAATACGTTGAGTAAAAAAGATAAAGATTCTATCCTATACATCGAAAACCTACACCACAGATTAAGACAACAAACAAATAATGCATAATAGATTTTCGATACTTTAAAAGAAAAGGTCAAAATTACCTAATCAAATCAAGAACGACTGCCCTGCACTGTAGGGAATGTGGAGGGGGTATTCAAGAAGGGGGCCAAAATCAAGAACGACTGCCCTGCACTGTAGGGAATGTGGAGGGGGTATTCAAGAAGGGGGCCAAAATCAAGAACGACTGCCCTGCACTGTAGGGAATGTGGAGGGGGTATTCAAGAAGGGGGCCAAAATCAAGAACGACTGCCCTGCACTGTAGGGAATGTGGAGGGGGTATTCAAGAAGGGGGCCAAAAGCTCAGGTTGTATTATACTGGGATGGGGAACGAATTTTGGATGTTTTATAGGGGGAGGCAAATCTGAAGTTATCATTAATTGGAATGCATGAAAAAATTCAAAACAACACGATTTAATTAAAATTCCTATCCCGTCAAAGCGGGATTTTCAAGGTATGTTTTCTTATGTGAATGTGAAAATTCGTTCAATGTAGATTTCGACTGCACAACTATCTTTTTACTCAAAGGTAATTCAGAAGAAAACCAGTCACACTCATGAAGATTGTTCATTCGAATTCATCAACAATATTCACAAATTGTATCTCATGTTTTATAAGTGTCGGACAATCGTTAAAAAAATTAGCTTTATTTCATGAAAAAGAAGAAACAGTTTTATCTCGGTTATCCGTACTGACCTTTTGAGCTCATCAGTGGGCCAAAAAAAAACAATGGGATGCAATGACCGTCACTGATGATTCATGCATTATTAAAAAGTATAACGACAAATTTAACAAGTAACGTATCACCGTTTTATACATACACAGACAAGACCGTTTTCTAAACTTCTACAGCTACTTTTGTTAATCTTCCAGATAAGTTAAAGTTCATAATATTTCATTAATGTCAATGCTTGTTTTTTTTTCCTTTGGTCACACAGCATCACCTTCCACCTGTGCTAGCAAAGGGTAATTGATCCACATGAATGTGGAACGAATGAAAAGATGAACTTTGGCTTACGAGCATGATCGTTATCGAGGCGCATGCTATTCACAACAAATATTTTTCGACATACCGTACTTCTTTCCTTAGAGTACTTGAACAAATACATGACACTTGACATAAGTCCTACCTGACAAAAGGTTGAAGACGAATATAAGAACAAAGATAATGTTCCATCCGGGCAGCACGGCACCTTTGGATATTTCACGTAAGACCAACTATTGACCAAATGAATCACATTTATAGCTTACAAAGGTTAAGGTCAAAAACATGTGCTACGTCCTAATTCTCAGACAGGTAATGGTGAAAATATTTCTATAGGTAGCTAAAGACCATGAATATATGAACGACTATATCATAAATTGAAATATGCGTGCAACATAGTACCCCATTATAATTATCTGTTCTACACTGCGACCCGGGGAGAATACAATATGAGGTGTCATTTATTTGCCGAACAAACGACCCCAATTGTTTAAAAGATGTGTGCTTAAAAAAGATATGCATTATCTTTGAAAAACTGTTCTTAATTTTAAAAAATTAAGACACTTTCGAATACTTGAAGATTAAATCATATATACTGTCAAAATGAATTAGCAATTTTTGTATATTAACGTAATCTTCAGCCTGAAGTGAACTACACCTAGACATGTCTATATTAGGAAACGAAATCTGTCCCCATGTCAATATTAGGAAACGAAATCAGTCTCCATGTCTTTATTAGGAAACGAAATCTGTCCCCATGTCAATATTAGGAAACGATATCAGTTTCCATGTCTTTATTAGGAAACGAAATCTGTCTCCATGTCAATATTAGGAAATTAAATCAGTTTCCTTGTCAGTATTTAATAATATTTCAATCAGTTTCCTTGTCAGTATTTGATATTTAAATCAGTTTCCTTGTCAGTATTTGATAATATTTAAATCAGTTTCCTTGTCAGTATTTGGTTTCCTTGTCAGTATTTGATAATATTTAAATCAGTTTCCTTGTCAGTATTTGATAATATTTAAATCAGTTTCCTTGTCAGTATTTGATATTTAAATTAGTTTCCTTGTCAGTATTTGATAATATTTAAATCAGTTTCCTTGTCAGTATTTGATAATATTTAAATCAGTTTCCTTGTCAGTATTTGATAATATTTAAATCAGTTTCCTTGTCAGTATTTGATAATATTTAAATCAGTTTCCTTGTCAGTATTTGATAATATTTAAATCAGTTTATAAATCAATATTAAGTAGCGAAATCAATTTCCATGGCAGTATTAGCAAATTAAAACAGTTTACTATCAATTATTTCTTAAGAGATAGTATCGTGATCACTATCAGTTCCTTTTTTTAGGCATTAATTAGAAGGGAAAGTGGGGATGGACGAAAAGAGCAAATCCTTTTCCTTTATTTTCGCATTGATTGGAGGTGAAAGTGAAGACGATAAAAAATGTTACAACCTTTTTCTTTGTTTTGGCATTGAATTGAGGTGAGAGTGGTATGGGCGAAAATGTCACATCCTTTTCCTTTATTTTTGGCATTAATTAGAGGTGAGGGTGGGGTGGGTTTGGGCGATGCTTTTCCATCATATATTGGATCTCGATAAGTGTTAGTTGATTCTAATAGGGGCGGGCGGCTATATTTTCATTTTAGTTTATCAGACCACACTGATTCTTTTCATTTTAATACGGATTCATTCTATGCCGACAAATGTGTATTTCTCAAGGGTGTCAAATAAAAACCTCATGCACCGATTCTGTTCAACATAGATACAGCAGTTCAACAGAAAAAGCGAAACAGAATAATAAACGAGTCCGAAAAATTTGAATAAGATTCGTGTAAAAATAATTTAATCGTAAGCGTTGTGATTTTATGTTTATGACCTTCTAAAATGTTCTGAACCGTCTTTTATTTCCCTACTCCCAGCTCCAATAAAATCTTACTGGATGACTGTGATCCCCCATTCCGTGCACCAGACAAAATCAGCATCCCCGATATATGCCCAAGTACACAATATTAATTATCTAATAAAAGCTAGATACAAAATGGACTAAACAATCTCTCTCTCTCTCTCTCTCTCTCTCTCTCTCTCTCTCTCTCTCTCTCTCTCTCTCTCTCTCTCTCTCTCTCTCTCTCTCTCTCTCTCTCTCTCTCTCTCTCTCTCTCTCTCTGCCAGACAATAATCCACCTCTCTTCGTTAGGAAGTAGTTAATATGAATTGGAGGAAGAGGGTAGAGATATAAATGATGTAATATTTTTCGGGCACTCGAGGAATTTATAGGGCATATTCTTCTAGCTACGGGAATACTTTAGCGTAGGGAAAATTTTATGAGAGGGTACAATATTTTATGCAAATAGTTTTGGAGAGCGGGAGACAAATTGTTTTGTTCCAAATGATTTGGCATAACACCTCTTCTCTATCCCTATCATGATAATAATCCCCCAAATCAGTACTGACTACTCCCTACTCTTAATATATTTAAAAACCTACTTAAAATATCGTATATGATAAACAGCGCGACGGTTAAAGACTGATCATTCGTAAGACAATTTGTTATGTTCCTAATGCGTTCGAGGAAATATTTTCTTTTTGCTTGCATTTAATATCAGTATTATCCACCGAGGACTAACCAGTGAAGGTTGGGGATGGACTGTCCAAGCATTTTACGCACGAAAAATCTTTTCTGAATATACCATCTCTACAGAGGAGAGAATTTTATATACTCGTTTGGTGTATTCAAGATCATATTTCTACATATCGTGACCGCTCCGGTGTCCTAGTGGTTAGAGTGTCCGCCTCGGATGCGGTTCGAATCCCAAGAGATTCATACTAAATACTTACATAAATGATACTAACAGCTGCCTCGCTTGGCGCTCTTCATTAAAAGTTTAGTGTCGTGATTGGCCGGCCTGGTGTTAGGATAATGTAACTGGATGCGATATCATGCTACATGTCTGCGGCAAGATGTCCCAGTGCTAGACATCCATATAAACTGACACACTGCAGACATTTGTTAAAGCTACGTTAAAAATCCAAATCACGCACGCACAAATCACGCACTCACAATATATGTAATCTTTAAACCCAGCATTTGTTCACGCGCTAGAAAGAAAGATTAACATGATAATGGAATTTTGATATCGTCTCACTAAATTTCGGTTTCAAGGCCCATTGCAGTGGCGTAGCGAGCATATTTGGCGCCCAGGGCAAAACACCCAAATTTGCGGCGCCCAGGGCAAAACTCCCAAATGTGCGCCCCCGGCTGCCCCTGTTGCGCAGTTATGTTGATACTTTGAGCCCCATTTGGCGCCCCCTAGCCACCGGTGCCCAGGGCGAATGCCTTAGCTGCCCCCCCCCCCCGTCGCTACGCCACTAAGGCCCAAGCCCCTTCTTGCTTTCGCGTGACTTGTCCCCACTCAGGATTTTTTAGCCCACGCGAGTCCACGTAAAAGCATTTTCTGTCCTGTCATCGGTTTCAGTTTGGGAAATGCATTGCTGTGAGCTGGCAGACAGATCGATATACACGGGCAATAATACATAAGTGACTGGCTATTAGAGAACTGTTTGATCTACTATGTAATGCCATTAAAAACCACACAGTTTGATTCATACAGTATTGTGAAAGAATTCCCGTCTGGCATTAAATTAAATTACTAGATCCATGGTATGTTCAGAACGTCACAGATAAGATTTAGCTTGAATGCATTCTCTCGATTTGTCAGAACGGTCCAAAAGATGCAATACATTTTTTCTAAGACGTACACTGAACATCTTAATACATTAACCAATTCAGGAATTGAAATGGAGTGAACATGACGTAAACATAGTGAGAATATACTATAACACCAAAAAAATCATTGCATGATCTTCTACAAGAAAACTTTAAAATGCTGACGTTGACGGCATAGAGAGTGAAACATCCATCGAGGACATTAAATATATTGAAACGACCAGCGAAGAAAGACATCGAGGCTTACCACAATTAGAGAAATGTCTTTAGCATTAATATAAAGACTGCAGTCATCTAAACGTACCTTGAGAAGAAATACGAAAACAAATACAAAAACATTCACAAGACGAAAAACTTTAAACTGCTGACGTTGACAGAGCCACTCAGAGAAGACAACATAGACAGTGAAACATCCAGGGAGGACATTAAAGATACTGAAATGACCAGCAAATACATCGAAGCTTCCCATAATTAGAGAAATGCCTTTAGCATTAATATAAAGATTGAATTCATCTTAACCTATCTTAAGAAGAAATACGAAAACATTCACAAGACGCAAAAGGGACGGCTGACATGAGTATTACTATATGCTCGAAAATGAAGCTGACATACACACATGGATTCAGACGTACGAAGTATGGTTGTGTATGAGTTGGTGTGATATTTATTATCGGAATATTAGGGATAGTTTGGTCTAACAGCTTCTTGGAGAGTTTTTTTTCTCTGATATCAAAGCAAGTAAAAGAGGAAATAAGAGAAAGAAGATACAGAAAGGATACCGAAGCAATCAAAGATTCAAATAATATAAATGACATTGAAACGAAATCAATGCGAAGGCATATGCCCTAAGAACAATAATTAATAATTGTATTTAAAAAAAAACATGTTTCGAATACTATAAATCCCACATGCTCACGTTACCTGCTGACCGTGGTGCTTGACCTTGTATTAAATGTGGTATTGGAGTCGAGTCGCATAACCATCTTTGCCGGCCATGTGCATCTGTTGCGTTTTATCGTGCGCAACGCCGAAGACTAGTCGGAAAAAAGTCGATGAGGTCAAAGGTCAACCGATGCTTCAATAATAATAAAAAATTATTGGTAAACCAGCAGTTAAACAATATTCCCCCCCCCCCCATTATAAATGGATATGATGACTGTGAATCATCTTAAGCAATCCACTCATGAGTGTGGAATAAGGATTCGACGCGGTTTGAGAAAGATAGATCTACTTCATTATTATGTCTATTAAACGAGCCACGACCGGTTTTGAGACCGCTTTCCCAAGCTGACCGACGGCTGATTGCAGCAGCAACTGTAAATCAACCCAAACAATCAGTGCGTGAACGTGGAACGTGGAATAAAGGTACAGAGAGTCGCAAGAAAAACGTACACACTATTGGGATTCGCAGACGAGTCGCGACAGACTGAGAGATAACTTCGTGAAAGGGTAGCACAGCTATATATTCTCCACGAGCCAGGCCAACCGCATCAGTACTAACACTGCCTCTGAAGCTGCTGCACAAGCACAAGTCCAAATTACAAAGTTTACGTGCAGGGGCACGCATGTGATTTACAAGAATATCGGGTAAATATTCCAATCTAATACGAGCATTGCAAAGAAGGTCCCCGAGTGGCCGAGTGGTCTAAAGCGCTCTCCGTTACAGATCACTGCCATTTCACCTGTTTGTGTTGGTTCGAGTCTCATATTCAGCCAATGTGGGTATGTGAGAAAGTTTGACAGTAGCGTCTCGTGGGTTTGTGGTTCTTTCAGAGGGTTTGCCAGTGTTCTTCCTCCACCATTAATACTGGCCGCCATGTATAGCCTATCTTGTGCTGAAAAATGGTAAAGATGCTATAAACGTTTTTTCAAACGCGCGTCCGTCGATAAAATCAACGCAAAATCACGTGTGTACGCTAGATTTTGAAGTGGAGTTTGTTATCCTGCGCACTTGATCGTGCTACTTAACCCCACAGAAAATATTGATTCCCCAAAAAATTATGTGTTAAAAATCGGAAACCTATGATTTTACAATGGTACCCGTACAGTCTTGAATTGTGAAGACATAGAGAAAACTCAGTTTGCTTAACCTCAGTTGCCAGAGACTGGCGCCTTCTGTGTCCCGCAACGATGGCAACTTTCACGACCTATATTAGCTACGATGTCGTAGCCTCGACTTTGTTGTGGACGTAGGAGTAAGGGTACTAATATTAGTACTAGACCTATATATGCACTTGCAGCTCGCAGATATCTTCGAGACGTTTCGTGCGAGACGTTTCGTGATACAGTCATGCGCTTGTGCAATCTCGGTCCTGCGCGTACTTTTCGTATCCGTGAATAGCGTAGGACGCACTTTTGTCGAAAACCAAGATTGAGTTAAAACTGTCCGTTTACATTAAAAAACATTAGTTTATCGAACCTGTATTATGTGTGGTCTTAACGATTTTTTGTTGTTGTTTTTTGTTGTTTGTTTTTTTTGGGAGGGGGGTACCAGAGATATTCCCACCCCACCTCACCCATCTTATCTATAAAAAAAAAAAAATAAAAGGTGTTTAATATGTGTTGTTTGTATTTATTTTTAAAATAGAATTTAGATTTTTTTAAAAATTAAATTAATTTTGTATATGTGGTATTGCTTAAATCTCTAGTGTTATCAATATGGTTGTTCTTCCGAGTAGGTTTCTATCACCTAAATTGAAATCCCTTCCCTAGTTTTGTTACTCGACCTTGGCTAGAGGTCACATATATCCGGAATGTGCTATCTATCTGTATGCTATTTTGTGTGTGTGTGTGCTATAACTCGTTTTTATGTAGGGGTAGCCTAGTTATTTCCCAAACATTCCAAGTTGTCATGTGATCCTTATACTTGGATCAATTTAGTTTTATAATTATTTAGATTAAAATTTCAATTTTTTGGCGAAGTAATGGTGTTTTACTAGTTAATTTTATTAACTAGTTAACGTTTTTCGCAAGATCGAGTTAAAACTGTTCGCTGACATTAACAAACATTAGTTTATCGAACCTGTATTTGCGGCTGGATTTACATGGCGAGTCGCTGCTGTGCTCGCGCGAAGAAACAACACATGGGTGGCTATGATTCGGCTGTCCCGAATAATTACGTTATGTACTTTTATTTTACCAACCTGTATGACTGGGCAATTATGCAGAAAATGCCAGAAGGCGAATTCACTACGGCTGATCTCAAGGACACAGACATGCGCACATACGTATACGAGTACGACCAAAACAGCAGCCATAGGTACTACTTTGAAGTTGACCTGGAGTATCCCCACTTGTCACCCACTTGTCCCGGAGGCGCAGTCGGTGGTCCGTGAGTGCCTCAAATTTTAACATTGCGAATTTCACGCAAAAATCAGCAACTATAAAGAAAAATTGTAATAAAGCCGAAAAAATATGTTTATTGTTTTTAACCATATTCCTTTTGCTACGGTCGCACTAAAATTCACATGTTTTAGCAGGTTTGTTAATTTTATCACGTGGTTTTAGTGATCATGTTATCAAACTAGGTTAACTTCGCTGCTACAAATATAATGTAGCTGTATCCGTGCGTTTTAATTTCAAAGAAAATCAATCTTTTTGCGTTTGGTACTATCTTGAAATGAAAATATTAATATAAAAAAATAAATGCTAACGCCAATACACAATTCATATAGGTGGGTGGGGTGATTTGTAAGAAATGGCTATATCTCTAGGTCCCAGCAATGTCACATTTCTCTTAATAAAGTATCCTGTGACATTTAAACAGCTTGTCTGTGAAGGAATAACTCGAAATAAAAATTAAAGATTTTAGACCTTTTTTGTCGCCAGATTTTGATGCAGGGTAGATCAAAAAGACGTCTGTTTGAGAAGTGAAAAGTATCAATGCATTGATTGCAATTCATGTTTGTTACATGATGCAGTCGGAATGTTCAATATTGGAATAAATATTGTCATATTCACATCTGGTGGAATAGGATTTGCTATTTTAATCCTAATATTTTGCTAAGTCTGATGTGTCATGTACAACGTATATCTATATCGATGTGAAATTAATCAAGAAATATATGCAACTAGAATATTTTAGATTATATATATATATATATATATATATATATATATATATATATATATATATATATATATATATATATATATATATGCTATTGTACATCACATCATAGCAATTTCGACGTACAATTTATCAGGGAATCGAATGGAAATAGAATCTTTGAGAGGACTCTGTGTAAAATATACAAATATATTATCAAAATTCCGTTGTGTGTATCATTTTCCTTCATATTCGCCTACTGGTAAAATTGTTTGTAAAAATAATTACATGACGAATTGGTGGTTAAGTTTGAACACAATAAAATGTGCCACGTTTAGATTAACTTGATCTCTCCATGTGAGGCCATTTGTTTTGATCACGTGACAATGTGGCGTCAGCGTTCGTCTGACTTAGTATAGCGGAGTGTAACTCAGAGAGCATACTAAGCAGGAAACTAGACTACGGTACTATTAACGCACAAAAGTCCCCTTATTGCTTGCTAATATTTGTCATTATGTCCACCACCACCACCACCGTATCAAATAGCCTCCTTAGATTCTTTCTTGAGCACTCCATGACTCAGACTGTAGTCAGATAAAATCTAACTCAGTCGAAGTTTTCAGATGCAGACACAAAACAAAACAAACCAATATTTTACACTAAGACAATAAATTTCACCTAAACATCACCAATATGTCTTTACCTAACTTTATAAATCAGTGTCAACACTTCCCCTACACGTGGCTTTATAATGGACAAACCATAAATTTCAATGTAACAAGACATACATACAGATATATATATATATATATATATATATATATATATATATATATATATATATATATATATATATATATATATATATATATATATATATATATATATATATATATATATATATATGTACACATGTATGTACCTTGCTACGCTATATATAATTTAAAATTCACGATTAGTGATAGTCGTAACATCCAAGAACGGAAGGAACGGCCCATTTCTAAAGTATGTATTGTCTTGTATATCTTACAGGATCCGTTTTTGACTTTCATATAATTAACGCTTTTATTCCCTTGAACCATGCTTTTGTTCAAACGAATACATTTTTTTCCCGCAAAGCATGTTGTGCCTATACATTTTCATTGACAGTTTTTGTAAGCAAATAATGTAGCATTTTTCACTTGTTAATTCTTTACATGTATATTGTAATTTTTCTGTACCACACTCACCCACCCTGTGAAACCTGTACTTGAATATATATGTATCTATAGTATATTTGGTGATGTCAGCGGAACTGTAGTTCTAATTTGAATTTGTGGACACGTCACAGATGCCTGGCTGAAAACGTGACATTAATTTCTGCATTCCGTGCTAATTATATTATTATATTATATTGTTAATTATATTATTATATTATATTGTTAATTATATTATTATATTATATTGTTAATTATATTAATTATATTATCATTTTTTGAACTTATATACGCTGCATGTTTTTTTTTTTTTAAAAAAAAACATTTTAGTACAAAATAATTACAAACTTAGTCGTGATTAAGAAGAATTGTGAAATTATGGGCTAAGACATTTGGCCTTTCCATTTCCAGTTATTACTCTATTTTATGTTCGTTTTCAAAATCGCCTATGGATTTACCACCATGCCGTTAGCATAGTTACTGCGCGACAGACTGAACGCGTTTTGCTCTCATTCAAATTATGCAGAAACGAAATTATGTTTATTTAGTTTTGTTGTTGTTGTTGTTGCTGTTGTTGTATTGTTGTTTTTCAATATAAGGTAATCTGTCTGTAAGTTTTTCTGTCTCGTTATTCAACTCCTTGCACTTTTGTTGCCTGCATGAAGTTCCATATTTGCAGAGAAAACGGCACAACAATTGTACCTTTCTTATCTTCATCGATTACAAATAAACTTATCTAACTGATAGTTTTATCCTAACATATTTTCACAGTTAATCCGTACCCGTCTGAATCAAAATAGTAGATATTTGGTACATTCCATGTCACGGTTCTATTAAAAGAATTTTCCTACAAATACAATGCGTGAAGATTTAAATGTCTGAACTTAACTTTCAGTCAAACAAAATGTAAGAAAGTCTGAAGAATTGAACTATTAAATCTTCGTCTCAAACAACAGATACATATGTTTGCAATTTAAGACCTGGAATTCGCTCCGTGTTCAGTGTCGCATTTAAATTCCGTGCTAGATACATGGCAGAAGCAGAAACATCCGATTTTTATATATAAAAAAACCCCTGATACCTAGGAAAGTAAGCACTCTTGGATTCTACTTTAAATATCACATAATCTCATGGCTCACATGTCGGGATTTACTTTTTCCAAATAGAAATTCACGGTAGTATAGGAAATATGGCTTCTTGCTCACTTGATCAATATTTAATCAATATTCTCTACTTTTTTCGTCATTTTGAAGATAACAAAATAAAACACGCCCAAAATTCTAGTTTAGAGCACTTTTCATAACAACTTAAGCCATATCGGTAGGCCACGAACGTTCAAATCGTTTTTTTTCTTCTTTCAAATAGTTGTATAAACGTTTTGGAGTCCAGGGTGACCCACATACCAAAATTATTAAATCAAAGAGGGGTAATTGCCAATTGCCTATTTTATTAACTACATAATCAGCTGTGTTAATCCATCTACTGCATTCACGTTTTATCTATTAAAAAATATGAATAGAGCCAAATGAATAAAATAACTAAACCTTATCTTAGTTAAGTTTCAAAATAACTATTTTTTTTATAAGTCACAGGTTTTAATTATTTTATATATACACCTGGATATTCACTTGGTCTTTTAACGTTTACATTGCCGTAAGACATATCGTCACGGCAAACAAACCAACCAACAACCAATACAGGCCATGAAAAGAGAACTATTTTCATATCAAAGGATATAAACCCAGCACGTATCACTAAAGTTTCTGCATTTCAAGTTTATCGTAAAACAAAAATGTTGAAAATGATCTCACCCCTGCACCGAAAGCCTGTCCATGTGTATAGTAGGTAGAAAAAAGTTACGGCAAGAGTCCGCATCTATCTTTTCCTCTGCTCTCGAGTATAAACATTTTTGGGAGCGTGGGTGGGTGCATGTACAAGATTCTGATTCATTCATTATAATATGTCAATCACAGTACTTTATTTTCTTTTTATTTGCATACATGAAGTTTTCTGTCACGCTTTATCAAACCTAATCAGAATAGTTATTATTTTCACCTGGGTTTCTTCTGGACTTTTTTTCCTGAATAGGTAATTTTCTCGCTGCTGTTTGTACAGTTAGCTTTAGGTAACGATATCCCCGCCACAATTATACAGTCAAATATTTTGGCGAATACCTGGGTTCGAACCCTAAACTTTACATCTACAAGTCCATGATTGTGCCCCTTAGTAATATGAGCCTAGACTCAGCTAGTTACTATTAATTTTTTTAAATATTATTATTAGTACCCAAAGTGTACCCAAAGTACTATAATTTTGTACAGTTCATTTGTACAGTTCATTTGTACAAGATTCAAAATATCACTAGGTATTACATGTACCATAAGTGTACATGTACTTGATATGCATCCAATAAATTCAAAGTCAAGGTAACATACGGATGTCTTATAAATAGCTCAAGGGCAGGAGGTATACATGTGTGAAATAATAACAGCAGACTGGATTAGTAAAGACGCCTTCGTTATGACCTCGAACCAATTGACACTAAGTGCAAAGAAGTTATTTGTAAGTAAGTGCTATGATCGAAAAATGTATAGAACTCAGTCATCGTAGACCCTAAAGATACATCCAATCAAAATCGATATGTGCATGTTTTTAATGTGAATAAGCAGTTTGTCTGTACAGGTCCTTCATTTTAGTTTTGTCCTAAAGCTGATCACTAAGCTACACACATAATATACTGAGGCCAGAGGCGTAGCTAGGGGGTGAGGGCAGGGGGGTACATATGTCCCCGGGCGCCAAGGTACAGGGGCGCCAAAATGAAGCTTACAACGTATTACAAGGGTAATAAATCGGTCACAAGATCGCTGGGGCGCCAAATTTATAGTTCATCCCCGGGCGCAAAATATCATCGCTACGCCTCTGACTGAGGCATACTTACGCTGGCTTTTTTGTAAGAGATTATTGTGTACTGCACGTATAGTGTTTTTTAAATTAACTTCAAAAGCCACTATATATGCATTTAAGGTATCTATACTTCAACCCTACAGGTACGGTTGCTTTTAAGAATAGACCTAGGAAATAGTCCAGTCATGTATATATAGATATTTAGTATACACTGATAAATCAAAGTCACTGCGTTTCGTAAGCAAGTAAAGGTAAACGGTTAGATAGGTGCAAATAGATCAATCGATGGGACACGTTGTTAATACCGTACACTACCTTAATAATGAACAAGATATTTTTTATAGTAGCGTTAAGAAGGTAATACAACCTATATTATCAAATGACATACACTAACAAAGAACTGAAGCAATATAATGCGATTCTTAATGTACGTCTGCATTTATTAAAATCACTCAGTTAGGGATAACAATTAAACTTTATAGCTCAGATGAGGCAAAGTCAAATAACATGCAGTATTTAAGTCCAATAAATTATTCAAAAGTTACATCTCAATAGCATATTTATAAGTTACATTTCAATAAAATATTCATAAGTTAAAGCCCAATAACATATTCATAAGTTAAAGCCCAATAACATATTCATAAGTTAGAGCCCAATAAAATATTCATAAGTTAAAGCCGAATAACATATTCATAAGTTAAATCCCAATAAAATATTCATAAGTTACATCCCAAAAACATATTCATAAGTTACATCCCAAAAACATATTCATAAGTTACATTCCAATAACATATTCATAAGTTAAAGCCCAATAACATATTCATAAGTTAAAGCCTAATAACATATTCATAAGTTAAAGCCCAATAACATATGTATCAATAATATATTTGTAGGTTACATCCCAATAACGGGGCGCTGTTCGTTACGGATCACTGCCATCTCATCTCTGTCTGCGTAGGTTCGAGTCTAAGATTCGACTAATGAAGTTATGTGAAAAAGCTTGCCAGTAGCTTCTCGTGGGTCGGTGGTTCTTTCCGGGGGTTCTCTAGGGTTCTTCCTCCATCAATAATACTGGCCGCCATGCATAACCTATCGTGTGCTGAAATATGGCGTTAAGCCCTACTACAACAACAACAACATCTCAATAATATATTCATAAGTTACATCCCAAAAACATATTCATAAGTTATACTTCAATGAAATTTTCATAAGTTACATTTCAATAACATATTCATAAGTTAAAGCCCAATAACATATTCCTAAGTTAAAGCCCAATAACATATTCATAGCTACATCCTAATAACATATTCAGTGGGTTGGTAGTTCTTCACAAGATTTTTTCAGTTTTATAAAACGTTGCCTTAACAGTTTTAAACAAATTGTGACGATGTATGCTGTGTGGCAGTTTATAGTGATGTCTAGTAATTGGTCATCATACCTAAGAAATGCACCATCACGTCCCAATGAATCACAATAACCCGTCAAAGTTCTGGCCAAAATAATTAAATCATGGTGGGAGAATCCGAAAGGGTACTGTAGATGTTTAGTCTGGTTCCCTGACCCTTCGTTATCATAACGAAGGGTCAGGGAACCAGACTAGGTAGATGTAGTGCTGGCATAATCAGTCAAAACAAATTAAAACCGAGCAAAATATTACAAACAAAAAAATCATTCGGAAATGAATTAACATCAGTAAAACAAATGAACAAAATAAAAAAATAAAATGAACATGAAAATCGAAAATCAAGCAAGAACGAGATTT